>CM077152.1:25776344-25948649 GCA_039583875.1 Platanthera guangdongensis | reverse complement strand
TCGCCGGCCCCGCCCATGTCAGTCCGCCCCCGCCCAATGTCGCCGACTCCTGCAAATGTTGCCCGCTCCCGACCAACGTCTGCCACCGCTGCAAATGTTTTTTTTCCCCCATTCCCCCCCTCCCCGAACTAATGGTCGCCGGCCGCCGCCCGACAAATTTCTTGCCGCCCAATCCAATTCGCCGCACCCCACGGGGTCTCGCCGTGCCCACGACTTCATTTTTTTGTTTTTTTTTATATGTATTATATGTATATATATATAGCCTATCTATAGATTTATATATATATTAATATATATGTATATATATATAATATATATATATTATGTATAACACATTATATATATATAATATATATATAAATGAAAGAGCGACTTTTTTTTTGTATAATTGGCATTACAATAATTCTCTAATACAACATGCCTTTTTTGTATCTATAGGTTTTGTGGCTTAAATGAGATATTAAGGAATTGTACAGTGTTCCTTTGGTAAATTCATGAGGAGATACTTTGTTAATGATTTTTGCCATTCTATTTCTCTAAGTTGATGAATATGTTGCTCTCATTATTATTGAGTTAATAATACATAGACAAGTTACGTATTTTGCATTCCGAGGAGACACGTGTGATGAAGCTAAGTTGTTTACAGGCTTCAATCGTTTCTGTACGATGCTATTCACAGTTCATGCCATTGTTAAGGAGCTTCAACTGTTGTAATAGAATATATCTTATTTTTTTGATGGTCAAAAAGTAATACACCTACAAAAACTGGTCACTTCACTTCAAGTTGAATTGATACCTTATATCTGTTAGTGCACTCGAAGCATTCCGTGCGTCAGTCAAGTTTGGAACGACCTTCACGTTGTCACCAGCAGTGGTATTTATAAGTGTAACCCTAAATTCCCGACGATGAGTGATTGGATGCCTAACGATCCAATCAAATTCAATAAGAATTCATTATCATTATATCAATATATCTCAACAATATCGTGAGACATGAGACGTATTTGACTGAGTTGGAGTTTCAGAAGGCTTACAACATTGGAGCATGGTAGATATGTTCATGAAGATTGTCCAAAAAGACCAAAGTGATGAAAGATTGTCACAATGTGGGTACCAATTCACTTAGTTAGGGAGCAGGCTTGCCCGAGCCCCGTTGAGCCAGATCTTTTGCCAGGCGGGTCTTCCAGATCTTGGCTTGTTGAACCCATGAAAATAAAAAAAAAGCCAAAACAATGAAACAATGTTATGCTGTGAATGTTAATTAGTCTAGCTAGTTTCCGTTTGGCACACATTGATAATCATAAAACCCGATGGTTATGAATTATCGCTCGTAGCACACGACCTCACCCAAGGAATTTCATCCAATTTTATGCTCAAAACTATTTTTTCTTTCTTGCTGGCGGTCATAATCACTGTCTCGCAAAACATGCGTTCTATGATGAATACACAGCATTCAAGAGGAATACGTGAAATAAATATAAATCCCGCTGTGCGTTATCCCAACTGTTAAGTGTTACCCTTGACTGCTATCTGCAAGGGATGTTGGCAAGTGTCATATGGGAGATCGGAAAGGTACACAATGTGCTGATTTTTGACCAAAACACCTTACCTTAAGGAATTGCTCTTCAGAGGGGGGTCATTGCTGCTGGAGGAGTCTTCGAAGTTGAGGGGGCTGCCTGCAAGAGCTGCTTGCTCGTCGAAATTACTGGGTTCTTATGGGCCACTTCTACGTCATCCCTCCATTACACTTTAGTCTTGGAAAGCCCCATAAGTTGGATGGTGCAAACTCAACTTTACCAATGCGGTCAAAAGAGGCTCAGGGCGTCCTGATTGCTGCGATGTCTGCTTTGTTGGCCGGGAACTAGAAAGGGCTTACGAGAGCAGTTATTAGGATTGTTAGGGTAGAGAGGGTGATTTAAATCCCCTTTGACTGTTGTTCCATTGATTGTGCCTCTCTTTGCAATGAAGGACGCCCTGGAATGGGTGGCTGGCCTTACTGATTCTATCATTCAACATGGTTTTTAAAGTAATTAACAGAGTTGCCAATCACTATGTTAACCTAGGCTCCGTTTGACACGGTAGTCGTAAACAAAGGTTAAATCGTCATTTGTTAAGAATCACCTAACAAACATCATCCGTTTGAATATAAAAGTGGATGAAGTTCCTTAAGTGGCGTTAGCGAATGACAATTTAACCTCCATGAACATGACCGCACCACCATGCCAACAGAGCCCTAGTGATACTGTGAAAATTTCTCTTGCTCTCAAGAGATTATTCCGTCTAGCTTTCGGGGGATCGCGAGCTGATCATTTGTACGAGATATTTCATTGAACTTCTATGGAACATCTTCTATCATTCTATGCAATATTTTTCCCTCTTTGAATTGAAAATTCAACAGACACGCAAGCACAATGATATATTAAAAAACATGCTAAAGCAATCCAGATAATGATTAATATTCATTTTTATTACACTGAGCGAGCATGGATGATCGGAACAGCCAAATTGATCGCACATCCGATGTGAAACAAAAAAAATACTATAATGAAAAAAAATATGAACAAAAGGATTTGGAGGAACCAGAATCTACAAGCGGAGAAACACAAGACGGAAGAGCATATTACTTCTCACCCAGCATCAACAAATAGGAGCAGGGACTGAAAATTCGTGTCTTAGGCGGCGGCCGTGCGTGCTATTATTTCTGCGAAAGTGCTATTATTTCTGCGAAACTCGCAGCAATTCTTTAGCCATGGAAGAAAAGGATCGAGCGGTGTCTTGCATCTCGGATGACCGGGCTCCAGTTTCCTGCCCAAAAACAAATGGACGCGAATTTATATGAATAATAAGCTTTTTTACGCTTCATGTACCTCCTTCAGTAGGGGAGACTAGGTTTCCTTTGGTATGGCTTATTTGCACCGGTGAGTTTGGTCAAAAATATCATTTATCATAAAATGTATGTTTGGCAAGACAGATTATGAACGCTACGAAGAAAATAAACTAGTTTTGGGCATAAATCCATGAATTTTTTAGGTGAGGTCGGACGTTCATGAACGACGGTTCATGACCACCGCGTTCACGACCCTGCTACCACCGCGCCAAATGAAGCTGGTTACGCGAGAAATGAGCATAAAACACTTATTTTGTCTGCGCATGACCAGTGATCCATATTTCATTGACAAGGCTAGACGAGTTTGTCGACATGGGGGCATATTCTCTACAGGTGAACTGAGTGGCTTGCGTTCTAGCAGGGTATCTGAACAATTTTTTTAAAAAACAGAGCAGGTTAAGCTTAATGATTCATTTCACTTCACCCATAAAAAAGTCAATCCAAGTGTTAGAGGTCAAGGACCCTACGGTGAGTAATCCAACATCTAAAAACTAACATAGCAATGGGCACCTAATAGATCCAGGGCCTCTTGAACTCCAACAAAACAAACTGGTTTTATGTTAGATGCAAAAGTTCAAACATGGTATTCGGTAGATTAGCCCTAATGACCAATTCCACATCACCAAAAAAAATCCATGTATTATAAGCCAAAGACCCCTACACGCGAGGGATCATTCCGAGAATAGTCCCACATCGAAAACTTAACAAAGTCTTGTGGGCTTGAAATAGATCCTGGGCCTCTCCATCTCTAACTAATTGGCTTCAGGTTTGATGCATAATTTCGAACATGTTGTGTAAGGAGGGGCTGTGATAAAGTGCACCAATACTACATGAATTTTATAATCCGTGCTTATATTCTCGACAATAACAAAACAAAAAAAAGCGCTACCCGCAAACAAAGCCGAAAACTGCAGGCCGAATGAGACGACTTTGTCATGAAATTTAGAGAGATACCCCCGTTTTTTTACCAAGAATAATTCTATATTAATCGCGGATTTCTGATCAAAACACAATAGGGTTTTATTCAGATACCTGCAACTTCCTCGAATTGTCATTCAGCCTTTCTTTTGCAATTGACGGCGGAATGTATGTTTCCTGCATCAGAAGGAAATAGTCATATGAAGATGTGAATACTGTGATTCTATAGTAAAATATTTACATTGATGGATAAGACAATTTTACTTGCACTGAATTGCTCTTTTTTTTAGAATTATAATAAGTTGCATTGAATTTTTATTATTATTTAATTCTACTTTTTAAGATATTTCTTATTTCCAAGAAATGTTACACAAGGAAGGATTTTAAAATACTCTTTGTGGAAATCCATTTAATCCATGCCAATTTACTATTTATAAAGGGTAGCCCGGTGCACAGCATCCCCATGCAACGATGGTCTGGGAAGGGTCCCATCATCACAAGGGCGAAATGTAGGTAAATCTTACCCTGCATTTTTGGAAGAGGTTGCTTCCAGAACTCGAACTTGTGACCTCAATGTCACACGAAAACACCTCAACCAATGCACAAAGGCTACCTTCTAGAGAAAATTCATTTTATTAAATATTATTTTATTTGCCCTAAGAAGTAATATAAGAGAATCCAGTATAAATACCCGCCAGCACAACTTGGTTGAGTGATTGATCTCCAATCCATATATATACTTTCCGCCCTCCTCGCTGCTCTCGTTCTCCCACGCGAGCACTTCTCTCTTCTCTCATATATCATAGGTGCGCCCACAAACTGATATTTGTTCCACTAATTTCCATCACATTTAGTGCTTTGTCACAAGATTACATATTTTAATCCTTTATTACTCTTACTTAGGTTATTCCCTTTAAAAATAATGTCCTTTTCAGAGGGTAATTTCTATTTCGATTCTCTTTTCCAAAGTTGATCATCTTTTCAGATCAGATAATGATACAATTCAGTTGTATCAAGATTGAAAAAATAAAAATAGCATTGCATTAAACAACAAAAGATACAATTGAGAACAAGTTCTCGCCAAGCATCCGAAGGCTGGGTCCTACTTGACACTCCACTCTCCCAAGAGAGTAAAAAAACTTAAGACTCCAAATGATACTCCTCTAAGCACACTACGACTCCTATATACAGGAGAGTGGTGAAATACAAAGTACAATAATGCTCACGGGCTACATAGACTAATAACAGAGTGTAACGGCTGCGTCGTATCAACACGCCCTGCCCGAAAAATGACCCTGTCCTCAAGGTCAAAGGCCAAAGGGGTCATCAGAAAGCGTAAACGGATCCAATTTCCTGGAGTCGGATTAGTATCTTCAGATCCCAGCAACACACAGATTTCTGAGAGGGGAGATGTGGGTGGACGAGAAGGGATGCTCGAAGCGAAAGCAGAGGCCCTTGCGACGAAGCACACTTGCAGTTGGTAAGACAGATGATGTGGTCGTCGGGGGACCTGTGGACGTGGAGATAGCGGCTGCGGAGGCGGAATCGGTAGCTGGGGCAGAGTCTACGTGCGGAAGAGGTGGTGGTAATGGCCGCGACGGTTGGGGCAGCCGGGTCGAGGAGGATGGTGGAGTTGGGTAGAGTTCCTCGTCAAGATACCTATCCTGCTCCATTGCGCAGGAAATAGTAGTCGGGTTGTGAACCCGAAGGCGCGGACGGAGGTAGGGTGCAGACACGCCGAAAATATCCCAAGTAGTGGTCGGGGGCCAGGCCGGGAACATGTGTAGCCCACGATGATTCATCGATGTAGGTGGTCATGAAGCCAGACAGGCGAATGAAGTTGAGGAGCTCAAATGCATAACCATCCCTGACGGTTGTTGTAGTGTCGGAGGAGTTCCTCCTTCAATGTGGGCCAGGGAATGTCAGGTGCTTGCTGGCACATCCAACACACCTAATGGAGCGTCGAGCGCACCATATAGATAGTGGTGAGGGGGACCTTCTGGTCGGCGGGGGTGGACTGCAGGTCGAAGAACTGCTGCGCGGGCGATCCACCCGAGAGGGTCGGTGCCATCGAACACCGAAATCTCAATCCGGCGGAGATGGGCAGGGGCACAGTCTGATGTGGTGTGCAAAAACCCCATATAGTCAGGAACGGCTTGAATTGGTGGCGGCGGAGAAGGGGCCAGAGGCGACTAACTGTCGCAGTAAGTCCTAGGAGGAGCGTGTGAGATCCGCCAGCTAGGCTTCGATGTTATCCATGTGCTGAGAGTCTGAGATGGCAGTGGTGGAGGTGTTCTCATTGGCGTGGAGGGTCATTGCCCAAGTTGTGGGCATGAAACAACGGCTCGGCGTAGCGGCGAGGAGCATCAGAAGGCTACACTAGCTGGAGGAGTGCGGCCCGGCGTAGCGGCGAGAAGGAGAAACAGAAGCTAGAAGGCCGTCGAAGCTGCAGGAGAACCTCCAAAAAGCGGTGACGAAGCTGGAGGGCCGCTGGAAGACGATGTTGATGGGCGCTGGATGCAGCGGCAACGCTGCTGGAAGGCGTAGGCGGCGTTGGAATTGCTAGAGCAGTCGTCGCAGATGAGATCAGGAGTAAAGGATGCCCGACACGGAGACCAACCCGATGCGGAACAGTGGTTGTGGCGAACGAACAAAAGACTTGTGCGGGACAGAGGATGTTGCAGAGTGCGTAGAATGCGACGATACGGCCTGCCAGGATAAAGCGATGCGGCGGATGCGGCGTGCAAGAGGATGCAGCGGAGCAGAGGATGCATGCAACGCAAACGACGACGTGCAAGAATAGTCGACGCGGCATGCAGCACAGTTGATGCGGCGGCTGGATCGTTGTATCCGTAGCGGTGGAAGTGTCACTCATGGAACGGAAGGAGGCGAGGCGGCGGAATTAGGGTTCGGTAGAACCCGAATCGAGGGCAGGTCGGACCAGTTGATACAATTCAGTTGTATCGAGATTGAAGAAATAAAAAAAGCATTGCAATAAACAACAAAAGATACAATCGAGAACAACTTCCCGCCAAGCATCCCGAGGCTGAGTCTTTCTTGACACTTTACTTTCCAAGAGAGCCAAAAACCTAGGACTCCAAAAGATACTCCTCCAAGCATACTACCACTCCTATATATAGGCGAGTGGGGAAATACAAAGTACAATAATGTCCATGGGCTACAAAGACTAATAACTGCGTGTGGCGGCCACGTCGTATCAGATAAGCACATTAAAATATTCTTTACAACTTAAGTCAATATTTATGACTGGATCAGATAGCATATGCAATTATGGCAGAACATCTCAATCAACTGTTCTGTCTTGGTTCTGTACACCCACTTAAAAATGATGGGTCATGTGTCGGTGGGTACAAGTACAAGATCTCTCAAGTATATGTATGCTACTCAAGTATGGTAACCTCTTTCTGGAATGTCTGGGGTTCTCAGTTACTCAAGATAGCAACAATAAAAAATTGAAGTGGAGTGGTTGGGTTAATGGATGAGGATTGGTGATGAATACGTTAGGATGCACTGTTTGATGGATAAGAAAGTTTGTTCACCACATAAACTGCATTCTCGATCATTGTGAAGAGTTGTTGGGTTGTGAATTAGTACAAGAGCTGGAATGTGGAGCTTAAGTTCGTGGAGGAAATACTTGAGGTAGTGCTCTTATGCCAATCCAAAAACTTAGGTGGTGTTATCTACTAAGTCCTCAATGTAGTTATCCACAAATTTGGATTGTTGCACGACATAAAGAAATTCAAAAGTGTTGCGAGCGTGGCGAATATCACAACTCCTTGATGGCGAGCCATGTCAAGCGAGGAATCGTTTCATGAGAGCAACAAATGCAATGCAGAGCAACAAATGTAGATATAGCGAGTGCCACCTTCCGAGTCCCATGGATTCCATGGAGTTCGAAGAACTGCTCCACATCAACGATCCACCCTAAGGATCAGTGCGCTCAAACATGGGAATATTCATCAATGAAGGTGAAAGGCGTGATGCCTGACTTGGGGGTTTGTCTGGCGCTAAAAATCATATGGGCGAGAGATAAGTGAAAGGTTGCAGCTTTAGCCAACAACTCCACGGTAGATAGCTGTATAGGCGGTGGTTGTCGGTGCGTGATGGAGGAAATAAACTCCAGCACCACCATATGAAGATTTGATATACACCATAATATCTGGGCGAATGGAGGAGGCATGAGTAGTAAGTCGAAGCCAGATAGGACCACACTCACCAAAACCGACGCATTGAATGGGGGGGGGGGGGGGGGGGGGGGGGGGGGGCTGAAGGCCGCAGGATTGGCAAGCGAACGGGAGCTACTCAGACCAAGTTGGTGCCTACATGGATAGACTCAACAAGAATTGAGATTGCATGACTAACTTAGGGATTGACAAGGAAGAATGAGGGGTACATCGAAGAAAGAGCCTGCTTCTGAGCTTTGTTTTCAATGTCCTCTGACAGGTCTCCTGACATGTTATTTTTAAGGGTAAAACGATATGTTTTTCTAAAAAAAATAGATTATGCCTTTTTTTAAGACTTGAGTGTTGTTGTATGCGCCTTTTGTGAAATATATGGCGACATGTCTGATTTTTTCCGATATATCGTTCAACACGACTTTTAAATATTTCGCTCACTATTTTATTTTAAGTTCTATTAGTAGACTAGTAGCATATGTTTAAATCACATGTATATAATGTATTATGTATGTTTAAATCGATTAAATTTATTATTTGATTTTTTATGTTTTATTCTTATAACTAATTTTGTATAATAGTTTCACAATTTTTAATTTCATATTACAAAAAATATGAAAATATTTAATACATTTATTAGTTGATTGGTTGCATTTCTTTAATATAAATTTATAAGTTTAAGAAGACATAATCAATTAATGATTTTTAACTTTTTAATCTTATTTATTTGCAATAAACTTATTGTTATCAAAATTAAATTATTGTATATCATTAAATATTTTTATAATGTATCATTTTGTATTTGTTAATAATAGGTCTGCGCAAAAATATCCGAAGAACCGAGAACCGGACCTAAATCGAACCGAACCCGACGGTTTGGATCGGTTCTCATTTTACATGATTCGGGTATGGATCTAGAAAATACTAGAACTGTCAGTTCGGTTCGGTTCTCGGTTCTTGTGGTCGGGTACCCGAGAACCGATCCGAACCTATAATTAATATTTTTTTTAAAAAAACCAATTATTAAAAGTTTAAAACTTTAAAAGCATAATCAGATCTGTGAAGTGTGAACTCTATTACGAAATCAAATCTCGCAGCCTTACTTTACGGGGTTAGCAGGTTAGCCTCACGCGGTCGCCAGTTAGCACTTAGCCGATCACGATGCTTAGGAGTTAGGGGATTATCGGATTATGGGGTTAGCCTGTTAGGGTTATTTTAATTCAGATTTTATTATAACTTTATTAAACAAGCAAGTCTCGAAAGTAAGCATTAACTCGTCTTTATTTTTCACATATAAACATTCATGGTTCAATATTTTTTTGAAGACGAGTAGAACTGAGAACCGAACCGGAACCGAACCGAACAATTTGGTTCGGATCTGGTTTTATATTTTGGAACAGTGGGTCGGTTCCGGTTCCAAAAACTTAGAACCGAACATACATGAGTCGGTTCCTTGTTTTGAGTGGAACCGAACCGAACCGATCCGAATTGCACCCCTAGTTAATAATATTTTATCTTAGATACTATTCGATTTTATTTCGTATTATAAATGGCTTATTTTTTTTATCTATTTGTTATATTTTTTTTTTATTTTTATAACATATAACTATAGTTAGTATACATAGCAATAAAAATTTGATATATTAAACATGAAAATATAATATTTTAAAATATCTCTAACATGTATCCGACTTCCGACATCCGACATTTAAAAACTCAATATGATATATCGCCGACATCCGATATTTACAACATTGCTTCTAAGGTTACCGCTCTCTTATATATGGGAGTTAACAACTAAAAGTAGAATAAAAGGAAAATAGATAAAATAAATATTAGACTTGCCCAGGATTCATCTCTGCGCCCTTATTTCCTCAACAAGTAATTGTATAGACTCACATCGAGAATGGTCCTGGTTTGTGCATAGGCGCACTATTGATAGAGTAAAATCCTATTTTAATTTTCTTTATTAACATTTAAAGTATAAAAACATGACAAATAATGTTGAATGAACATGTTTCTTTGATGAAAAGAAGATTGCATTTATGTTTAGTAGAGAAGTTAGATCTGGTACTTTACATATAGCTAGTAGGCTTGATTAAAGCTTGATTACAGATCAAATAGTGTAAAAAATTGAATAACAAGCCTGAACAAGATTTTTAAAAACACTGGTGATTTTCAAGTTCACTCAAACTATATAAAAAAATAAATGAACAAGGGTGAATAGTGTAGTAAGAAATAGGTAAATTGGAGCTAGATTGTAACGGTTTAGTACCTATATTAGGGGTACACTTGCAATTAGAAGGTTGTTTAGATAATGTGCATGGTATGAAGCTATAAATAGGGCCACGTGTTGCAATTGGTGGTTATGGAATGAAGTGACTCTTTTCTTGAGCCCCCTTATCTCTATCCTCTCTTGTCTCTTAGTTCTTCCAAATATCTATACCTAATACATCTCTCCCTACCCAAGATTCTCTCACAATCCTCGTTTGATCACAAGCATTCACTCTCTTCTCTGTGTATCATAGAATTGGTTTGTTATATTGGTGCTCTCGTTGCAGATCTCATCCTTCCGCAATGATCGGTAACTTCTTAACCATGATTGATGCCTGCCAAAAACACATGGATGATCAATTCAGTGAGTTCTTGATGAGATGTGACAATGATCCGACCAACTCCAGCAATCCATCTTGATCTAGTTCCACAATTTCAAGAAACGAATGGATTCTATGTTAACAAAGTTTCAATCTGATCTAGAAGATTTTCAAGAAACCATTAAAGAAAGCTCCATCAATTAATTGCCGGCGCCTCCACAATTGATCTCAGGCTCTCAGCACCTCCAATGACGAAACTTGAACAAGAGCAAATATGGATCAATGAAGTAATTACAGTTGTTGATATGACAAGTTCATTTCTGTCATCCACCACCAACAAGATCAAGAATGACATCAACATTGTTCCTGAAGAGCTCAATGTTAATGTTGATAAAATTTCCACCGTTCTGGCATTCCCCTTCATTCTTTCATTGTTCAAAGTACCATGGTTCTTCACAAACATCTTGTGTCAGATAGTTTTTTGCTTCAGTTGCAGAGAAAGCAATCTTAGCAAGAACAAGTCATTGTAGGCGAGGTTAGGTCAATCCTAGCTTATCTGACTGTTGAGTTGTGTTATTATCGTGCTATCGTGTTAATTATCGTGTGGGTTATATGTATGTTGTAACTATAAATACCCTTGGTATTTTGGAATGAACAATTTTTTTCCTCCCTTTCAAGACGGTATCAGAGCCTTAGGGCTTTCGATACTCCCGTTTCCGCCGACCCGCTTCCACGCTCGATCCCGCTTCCACGCTCGATCCCGCATCCCGCGCTCGCCGACCCGCATCCAACGCTCGCGCCCACCAGCGTTTCCGCCGATCCGTCAGCGTCGGGCTAGGGCTTCGTCCAGCCGCTCCCGCACTCCAGCGCCACCGCCTTCCGCCGCTCCAGCAGCTCCCGCTCTCCACCGCTTCGCCGTTCCAGCCGCTCCTAGCCCCCAGCTGTTCCTCCTGCAACTTTCTTGACACCGGAAATGTGGTGTTCCCTGTGATGTCATTTCCGGTGTCCATTCTCCTATTGGGCTTATTCCTCTTTCTATGAGGAGGACCTAGTTTCTCTCTCAGTTGGTGTGTTGCTCCCCGGAGATCCTCGATTTGTATTCTAGGTCTCCATGGCCGGGACAGCTGACTCTCCTACCCTATCTTCGGCTACTGGTGCTCCTTCGGCTACTGGTGCTCCTTCGGCTACTATGATGTCTAGTGGCTCCTCCCGTCCTGTCCATGACCACAACACCCCTCAGATCACGACGATCCGTCTGGATGGCACCAATTATCTCCCGTGGTCTCGAGCTATTACTCTTGCCTTGAAGAGCAGGAGGCTGTTTGGATATGTCATGGGCACTACACCGCCACCTCTTTCGGATTCCCCTGACTGGTTGCACTGGGAGTCGGAGAATTCCCTCGTCATGTCCTGGCTGACTAATTCCATGATTGACTCCATCGCTCGGAACTATCTGTTTTTAGATACTGCAGTCGATATTTGGCGGAGGGCCGAGTCTACTTACTCATGTCGTGGCAATGCGGCCCAGATCTTTCAGCTCCGACGGAAGATTTTTCTTCTCCGTCAAGGCGTCCGTCCTCCGTCTGCCTACTATCTCGAGTTCACTCAGTTGTATCACGAGTATGATCATTTTGACTCTCTCACCTTGGTGTCCCCTGAAGATGAGATCCTTGTTCGCGCGCGGGAAGATCGGAATAGAGTTTTTGAGTTCCTACATGGACTGCATCGGGACTTCGATCAAATCAGTGTGCAGATTCTTGGACGCTCTCCCTTGCCCTCTCTTCCTGAGGTGTTCAGCCTGGTTCAGCAGGAATTTGATCGGCGGCAGACTTGGACTCCTGATCCTCCCTCTGATGGCTCTGCCTTGGCGGCTCAGTTTGGGGTTCGGGAAAATCGTGACTCAAGGCCCAAATCCAGTGACAAAGACCACCTGCTCTGTGACTATTTCGGGAAGGCCCTTCATACCCGGGAGACTTGTTTTCGGCTTCATGGATTTCCTACACCACGTGGTGGTTCTTCCTCTCGTGGCGGTCATGGTTTTGGGCGCTCTTCGGGTCGCTCTACCCAGCCTTACTCCGCACATCTGTCTGATGGTTTCGACGAGCCGCTGCTTCCACCGGTCCCGTCGGCTCCCACATTGGTTCTATCATCTGATGAGATTCTTGCCTTCCGTCGCTTGATGCAGGGACGGTCCTCTGAGACTCCTGTTTCCACGTCCTCGTACGCCCATCAGAGACCACCAGGTGCTCACGCTGCCTCCTCTCGTCCCTCTACTCACTGGATCATCGATTCTGGAGCAACAGATCACATGACCGGCTCCTCTTCAGGTTTTGTGTCCTACCTTCCTTTGTCTGGTCGAGACAAAGTGAGCATTGCGGATGGTTCCCTCTCTCCGATTGCCGGAAAGGGTTCCATCCCCTGCTCCTCTCTTACCCACTCCTCTGTTCTTCATGTTCCGAACTTTACCCGCAAACTCCTTTCTATTAGTCATTTAACCAACTCTAAGAACTGTTCTGTGACTTTCTTCTCTTCCTCTTGTACCTTTCAGGACCTGAAGACGGGAACGGTGATTGGAACTGGTAGTCTGGTGGATGGGCTCTATGTGTTCGATTCTTCCACCCCGGTCTCTTCTCCTCAGGCTCTTCATGTGGATCAGGCTGCTACTTTGGAGTCCTGGCACTGTCGGCTGGGACATCCGTCCATCCCTTCTATGAAACGCTTATTTCCTACTTTCTCTATTGTTTTACTTGACAAGTTTAGTTGTGATGCTTGTGACCGTAGTAAACATCATCGTGTTTCCTTTCATCATGCTTCTTCTCCCAGTACTGCACCTTTTCATTTAATACATAGTGATGTTTGGGGCCCTTGCCAAGTTGCATCTATTTCAGGTTATTTTTGGTTTGTAACTTTTATTGACTGCTTCTCCCGCACCACTTGGGTTTACCTCCTGAAAGCCAAAAATGAGGTTTTTACTTTGTTTCGGCGTTTTCACAACATGGTTTTAATCCAGTTTGCCACCCCTATTAAAATTCTACGCACGGATAATGGTCGGGAATTCATTGATTCCGCTTTCGAGCAATACTTGGCTGATCATGGGATTCTCCATCAGACATCATGTGCCTACTCCCCCGCTCAAAATGGGGTGGCTGAACGTAAGAATCGCCACCTCCTAGAAGTTGTCTGGTGCCTCCTCCTTCACATGCACCTTCCTAAATACTATTGGGGGGATGTTGTGCTCACTGCGGCCTATTGTCAACCATATTCCATCCCGTGTTCTCGGGTTCAAAACTCCTCACACCATTGTTGGGGTGCCACCTACCACTCTACAACCCCGTGTCTTTGGATGCGTTTGTTTTGTCCATATCTATCACCGCACGAAACTTGATGCTCGTGCGCACAAGTGTGTTTTCATTGGCTATTCTCCTACCCAGAAAGGGTATAAGTGTTTTGACCCTGTCCGCAAGCGGGTTTTCGTTACCATGGACGTCACCTTCCGCGAGTCTGAGCGCTACTATGGGTCCTCACTTCAGGGGGGGGGGGGGGTCTCCTTCTACATTGGAAGTGAGTCCCTTCTCATACTTTGACACTCAATATTCCACTCCTCTACCTATTCCTCCGAGATATTATCCCTCTCCGCCTACGTCTACTACTCCATATGTCCCACCTACAAAGGCCCCGGTTTCTAAACCTCTGCAGGTTTACTCTCGTCATCCAAAGGGATCAAACACACAACCCTCCATCTGGATATCAGAGCACCCATCTGACCCGTCGCCAGGATCCATCATTCCTACGGAAGGTACCTCTACTCAACATCTTTTATCTCAGTTCGTTTCTTACTCATCCCAAATAGCTTCCCATAGAGCATTTGTTTCCTCCTTGTCTTCTGTTTCTATCCCAACTTCGTGGCAGGATGCTCTTTCCCACGACAGATGGAGGTCGGCTATGCTTGAAGAAATAGATGCCCTGGAAAAAAAACAACACATGGAACCTGATACAACTACCACCAGGAAAGAAAGTTGTTGGATGCAAATGGGTATTTGCTGTTAAGCAGAACACATCGGGAGTCATTGAAAGATACAAGGCAAGGCTAGTGGCAAGAGGCTACACTCAGTAGGCGGGTATTGATTATCCGGAGACGTTTGCTCCTATTGCAAAGATGAATTCGATAAGGATCCTCATGTCATGTGGTGCCTGCAAGGGATGAGAGCTTTGCAAATTGGATGTGAAGAATGCTTTTCATCATAGAGACCTGGAAGAAGAGGTGTACATGGCTCTACCTCCGGGCTTACTCCTAGAGGATCAAAAGGGAAGGTATGCAGATTAAAGAGACAGCTCTATAGCCTAAAACAATCCGCCAGGGCCTGGTTTGGTAGATTCCACAAAGCCATGAGCAGGTTCAGGTACCGTCAGAGTAATGCAGATCATACCTTGTTTATCAGAATCAACAAAGGAAAATTAGCCGCTCTGATTGTTTATGTGGATGATATTATAATAACCGGGGATGACAAGGAGGAGATCCAGACTCTGAAAGGAAAATTAGCAAAGGAATTCGAAGTAAAAGATTTGGGCAACCTCAAATATTTTCTCGGCATTGAGGTTGCGAGGTCAAAGCATGGCATCTTCATGTCTCAAAGGAAATACATACTCGACCTCCTTGAAGCCACTGGGATGAGCGGATGTAGACCCGCTGACACTCCCATTGAAGTCAACCACAAGCTAGGCAGGGATGATGGCGACACGATTGAAGACATTTCTGGCTTCCAAAGGCTTGAAGGTAAATTGATTTACTTATCTCACACTCGCCCAGATATCTCCTATGCCATGGGTGTTCTCAGCCAGTTTATGCACTCTCCAAACGCCCGTCATGCCGATGCTGCACTTCGAGTCCTCCAATACCTTAAGTCCTCACCAGGAAAGGGCATTCTGTTCTCACCAAATAAGGAGTTGACTATTGAGATTGACACTGATGCAGACCGGGCTGGATCACCCTCTGATAGACATTCCACGACTGGATATGTCTCTATGTTTGGTGGAAATTTGGTTACCTGGAGAAGCAAAAAACATGTTGTGGCTAGATCCAGTGCTGAGACCGAGTTTAGGGCAATGGCTTACGGCATCTGTGAAGGGCTATGGATCACAACCATTCTGAGAGATCTTGGGCTTAAAGGAAGTGAGCCTATCTGATTATATTGTGATAATAAGGCTGCCATCTCCATCGCTCACAATCCTGTGCAACATGATTGTACGAAGCACATTGAGATCGATAGACATTTCATCAAGGAGAATATTGACGGAGGAACTGTGGTAACCCCATTCGTACAATCTGGTCAACAACTGGCCGACGTTCTCACAAAGGGTCTGAGTTTCAGTGTATTCACAGTCCTTATTGGCAAGTTTGGCATGACTGACATTACACGCCCAACTTGAGGGGGGTGTTGAGTTATGTGTTATTATCGTGTTATCGTGTTAATTATCGTGTGGGTTATATGTATGTTGTAACTATAAATACTCTTGGTACTTTGGAATGAACAATTTTTTTCATCCCTTTCAACACTGACTATTCTTGTTTTCGATCACGGAGGAGATGTTCTTGAAAGAGACAAGGAGAGAGACAAAGAACATTCACGAGGGATTGGTAATGAAGGAATTTGCTACAACTCAAAAGCAATTGGGGAGAGAAGTTTTGATACAGTGGAGGGAACGACTCGGGGTGGATTCACTAAATGCAAACCTATATGCGATGTAGTACGAAAACACACGAGAGGGTCCACACTGATAATTGCAACAAGTAATTAAATATTATAAAAAAATATTAACAGAGGCACGTGTGGTCACAAATATTAATTAAGAAGAACAATTATCAATTTTCAAACGATTGAGGCGCAATTACTATTTAGCACGCACAAAATGAGTCTTGCAAAATCAAACGATCGTAGATACTGCTAGCAACTGAAACAAACATCCACTACAAAGTCAGGTGCTGAAATAAACAACAATAAAGGATAAAACTTTATACTACAATTCACACGTGCGGGCAGCGGAAAAGACGGTTGTTGGCTGACATCCAAGGTCAAAATGAGCGGAAGAGGTGTCGGGGTAGAGATCTGGACTGATTGTCGCCTGGATGGGCTATGAGATGGCTGTTAGAAGAAAAGAAGTTGGTTGATGGAGTTTTGGTGGAGGGCGTGAGGTTGGCAGCAAGGCAGGGCTTTAGGAGTAAAGTGGGGAGTTGGGAAATGGCTTGGAGGTGGTAGAAGGGGTCTGGAAGAGGGCAGGCAGGTGGTTTAAAGGAGTAGAGGGTGGCTAGAGGAAGGAGGAGGAGAATTCTGATAGTGGACGGAGTGGGTTGCAAATTTGGGAAGGGAGGGGGCTGACAGACTGTGTAAGTGGCAGATTTGGACTGGATGGAGGCCGACGGACTGTGCGGGTGGCGGATTTGGATAGGATGGAGGCCGAAGGGCTGGAGGGAGATCCTAGACCGAGAAAACGAAGGGGATTATAGGAGAGGAGGGAGGTGGGCCTTCCTGGAGTCGCACCAGACGGAGCTCTCTTCCGGCATCGCGCCAGAAGGAATCATAGAGACCGATGGTTGCAATTTTCTCGCAAGCCTTTGATGCCCTGTGAACCGCCGGCGACCACATTTTATAACCCTAAAATAAAAACTGTAAATCATAACTGAAAATCAAATAAAACTACCCAAATCAGACGACTCCACTGTCTGGACCGATCGGGCGCCAAATACAACTCAAAACAGAAAATATAAAATACGAAATCAACTCGGATCGACCATCCGGACGCAACTACTGATTCAAATCGTCCGACTAGGTGGCGGATCACCGCCTCCTGCGAGAATACACTTGTGTCGGGCGTGGCGCGCCATCAATTCCCCCAAGCTTGAAACCACACATCTCTGGTCAGTGAAGATGGTCGTACTCGCTGTGTAGCCGAGGTGCGAGTCTCTCAAGCTCCTCTGAAGAAATCCAAGTAGCATCGTATAATGGACGACTGCTCCAACGAACAAGACAATGCATGGCCCGCCCACGGTGTAAAAGTCGAGACAAGACAACTGCGTTAGTTGTGGATCACTTCTTTTGTCCTGGCCTGAAGAAGGACATTACTAGGGTTGTCAAGCAATGTCAAGTCTGCCAGGCCGTGAAGGGATCCCGCCAGCCCACTGGGCTATACACTCCGCTACCCATCCCCGAGAGACCTTGGTCTGATAGTAATATAGACTTTATTCTCGGGCTCCCTCGTACTCTGAGGAATCTCGATTAGATCTTTGTAGTGGTGGACCGTTTTTCTAAAATGATTCATTTTATCCCTTGTCGAAAGATCGATGACGTCTCTCACGTAGCCCAATATTTAAGTATCATGGACTACCCACTTCCATAGTCTCTGATCGTGACGTGCGTTTCAGGAGTTATTTTTGGAAGGCACTATAGAAGAAGACTGATACGACTCTGAAGTTCTCCTCCACCTACCACCCACGGATGGATGGACAAACGGAGGTTATCAACCGTAGTCTTGGGGCACTATTGCGTTGTCTTGTTGGGGATAGTCCGTCGACCTGGGATTCTGTTCTCCTCATAATCAAGTTTGCATATAATAGCTCTGTCAATACAACCACAGATTTGAGTCCATTCCATATCATATTAGGATATGAGCTTAGGAAACCCATTGACTTGCTAGATATTTCCCTCGAGTCCAGACCCAGTGAGCCAGCAGAGTCTTTCATACAACATGTGCATGCACTCCATGAGTTGGTCCGTAAAAAAATTGCAGCTAGTAATGATTATTATAAGGATCGAGCAGATCAACGCAGACGGAAACAATTCTTTGAGGCGGGAGAATAAGTATTGATTCACATTCAATTTGAGTGGGTCCCACAAGGACCAGCAAAGAAATTAAGAGTCCGCAGAATGGGCCCATATACAATCATACGACGGATTGGTACGAACGCATATGAGACTGACGGTTGTAATTTTCTCGCAAGCCTGCGATGCCCTGTGAAGCGCCGACTACCACATTTTATAACCCTAAAATAAAAGCTGTAAATCATAACTGAAAATCAAATAAAACTACCCAAATCAGACGGCTCCAACTGTCTGGACCGATCGGGCACCAAATACAACTCAAAACAGAAAATATAAAATACGAAATCGACTTGGATCGACCGTCCAGACGCAATTACTGACGAGGATCGTTCGACTGGGTGGCGAATCACCGCCACTTGCGGGAATACACCTGTGTCGGGTGTGGGGCGCCATCACGTTCACAGCAAGCAGCAGCATATACAACCAATTCCTGAGAAGAAGAGTTCTGTTCCAGAAAAAAGACGGTAGGATAATGAATAGCAGATTAAGCCTCTGAATAACACCTAGGCTCTCTATTCTGCGACGCAATCAGATCCTCCATGATTCGATCATGAATTCATTAATACAGCGCATTATAAACAAAACCAATGCATAAATAAGTTGTCGTGGAATAAATCAAAAATCAGATCCTCCACGATTTCCATGGTGAATCAGGCACTCCATCGCGTGAAGTATCCATGCTCAGCATAGAGACCCAACTTCAAACAATAATCAAATCACCTGCTCAAGGAACACTTTCCCACTTTTCCCTGTCGCTGACGACGAAGACAACGTTCTTCGCATTGGAGCACAAGCCATTCAGAACGTCTATAACTTACTTGCTGGGAGTCTTATCAATGGCGGACTTTGATATCATTGTCCCGTCATAGTCCGGCAACACCAGCCGGCTGCACGATTTTGAGTAAGATGAAACGATATGTTCCACTGAGAGTTTTTTGAAGTTGTGTCCGTGAACGACAAACCTGAAACTCAGGCCAAACTTGATTCCCCATCAACGTTTCATGAAATGATCCTTGTAGGCCCTATACAATTCTTGATCAAATGATCTCGCCCAATAAACGACGTCATGGGAGCTGAAAATACTTGTAGTGCTTGTTGTGACACAAATGCTTCACTTCCTCGGGTCTTGTGATGGATAAGTTTATTGTGTTGGCCCGAGCATCAACATTTCGTGAATTTACTCTGATTGCGCCGCTCAGCGACGGAGAGCACCCAACAAACTCTGAAACCACAATCATGCTCATCTTCTGGAGAATTTCCCAAAGTTGGGTTTCCTTGACAGCAGATTTTGTACTTGTAAGGAACCAAGTTCATGCCCTCCCTCGCTGGATTGACGATGCATCAGTCTGCAATGGCGTAATAGGAGATTTTCGTAGGTCGGCAACGGTCCACTGTCAAGCATTATGATAATCCACGATTTTCACTACAAAATTCTGCAAAAAGTGCACTATTGTTGTTACAAATGCTCCTTCCTCACCGAATCAGCATGTTTTTTTTTCTATCAGCAATGCATTGTATATTCAAGCGGTTTTTGGGTGACTGCATCAAGAAAGCCTTCCACATGCGACATGTTCTGGCTACTCCATATAGCCGCAACACAATACGAGGATCTCATTATCTTGAAGACTACATGATGAGGACTTCATTTTTATAAGGCGTCAGGAATGTAACAGTTTAGTATCTATATTAGTGGTACATTTGTAATTAGAAGGTTGTTTAGATATTGTACACGGTAAGAAGGCTGTAAATAGGGCCTAATGTGTTGTAATTGGGGATCATGGAATGAAGTAACTCTTCTCTTGAGCCCCATTGTCTCTATCCTCTCTTGCCTCTTAGTTCTTCCAAGTCTCTCAACCTAATTCATCCTCCCTACCCAAGATTCTCTCTCCCAATCCTCACTTGATATCAAGCATTCACTCTCTTCTCTTTGCATCATAGAATTGGTCTGTTACATAGATCTTCATTACCTTGTCGACAAATTTATAACAAAATGGCTATTTAACTAACATGTTACAGTTGCATAAGCTTAAACAACTGGTTTAACATAATTTTAATATTACTATTATTTTCCATAATACTTGACAGATAGTTAAATAGATCTGAGAAATAAGTACAGGCAAATTTGTAGCTTACATTGGCAGTTGAATATCCATATTTCTTCTTGATGTGATCAACTGAACCAGGCGATTTCTCCTCTTCAATTTTCTCTTTTCCAGCAGCCAACTTGTCTTCAGACTTGGGCTTCAATAAGCCTGTATAAAAAGTAAAAAATAAAAACATGTTCAACTAATTGTGAGGAGTGTATTTCTACTCTTTACAAAAGTTAAAAGACCAATAACAGGATAAATGATCAGACAAAGACGGATACATCAAAGGCAGAAGCAAAAGTTTTCCAGCATGAAGAGAGAGAATTATGAAATCATACTAACCTTTGAATTCCTGAAATTTCTTGCCTAGGTTCTGTTTATTCAGAGCAGAAAAATTCCGCCCTTTGGGTTTGTCTATATGGTCATCGAGATTAATATCATCTACAATTAAAAATCATTGAACATGGGGTTATCCTCTTTTCTAAAGAGAAGTAGAAGGCCAGAGGACACAGGATATTACCGATATCCAACTCGACATTTTCATCTTTTGCTGAGGTGTTCATGGTTTCAACAGTAAATTGGAAATTTGCTGTTGAGAATATTGCTGATAGGTCTTCAACAGTATATGAGCAAGAAACTTCAGAATTATTTTCTTCCCTATTCTTCGACTTGCTTCCCATTCCAACCATGCCAAATATGCCCTGAAATAAATATCCCTCTTTAAAAATGTGAACAAGCTTATTCGGGTGATTCCAACAAGGTTAAAACACACCTTTTTCTTCTCTTTCTGGGTATTAACTGGATTGGAATAACTATCTTGTGGCATGGCAATACCTCTCTGGTAAATCCTACTGATAGGCTCCAGGTTCCTAACAAGAGTTGAAATTAAGCAAATGCCAATGGAACACTCATAAATCACTGGATGAAACATTTACAACACAATTTTATATAATTATAAGATTGAAGATGGAAAGTACCGCATCTGAACGTCCAGTTGAAAATGAAAATAAACAAAATTAAATTAACCGGGATTAAATTTAAAAATAAAACAGAGAAAACCTCAGCCATAAATAAAAAACAGAGCAAACCACAGTTATAAAAAACAGAAAGTCTCCCACCGGTAAAAGAAAATATCTTGTTTTCAAGCAAAAAACTGATGCATAAGTAAAAGATTAAACAAAGGATATTTAAATTTTCAAGTGGATTAGGAGAGCAGAGCCAACTCGCATCAAAGCTCAAAGAAAGAAATGACTAATTTTTAAGCAATTAGTAATGTGACAGAAAGGGGGCACGATCACTATGAGAGTGAGGCAGACTCAAGAATTTGGAGAGTGTGCTCAAGCAATGAGAATGATGCGTCGGAAGGAACCATCACACAACACTAATGGGCACGAGATAACTCTTCTGTTTTGATTTCAGCACTTTAATTCTTGCCTTTTAATTCTGTTATTGTATTTACGGTTTTAACTTGGACTAGGGCTTACGTAGAACAATGTTTTGTACGAATTGTTTTATGTTTGGCATAATGTGTTGGATTCTAAGGCTGAACAATGAGCTTGTGTTGGAGTTTTACTACTATCAATCCTTCTACCCCACCCCTCACCAATACCTCCAACCCACAATGCCCAAGGGATACCATATATTTTGAAGAATAAGTGATGCAGGGTAGGACGACACGACTCTCGGTAATCTAGAATGCATCTCTAGATGGAAGGCAATGTTATGTTAATGTGAGGAGCAGACCGATTTAAATGACAAATAGTAATGAATCAAAATAAACTATGGTAAAGGCACATTGGTTCACAAATTGAAGCCAAAATATCAAGTTAAGATTTACAACTAATTGATGCGTAATTTATCTAAGCACAAGCCGAATTGATCCCGCAAGTCACATGAATTTACAGTACTTATAGGCAATAGCGAATAAAAACAAACATCCACTGAAATATGGTGCCAAGTACACAAAAATAGTAAATAAAGAATCCAAACTACAACTTGCACATGCAGATGGAAGTGGGGGAGGGGTATGATGATGATCCAATGGCAGGTGATTCCATCAAGGGCTGCAAACTGCTACCACGGGATCGGGAAGAGGTTTGGGTCTGGGTAGTGGTCGGCTTGGTGTGTGTGTGTGTGGGGGGGATAGAATCAAGTGGGGCTGGGGTAGTCGGCGAATTGTGAAGGGTTTAGGAAGGGGGCGGGCTTTAGATCTAGGAAGGGGGGGGGGGGTGTCAGTGATTGGATGGTGAGGGAGTGTAGGTAGTTTTTTTTGGGGGGGGGGGGGGTAAGGGATTTGCAGGTAGGAGGAGGCAACTAGTGGTCGTGACGCAGGACAAATCTATAAGCGGCGGAAACTCAATGACTTAACCCTACATGTTATGCAAAGCCCGACGGATTAATCACAAATTAGATAATAAACATTAGCATCCCACACAAATAATTCAAAAACAAGACAATATTTTATTAGGGCAAAATCAAGATTAGACTTTCTTCCGCGTAGAGGGCCAAAGCTAGAGCGCGCGACAAATAAAATCCTGCAAATCACAATAAAGATATGAAAGCAAACAACTACCATACAAGATATCCAAATGGGTATAACATCCAATCCAGTATATATATGCTGAAAATAATAATCCAGTACAACGAAGACTCACCAAGTAGTGGGCTAACCAAGACACTGAAGATTTCGGAGCCGGAAATGCGTGAACGGCGATCCGGGGTGGAACCGGAGACGTAGAAACGACGTAGGTGGCTGTCCTCGGTGGTGGAAGGTGGAAACGGGCCGGAAATGATTAGATCTGGCGTTGTATGGGTAGACCCAGGGGAGGGGGGAGTAGATCTGGTGTTTAAGAGCGGATACGGGCTAGGAATGGAGGGGAGGGTGAGAGGAAATAGCGGATCTGGATATGGGCTGATTGGCGGTGGTTCCACGTGGGGGAGGGCTGGCGACAAGGCGGCAAGGTGAAGGAGTGGGGGCGGCTGCTGTAGAAATGAAAAGGGGGCTGGGAGGCGCTGATGGAAGGGACAGGGGGCCGGCGGCCAGAAGGGTGGTGGCTGGGAGGAAGGGACAGTAGCAGGAGGTGAGGCTGAGGGTGACGGCTAAATGGAGGGGGCTGCAGTTCCGGCGGCTGCAGGCCGACTGATTGATTAGGGAGAAGTAAACTATATCTTAGGAATAGTATATTTCATTTTTGAACAGTAAACTGAAAGGGGAATAGGAATTCGAGACAGCCATCAGTGTCTGGATTTTGGGGGTTGTAGGGGCTGCGGGAGGGAGTTTGGGAGGGGAAAAAGAGGCTTAGGGTTAGGGAAAACGTTGGGGGAGGAGATACACACATAGGAGTCGTCACCCAGGGTTCCATGGAGTCGGCACTGTGGGATGATCGCGGGAATCCGGGAATAGCTTTCTCCAAATTCTGCAATGTCTTCAAAACCGGCCCCTACTCATCTATTTATAAGAAAACAAAGACTAGAGCATCCCACCTGCAACAACTATGATTGACCGGAGGCGGGACCACTCAAAAAACACTAAAATAAACCAAAAGTAATAAAGTAGCATATGATTTTGACTCACAACATCAATTCGGACATACCTGCGGAGTCCGATCGTCGATCCGGGCACGACATATATGGAAAGTTGTTAATTGGCCCCGAACGGTCCCAAAACTCGTCATCCACTGCAGGTCCTCGTCTATGCTCCGCATCAGGTCGGTAGAGGGGAGTTTGGGTGTTGGAAGGGGAGTCAGAGGTTGACGGGTTGCTGGGGGTCTTGGCAAGATGGTTGTGGCCAGTAGGGGGAGGCGGGAAGGAGAAGGAAGGACTTACGGGACTTGGACGAGGATAGGGAAGGAGCTAGTGGCGTCAGCCTTGGAGTCATATCAAGGGACCCACGTCGGCGTCGCACCGAGAGTGGAGGGGAACGACGATTCCACGTTTTGGAAACTAAACCATCGATCCCTCCCCCACCTGAACCCTGCATGTATAAATACTCATAACTAAATTAGGGCACCTGAATCGGACGACTCATAAAGTTTGATCAGACCAGGTGTCAAATACAACTCAAAATACATCAATCTCCCTGGCTTGAAAACACTCATCTCTGGTGAATAAAGGCGGTCATGCTCTCGGCGTAGACTAGGGGTATATAACGCAAACTCATCTAGGGAAATCAAAGCAGCATCAGGGAATGGGTGGCAGATCCAGCGAACAAGATGTAGCAGCATATCTCGTCGGCTCATGACAGTGAAGTCATATGCAACAATCTGAAATATGTCGCCGGTGATAGCTGAAGAATCTAAATAAAACGTATCTCTGCCTGGAAGAAGAATTAATGAAACCATCGATGGTGCAGGATGTGTAACGTCTGTTATCTGACGCGAAATTATGTTAATTGTAGGGTCAAGTCGCGATGAATTTTGATCGAGGCAGCGCGTCGTCAAGGTACAATGCTACTATTCCTAAAGTTCGCGTCCGTTAATTTGAGAAGTGTGTTAGTCATAATGATAGTGAGACACATTTTAATTTTAGTAACGAAGCGCGGCAAGAAATCGTTTAGTGCAAAGACGTTAGTATGGTGTGGAGTGAGTTGCGTATAACAAAAATTAAGAGCAATGGGGTGCCAATAGCAAGTCTTATTCCCACTCCCACTTTGTGGTTATTATTAAAACCGCATGCCCAGGTTTTTTTTATTTTAACCCGCACCCCCTTTTCTCACGGGAGAAAAGGCCGCAAACCGCAGCAGACCCCACGAACGCGTCCGTCTCCCGCAGCCGACGAGCCCGACGCCCCTCCCGTGCTTTCCGCCGGCCGATCCTCCTCCAGAGCGCAACTCCGACTTCTCCTCCTTCCTCTACGGGCGCCGGTGGGTGTTCCTTTTCCTTCCTTGGCCGCGGAAGAACCGATTTCAACCCTAACCGGTGGAAGTGAGCGTTTTGGTTCCGGTGAGTTCGATCCCTCTCTTGTTTCCATTTCTTCATGGAAATCCTTTGATTTGGAAGTTAGTTTTAACCTAGGTTTTCATCATGTGGCCCTAATTAGGTTTTGGAGTACGGATTCCACCGCAAAAATTTGAGTTGGGCGCATTGAGAGCCTCAATCACTCCCTCGTAAAGGTAAAACACTAAATTAGTTTTGGATTTTTGGGTTACCCTAGTATTTTGGAATTTTTCCAAAAATGAAACCCTAAGGGAAAAATGGGTAATATAGAGTTAGCTTGATTGCATGATTTTGGTGGTCTCGGGGCAAGATTCTGAAAGTCCCTAGCAGTCGGATTTCGTTGGGAAAATCAAATGTCGTCGCGCCGAGTGTACGAGCGCCGCAGCACCACTGTAAGGAAACCTAATTCCTGTTAGTTAGACATAGCAAACAATATATTATTGTATACGCATGTGTATGTTTTGTACAAGTATCATGACCATGCATAGAAAGGTGTGGTGATAGGAAAACGGTCGCGGAAAATATGTAGAATGACACCCTTCTCCAAGACCCAAGTAGTCAGATCAGGAATGGTAACGTTAGGTACGAAACCTTCACCCGTGTACGTGAGCTTGGAATTTGTCCAACTCAAGGGCGTGAATGTCCCTTCTAGTCGACCACATAAAAGTCAAGGGTCGCTCAGTAGTCCACCAAAGAGATATCCCAAGCAGAGTGACATCAGACCGAAAAGGTCAGTCAGCACACATAAGTCTTTTCGTGCTAGGTAGAGGCGCACTACCTTTCTCATAAGGCATATGGTACCCTATGAGTAGTACAGTCTTGGGAGTTTGCTCCCCTTTGAGACAGTTAGTAGATTCGAGACCGTGTCCGCGTGACACTAGAACAATTGAGTTCGTCAGATGGTCTCGGGTCGTCAGTTTCAGATGCGCGTTAGGAGCTACTCTGCATAGAGCCTTCCAGGTAGAGGTGCAAGCTAGAAGTTGCCTAGAACTCAAGTATAGACCTGACGTGAGACAGTACACTAGTTAGTGAACGCCGGGACTTTGGTTAGTGAACTGAAAGTCGCGAACATAGAACAGGTAGATGTTTTGACCAGGTAGTGTTCTGAAGGCATGCATAACATATAGCATAAATGTTTTTAATGCACGAAACTATTTCCTAAAGACATGCATTCATCATATGAGAAAATGTTTTTAGTGTCACTAGGAGGAGTTATTTTTTTTTACTCTGACCCCTCATGGGCAATGTTTTTACAGGTGACCCAGGTGGGAAACTACGCCTAGGATGAGCGTTGGTGGCGTCAGTTTGTAGTGTTTTCCCATTCAGTTTTTCTTTACTTTCAGCATATAGTTGTAGTTGTGGACAATGTACCTTGTTAATATTTTATATGTCTTGTATCAGACTTATTATGATATTACAGATTTTCAGTCATTTTAATTCTATTCAAATTTAGTGGCTCTGTGAATCCAGATTTCAGGTATGTGGTTACCCTTAGTTTACATTCTTAGCTTCCGTTGTAAGTTTTAATTTTTTTAGTAGCTTCTACTTTATACCTGCTGCATACTAGTTTTAATACTGTTTCCTAGTTCTCTTTATATCGCTGACCCGGCCGGATGACTGATTATTGTAAAACTGAGAAGGGGTGTTACAGGATGACCCACATGACACGACTCAGGCGGAAACAAGGATGAAATAGTAGGGACCAAAGGAGGTCGTGGCTCAGCTATGGGCGTGAAGAAAGGATCCACATACACGTGCTCCACGTACTAAGTAGCCAAATCCTCAACGTTGAATACTAGGTTAATGCTCATACTCTCGGGATGTTAATTTCATAAGCATTTGTATCGATCCGCCGCATGATTGTACAAGGGCCCATTTGGTGAGTGCTTAATTTATTTGCTGGCCCCCGCGGGACTCTCTCAGATCGTATGTGAACCATCACTTGCTCTTCATCCTCAAAGATTTGTTCCTTCCTGTGCTGACCTCCTCGAGCTTTATAATAATCATTACTATATGCAATACCCTTACGGACTGACTCATTAATTGCAACCACATGTTGAATAAAAGATTCTGCAGACTCATACAATTGAAACACGACAGGCACGACACGCTCTGTAAGGGGCAGTCTGACAATGGCCTGGAAGTCTCTAAAATGAGGTGTCCCATCAAAAGGCTCTTTTGTTGGAATGTAAAAAAACTTATTAAGTGTACGAAGACCACCCAACCGACTGAGACATCAGCAGTGAGTTGCAAAATCAGGATATGCCAAATATCTTCTAAGGGATGCAAATCATCAGAAGGCTCACCGAATGGTTGGCAGAAGAATTCGGCGAGAATGACGTGATCACCCGTAGGAACGTCATAGATGGAAACAAAAGAGCGTGATGCACGGGTGTGATGGGTGATTTTCAAATGATAAATCCTTTCAGGTGGCTCACTAGGTGTATACGAATATTCATCGCGCACGTGATGATCAATAATGTAAAGACACAAATCATCCACACTATAATGAATTCCTTTTGGGAGGGGAAGCTCGTCAAATGAGCCCCTGGGGAACTTAATTCTGAGGAGGTCAATAATGGTGGAATGGCTCTCCAAGAGGAAAGCAACAATAACAGTAGTGTCTATGGAAACACGTAGGACACCCATAACAAAGTCAATGCTAGCCCCTTGACTCTCAAAAGGGAGTGGTGGCTCATCAGGACATTTGTCAGGGGATTCATCATAGCATTCACCAATATGGTCATGATCCTCCAGATGAGCAGCGTCGACAGGGGTGGTGTTCGCAAGAACTCGTGAGGTAGCCACTAAGATATTGACACTAGGCTCTTGGTCGTGATGCGACTTGAGACAATGCTAAAGGAAGAGAGAGAAGATCTCCTACTCAAGTCTGTGTCAATCAGTATAATGTCGAGAACAGAATTCTTAACCAAAGGAGGCACTGGGTCTAAGTGAGGTGCAGAGGATGGATATACCATCACAATGTCAATGGGACACTCGTCCTAACTGTCTTGACCAAGCTCACTAGCCATATTAGTATCACTCTCCACATGTATCCTAAATTCATGATCAAACTCAACTTCAATATCACCTGGGCACTGGGTCTCGTGAAAATGAGAAGTGTCAAAATCAGGTGGCAGGTCTCTCATGTCAGTGGGAGCACTGTTAGACACATCGGTGGCTTGACCTAAATCCCTAGGATCACTCCAATTGTTTCTTCTTAAGGCAGACCTCATGTGATCAAAATGAGCATCCAAGTGATCAAATTGATCAAGAACTAGTCGTTGAAATTCGGCCTCAGGTATCTCTATTTGTGAAACACTAAGAGGTTCTTGACATGTGATGCGATCCTGGCGATGGTGTCCTCTATAGGGCTCCTGAAAGTCATCTACACGATCGTTCCTAATATAATCAGATTGTGCTCGAGGATGGACACGATCCCTAGGAACGTGCAGTGGTGGTCGCGTATATTTAAACTCAGGTTCCTCAAATAGAGGGGATGCGTACCGACGATGACCTGGACGATATTCAGCTTTACCATCATAAAGTCATGAAGAGGTGTAATGATGATAAGGTGAGTATCTCTCATCGTGGTGATCGTCTCTAGCATAATGGAATCGTGTCAAAGGGTTGACACGGTCTCTAGAATGGGTATGCTGTGAACGATAATAATCCTCATGATAACATTGAGATCTCTATGAAGTGGCTCTATGAAATCACATATAGATAGACTCGGGATGCCCGAATAGAGGAGAGGGACAATGGCGATAACTAGCCATAGATGAACTCAAAGACTCTATATGACCTACCACTACATATATAAATGTGGCACAAAGAGGGCATTGATACCAACTTGATGCAGGGTAGGTTGATACGACTCAGGTAATCTAGAATGAAGCTCTAGATGGAATGCAATGATATGCTAATGCGAGGAGTAGTCCGATTTAAATGACAAATAGTAATGAACTAAAATAAACTATGGCAGCGGCACATTCGTTCACAAATTGAAGCCGAAGTATCAAGTAAATATTCACAACTAATTGAGACGCAATTTATTTAAGCACACGATAAATTGATCTTGCAAGTCACATAAATCCGCAGTAGTAATAGAAAATAATAACAAACATCCACTGAAATATGATGCCAAGTACACAACAATAGTAAATAAAGACTCCAAACGATAACTTACACATGCAGGCGACAGTGGGAGTGGGATATGATGATGATCCAATGGTGGGTGACTCTGTTAAGAGCTGCAAACAGCTAGACAGACGCTAGCACGGGCTCAGGAAGAGTTTTCAGGCAGGGTAGTGGTCGGCTTGGGGTGTGGGGGCAAAATCAAGTGGGGTTGGGTTAGACGGCGACTGTGGAGGGTTTAGGAAGGGGAAAGGCTCCAGATCTGGGAAGGGGAGGGGTTTTTGTCGTTGATTGGATGGTGAGGGAGTGTAGGCAGCTTTGGGGGGGGGGGGGGCGTATTAAGATATTTGCAAGTAAAAGGAGGCAGCTAGTGGTCGGTAGAAGGGAGCTTGTGTGCTGGAAGGGGGAGTCGAAGGTTGACGGGTTGTTAGGGATCTTGGCGAGATTGCTGCAGACAGTAGGGGGAGTCGGGAAGGAGGAAGGACTTACGGGGATTAGACGAGGGCGGGGAAGGAGGTAGGGGTGTCGACCTTGGAGTCGCACCAAGGGATCCTTGTCGGCGTTGCACCAGGAGTGGAGGGGATTGGCAGTTCTACGTTTTGGAAACTAAACCATCGATCCCTCCCCCAACTGAACCCTGCAAGTATAAAAACTCATAACTATATTAGAGCACCTGAATTAGATGGTTGATAACGTTCAATCTGATCGGGTGTCAAATACAACTCAAAATACATAAAGTAATATATCAGAACGACCATCCAGACGCATCCGTGAGCTTGTATCGTCTGAACGGGTGGCGGGTTACGGCGATCTCCATCAATATGTTAGCAATCTTCTTGGTTATTTGCTTTATTAAAACTTGATTTTGCATGACGCACCCAAACACCATATATAGGGTGCTTCTAAATAGATGAGAGGAAAAATAATACTTCATACTTCCTCAAAGGGGCATAAGGTTAATATATATACAATAGGCCCATATAGAATAATACGCCAATAATAAATATCACGCCAATACTCCCCCTCAAGCTGGCGCGAAAAGGTCAAGCAAGCCCAGCTTGCCACATGTAGAGAGAAGTCTGGAAGGTCCAACCGCCTTGGTGAAGGCATCGACAATCTGCTCAGCGGAGGGAACATAGGACGCTTCAAGTGTCCCTGAACGGATGTGCTCCCTGAGAAAGTGAATATCAACCTCAATATGCTTAGTCCGCTCGTGCAGAACTGAGTCGGAAGCAAGCATGAGAGCGGACTGGTTGTCACACATAAGAGTCGAAGAACCAGAGGGAGGAGAGCCAAGCTCGGTCAAGAGGGTACGCACCCAAAGGAGCTCAGTAGCGCTGTGGGCCATAGCCCTGTACTCAGCCTCAGCAGACGAGCGGGAGACAACATTCTGCTTCTTGCTCTTCTAGGAAATAAGATTGCCGCCATAGAAAGTGCACATTCTCGAGGTAGAATGTCGATCAGTAAGGGAACCAGCATAGTCAGAATCCGTGTAACAAGTAAGATCAAGGGCCGGAGATGAACGATAGAAGAGCCCTAAGCCAGGAGAACCCTTCAAGTAGTGGAGGATCTGAAATGTTGCATCTAGGTGAGAAGTCCGGGGAGCATGCATGAACTGACTGACCACACTCACAGAAAAGCTAATGTCAGGGCGAGTGTTGGTCAAGTAGATAAGTCTACCAACAAGACGCTGATATCTGTCTGGTTCAGGGAGAGGATCGCCAGACTCGGCATGAAGACGGTGGTTCGAATCAAGAAGGCCAGTATCACTTAAGAGATCAAGTGTATACTTGCGCTGAGACAAAGAGATCCCCTGCTGAGATCTGACAACCTCAATCCAGAGAAAGTACTTTAGATGCCCCAAATCTTTCACTTCAAATTCCTTCTGAAGAACCCCCTGATCTGAAGTATTCCCGAGCTATCGTCACCGGTAAGAATGATATCATCCACATAGACAAGAATAATGACCCTACGTCCATCTGCAGCAGTCCGAACAAAGCATGTGTGGTCGGCGTGACACCTGGTGAATCCAACTTTTTGAAAACCGGACCGGTCATCGAACCGGTGAAGCGAAAGCTTCAAGGTTCAACCGGTTCAACCGGTTCAACCGGGATCGAACGGTATATATAATATATATATTATTACAAATATATTTTAAGTATGAATATGTATATTATATATTTGAAGAGTATATATTTTTATACGGTATATATATCCATTATTGCATATATTTTTGAATACATTTGAATGATATATATTTATATATTTACTCATATATTTTAAATTTACAAATATATTTTAAATGCATTGTATTTTCTTTTTTAAAATTAATTATAAAATTACAAATATATTTAAAATTTATCATAAATTATTTTAATTAAATTAAATATTTAATTTCATATAGTTTGTATATTTATATAATATATTCCAAAAAATTTCATCAAAGTTTAAATGCTCTAATGGTCTTCAACCTTGCTTGATCTGGAGGTGGTCTGGGTTCAAATCTCATCAATTCATTTTTTACATGCATTAATAATTGGGCTTGTGGCCCGCCCGGTTCCACAAAACCGTGTCCGGTTTCCGGTTACCAGGTCCGCCCGCCCGGTTTACCTGTTCTTGGGCGGTCTGCTGCCATACCGGGTTTTCCCCCTTGACCGGACGGCCGGGGGTCCGGTCCGGCGGTCCGACCGGTTGAACCGGCCGGTCCGGTCCGGGTTTCAAAAGCTTGGGTGAATCCACTCTGAAGCACAACAATACCAAACCACTCAAACCACGCACGAGGAGACTGTTTCAGCCCATACAAGGACTTCTGTAAAAGGCAAACACGCCCAAATACTCCCCTTGAAGCTTGTAACCGGGGGGCAGATCCATATAAACTTCCTCAGTAAGGTCGCCATTGAGAAAGACATTCTTCACGTCCATCTGATGAAGAGGCCACCCATGGCGGGCAACGAGAGAGACAAGAAGACGGATAATTGATAGCTTGGACACAGGATGGTCAGTAACACAAGAACGCTTACTCTTGCGAAGTGCAATGGATAAGTCAGAGGAGGGAAGAATATCACCTGCCAGAGGATGTGACACAAGGTCCTGTGAGCTGGGCGTAACCGGTGGATCCCGAAGAATGGGGTGGACATGGGAGGGACCGCGTGGGCCACGAGTGTATGTCTGCATTGGAAGAGAGTCGTGCAGCGGAGCAATGGCAATCGGAGCCGGCTGTGGCGAAGCAGGAGGAACAGTGACAGAGGAGGTACCATAGAAGGGGACATCCTCAAAGAACGTAACATCCAAGGAGTGAAAAGTCTTGCGAGAAGAGGGGTCAAAACACCTATAGCCTTTGGAAGAGGGGAATACCCCAAAAATAAGCACCAGATAGCTTTGTCATCAAGCTTTGTCCGAGCCGGACAACGGTGCTGGACAAAACACACAACCCCAAACACCCGGAGAGGGACAGGAAACAGAGGGCGGTGGGGAGATAGAAGACTAAGGGGTATCCGACCCGCTAAAGGCTGAAAAGGCAGACGGTTGACCAAGAAGGGCATCACTCCAAAACGACTTGGGGACATGAGACCCACGAAAAAGAGACCGAGTCACATTCAAGAGATGACGATTCTTGCGTTCCGCCACGCTGTTCTGTTTGTGGTGTATAGGAAGAGGGAAAAAGGGTTTCCTTGGGTAAGAAAGAAAGCATGCGTGAAGAGGAAAGGTACGTCTCCGGCCCGTTATCGGAGCGAAGGACCCGAATACGAGAGGAAAACTGAGTCGTAACCATATTAGTAAACTGGGTATATAAATCAAAGACATCAGATTTGACACGCATAAGATAGACCCAACAACAACGAGTAAAGTCATCTATAAAAGTAACAAATACAAAAAACCATCATAAGAAACAACCGGGGCAGGTCCCCAAACATCTGAATGAATAATATCAAACGGTGTAGAACTACGAGAAACAGAAACATGATAGGTAGTGCGAGCATGTTTATTAAGCTGACACACATCACACTGAAAAGAGTTCTCAAACGAGACACTCAGAAAAAGCAACGACACGATCTGAGGACTCGCATGCCCCAGTCTAGCATGCCAAAGAGCAGGTGAAGTAGTAGCAGCAGTGATGGATGAGGGTGAGAGACAGGGCGAAGGAGGTGGAAGATCCAGCTGGTATAGCCCGTCGCGCTCACGGCCGTAGCCAAAAGTCCTCCTCATGGTCAGGTCCTGAAAAACACAGCCAGAAGGAAAAAATGTCACCGAACAGTGCAAATAACGAGTCAATTGACTCACAAAAAGAGGATTTAAAGCAAGTTTGAGAACATGAACTGAACCCAAAGATGAGGGAGTCAGAGGAATTGTGCCCCGGTGAAAAATGGGGGTCACAGAGCCATCGACAAGGCGAACCCGCCGATGGACGCTCGGAGACTCAAGAGAAGAGAACAAGCGTGTCTCACCAGTCATGTGATCAGTGGCCCCAGAGTCAATCACCCAGGGAGAAGAGGACCCCTCTTGAGTGACATGAAAGGCCATCGGGGTACCTGACGCAGACGCTGAAGTCGATGAGGAGGCAGGAAGCGGCTGAGCAGGAAGAGGATGGTGCGGAGTCTGAAACGGAGAGTGCAGTTGAAGCTGGGACTAGAGCTGCTGCACTTGAGCCATAAGGTGACTCCAATCGGCGAAAGAGGTACTGGAATCAGGTTGGCCCCCAAAGTCGGAAGAAGTAGCGGCTGCAACACGTGTGGCGGGGGATTGCTGGCGTAGGTGAGGGAAGAGGAGCCAGCATCGGGCCTTCTCATGACCAGTCCAGAGGCAGTGTTGACATTGAACAGAGACAAATGGGCTGCCACGACCACCCCCGCGACCCTTAGAGGTAGAAGTACGCCCCCCGCGTGCAGAAAAAAGACGACCTGAAGACAGGGCCATTTGGTTTGGAATAGGAACAGAAGCTGGAACGGGCAAAACAACAGTCAGGCGGGCACGACGCTCATGCTCCTCTACCATGGAATAACCGAATAAGTATCCAAGATATTAGGAAGAGGGTTCATGCTGACAATCTGAACGCTAATCTGCTCAAACTCGGGCCTTAAGCCCATCAGGAACTGATAGGTCTCCCTCTTCTCCTGTCGCCGCTTGGCAACAAGAAGATTCTCTGGATGTGGAAAAGCACTGAGCGGCTCAAGGTCAGAAAGCTCCTGGAATCTCTCTGAGAGAAAGGTAAAGTACTCGTGCACAGAACGGTCCCCCCGACGAGCAGTAGAAATCTCCAGGAAGACAGAATAAATCCGCGTATCAACGCGTGTGTGACCGTAGGTACGCGTCAAGGCAGCCCAGAGAGACGACACTGAATCGAATCGCATGAACTGCTCGTAAATGCGGGGTTCCATGGAGCACTGAAGTCATCCGAGATTCTTGAAATTTTTCGTGTGCCACTGACAGATAGCCTTTTCGTCGGAAGGCTTGGGAACACCACTAGGTTCAAGATAATCAAGCTTGTCATGTCCGGCAACATGGACTCGCACGGAGTTGGATCAAGCGATAAAGTTTTTTTCATTGAGGAAGGCGGTGGTAATCCGTCGAGCAAAGCCATCATTCGAACCAAAGAGGGAGGAATCCATGGGATGGGAAGAAGAGAAACCCTTAAACAGAAGAGGAAAAACCCATCCCAAAAAAAGGAAGGAAGACCGTAATCACAGATCTAGGTCATGAGAAGAAAAGAAGTGAGGGAAGGAGCGGTAAACACCAACCAAATCCGCGGTGGAAGAAATAATCGAAGAAAAAGAAAAGAGGAAGAACAATGGCTGCAACAGAGGGAGAACGACAGCAACAACAGGAGTCCAGCGGAAGGAAGAACAATGGCTGTAGCAGAGGGAGAACGGCAGTAACAGCAGGAGTCCAGCGGGAGAAACAACAAAACAGCAGCAGGAGGACGGGTAGGGATTCCAGCGGGAGAACGACGACGGGGCGGGATTCCAGCGGGAGAAGATCGAACGACAAAACAGCAGCAGGAGGAGGACGCGGCAGCAGTCGGGAGCCGCGATGCCCTCACATCGCGCGGGGAATAGAGGCGAAGCGGCGTCGGCGAAGTGCGGGGTCGGGATTAGGGCTAAGGGTCGGGAAACCTGCTCTGATACCAAAATAGATGAGAGGAAAAATAATACTTCATACTTCCTCAAAGGGGAATATGGTTAATATATATACAATAGGCCTATATAGAATAATACGCCAATAATAAATATCACGCCAATACTTCTAGCTTGTCTTAAAAGAAAATTATTAATAAATCAAATGAAACTAAATTAAATCAAACTTATAAAAAATAAAGCATGACATGGATAATAGTTAATTTAGGAAGATATTGAGAAATTGAACTCTAACACCAACCACTGCTGAAGAAAAAAGGGGTTGGATGTGACATTGTCCGCAAGTTCAATGAAAAATAAAACTATGGGGATACATAAATGAATTTAGAATATTCACATCGGAGATGTGATGCATTACATCAGACATGGATGATATTATAATGAGATTTTGAAGGAGGAAGTTGTTGCATATATTTTTAAATAAGAACTTTACCATATATGAATATGCTGTTTATGCTTTAGTCCTAAGGAATTACCTGTTGACAGCCTTCTGCAGCAAAATTGAGAAGAAGAGAATCTCTTGATCTTCATTAACCTAAGTTGTTATCCACAAGTTAGCAAGCATTAGTTCCCAAAAAAATATAAAATAATGTGTTTTACCATGAGAAATTCTCCATCGGATGAGCAGCAGATAGCACCATTTGAATTTTGGAACGATTTCATAGATGGATTTGTGAAACCTCTCACTGCGGACTCCCTTAAAAGGGTTAAATCAGGAAGAGATCTGAATATCATTAACTAAAATATGTCAGTCAATCATTATAGAGATAGCATACACAAGTTAATGTTAAAATAGGCTAAAAGATGCATGTAACTGTTATAGACCGACGACAGAGGGCTACGTACCAACGTCGGTCAAAATCGCGTTAGGGTCGACTGCACTCGATACCATTCTCGTCACAAACTATTTGATGGTTGGATGAATTGAAAAGAGGCATGCAATTAATCACTAAAAATATCTCTCTCTCTCTTATCTTTTCCCCTCTCTTCTCTTTTGTTCCAGGACTCAACCCGCCTAGAGCAGAATCGAAGTCACACGCCGACGATCACACCTCCACCGTCCGGCTTCTCTCCCAGCGCCAACCTCCTCCTTCAACTCCTCCATTGCGACCATAGATTATTGGGATTCGAAGAAGGGGAATCCAGTCTGCTCCACAACTTCACGCTCATGAAGCTGCACATGAGTTCCTAAACGAAATCATGTACCAACTTGGTGTCAAAGCCAAAAGACTCCAATGAGGCCCCTCTGTAGTTGCTCGACTGCTATGGCCCTCCATCTACTCGCGCTCAAAACAAATGCCCTCGATCTTTCGGCGCCGGCTCTTCCCATGGACGAATGCAGCCTCACCTTGGCCCAGGTCATGGAGATGTTCTAGAAAATGATGACCACAAACACCAATGCTCTCAAGGCTCTCACAAGGCATCTTGATTGCAAGCCTCCACCACCGCCCCTCTAGCTCCCCATGATGGACCACTAGATCTTCATCATCTTGAGATCGTCGGATCTCACTACCACCATCAAGCACACACAGGTTTGTGAGAACTGAGAAGTAATTGACGATGGATCGACCCTACGACAGTCGTCGAGTGGATAAGGTTCATCCAAAGGATTCAATATCCTGTAAACTAGCCCAATTGTGCACCCCTTAAGGGGAAGGAGGGCGACCAACCACCGGCCATCCGTCATTTATCGACATTGGAGATGGACAATCGTCAGGCCAAGGGCCTTTGTTTCAACTATAATGAACCACTCATGCGGTCATTGGTGCAAGCGTCTCCTTTGGCTTGAGGTTGAGGATCCTTCTGATTTGGAGGACGATCCAGGGGATCCCGAGATTTCACTCCATGCCACCATTAGGCCAAACTTCGACAAGACCATTTAGTTAAAAATATTTCTTACATGCCGCCTATTAGTTGCTCTCATGGTCACACAACTTCATTAGCAAGCATGGTGCTCATCGTATTCAGCTTCCGGTGACCAGTGACACTCGTTTCATGGTGACAGTGGACAATGAGAGCATGATGTGAGTGCTCGAGAATTTGTCGCCATTCATGTAGTGGTGGAGGGGCACCACTCCAAGGTGCAATTTCTGGTGATTGTTCTACCTATGGTGAAAGAGCAATTGGACAAGCTACACTGCGCTCGTTTCTTCTCCAAGTTGGACTTATGCTCGGGGTACACTGTACAGCCATGTGCGCATGACCCCCATCGATGTGGAGAAGATTGTCTTTCAAACACATTACAAACACTTTGAGTTTCTAGTGATGTCATTTTAGCACACTAATGCTCCTATCTTCCAGGAGTGATGAACGAGGTATTTCAAGACCTTTTGCGTCGATATATACTTGTATTCTTTGACGACAATTTGGTGTATGGCAAGACATGGGAGGCACATCTAGAGCACCTACGTAATGTTCTTCAACATATCTTCGAACAAGCGGATCAAATGTTCCTTTGGGAAGGATCACATGACATTCTTGGGCCACGTCGCACACAACACAGGGGTCTCGTCCAATCCAATGAAGCTTCAAGGGGTGACTGCTTGGCTAATTCTTAAGCCCCCCATATGAGCTCTATGGCTTTTTGGGTCTCATAGGCTACTACTGTCGCTACATACAAGGATACAACTCAATTGTGGAGCCTCTGGTCACACTACTAAAAAAGTAATCCTTTGTTAAGGGGTGCGTGGCTGCAAAAACTTTCTCAGCCCTTCAACACACACTGATTACCGTCGGTTTTGCGCTTACCGAATTTCACTTAGGAATTTCAGGTGAAGCGTGACGCATCCAACCAGGGGAGCAGTGCGGTATTATACTGGGAATGACACTCAATAACTTACTTCAGTGGGAACACAACCACAGAAGCTTCCCACTTATAAGCAGAACCGATTGACATGGCAAAGGAAGTACAACATTAGCGACCTACCTTTGGGGGAAGACATTTATGATCCATACTGAACACTTCAGGTTGAGGTACCTTCTTGAGCAACGCCTCAGAACCGTGCCACAACATCACTTGATTAACAAACTGGTGGGTTTTGACTTCAGCGTCAAGTACAAGACGGGCACATCGTACATTTACCGAACCGCAGATGCACTATCACGGCGAGATCATCTGGAAGAGACATTCTTTGACATTTCTCGACCCACCTCAAAGATTCCCACTCAACTGCGCCATGAGATACATAGTTCCCCCACCTTCATGAAACGCATTCGTCGCATTGCAGAAGGGTGGCTTCTACCTGTTGGACCCTGCATGACAACTTCGCTCCATACAAGGGAGGATTATACTAGCTTCTTGAACCATCATATTCCATTGGTCCCAGCATAGAACCATCAAGTAGGTACTAGCTTTTGGAAGATAAGAACGAACCTAGAATGTGGTATCACCAACATATTTTGATTCAATTACTAGAGCTCTCTAGGCCTCTTTATCTATATGAACTACATAAATTTTCACACATAGTCTATGGATATGAAGCATCAGCATGTGTTTAGGCCTGCTCCTTTATTTCTGAAGGGTTGCCTGAAACTCTTCATTGTTACAATCGCAATGGCGTTAAAACAAAATTTCAAAATCTAGTATAACTTTGGTAGAGTTTTTTTCCCAATCCAAAATTTTAAAAAAGTATATTTCAACCACAGTTATCTTTGTATGCTCGTAACGGGTAATCAAAGTATTTGAAAGTATCTAACTGTTACCACTAACAGATAACCCTGAACATGCCTACAACTTTAAGCAACCAAATTTTAACCTTCAAGGGGATGGATCCCTTGACTTATCTACACATCTTATTTATTGATGTCCTACCATTTTTCTTCCTAAAGAAGTCGCGGATGTTTGAATCAGTTGGAGAATTAGTTCTTCAGAAATGGTAATTTGGTATACCATTTACTTTTCCAAGGATAGCAATAGCTTGGAAATCTACAGCTCATCCATGACTTGCGGCGTGCAGGTGGTGGTCACTTCCTAAGCAACCATGGAATCTGTGGATTGAAAGATTTAGGCCAAATGGAAAGATTGTGCTATGGTTTCAGCCTAGGCCCCATTTAGGAGACCATTTTTGCTCTGGTTAAAGCAGACTTTCTTTGCCTACCGAGATTTAGGATTGTTTAGAACCAGTAGTTGAGGGTTCCATCTACCTGACGGGCCGTTTGGAACTGATCTTCATTCCTACCGCACCGGAGCCTGAACGGCCCCACTCTCTCAAACAAAGCCTTGGTAGTAAAGGAAACTGTGCATTATCAACACTTCTATAAACAATTAAAAAATTCTTTGAACATCAACGAGTTTCCTACTAATAGTACGTACTAACAATTTGTTGAACTGAAAGAATCAACCATATTGTTGAAAGAGTATTATAAAAAACTACAACATAAACTACAAAGAAGTTGGGTGCATAAACAAAACTGATAAGAAAACAGTAAGCTCACCTTATCTCCAATTTTCCATTGACAAAGAGAAGAGCAAGGCCAACCCCAGAAGAATGGCTAGAAACAACTGAGGCAAAACAGCAATGGCCACTTAACTTTTTCTTACAATGCAATTTCTTGATACCCTGATTCAAAAGCATCAGAACTAATGCAGTTTAATCTCCATAGTAGACCAACTAGTTAAAAAAAGTAAACATGGTAATAAAAGAATATCATCTTCACCTGAGCTGCATGATTCAAGGAATACAGACGGACAGCCTTTTCAGAGCAAAGCAATATCACTGAATGCTTTGTTGTATTGTCCTTATCGTGCTTTTCTTGAGTCAGCTCTTGCAAATGAGCTGTACATACTCCATCAGAAGAAATATCTGTTCAACACAACACAAAAATATTACATTGATTCAGCAATCTTTGTCAAATTTTTCTCTCTTTTCTCTCTCATTGTAGTCAGCTACAGAGCTATTGATGTAAACAGGAGCACTCACCCAAAGTCTGCATAAGTAAACATCTAGCTGGCTTCTTGGTGTGTACTCCATTGTTATTTAAATCATTTCCTGTATCCCCTTCAACAGCTATGACCGAGGAGTCCTCCGTGGCTATCAACAAAACATTCTTCACGTAACCATTATGGTTACAGTTCTCAAACTGCAAGGAAATGGTGCCACTATAGATCTCTGTTGGAAATTGCTTTTGATATAAAATAGAAGACCCCTTGATGTCAATAACAAATACCTGGAAGTGTACTAGGCAAACTTAGAAGCAGTAGCTCGGACCTAAGAAAATAGTGTTGTTTCTAAAAGATAATGATCTTGACATTGAAAACTTCGTTATGCGAATCAGCATCCAATATACCTCCAACTCCTTTATGGAGGATTAATTATTGCTAAATAACACCATCAGTAGAGCCTGTCCTGGCATTAACTTGGTGTTTACAGTTCAAAATCTCTATTACACGAGATCACTCCAATGATACTTTTGCTCGCAAGTTGTATTTGGAAGAATAATTACAGCTTAGCAGAGTTCCAGCACTCATGAGGTATGGATGAAACATTCAAAATCCGACGAGGGAGATTCATTGAGGGTAGAGAGTGTTTTTGGGAAGAGAAGCCAAAAGAAAGAGGTAAGGTTCTAAGATGATAGTTTTTTATGTGAAAGGAGGTGCAATAATGAACTAAATCACACAACGAAATTGGAGGAAAATTATTTAACTTAAGTAATAATTTAGATCCTTGGATATCATGCGTCATTTCAAAGTAAGTGGCGGAGTTGTGTTAAGAACTCCTCAGTTAAGCATAATCTGGTGGAATAATTCTGGGATGAGTGACCTCCAGAAAAGTACTCGTAGACCACCTATAAAAATGATAAAACCGTGCGGTTTACCATAATATGGGATGAGCTGAATCAAACTGGCTTAGGGTTTTGCAGTTAAAAAAGTGGTTCTGTTGTAAATAAATTTTGAGGAAAATGATGCATATTAATAGAAACAGACAGTTTGGCATGTTGAATGAGATTTGCAGCATTTCTAACCACACTTCAGCTTGAATTTATGGAACATAACTGTTTATAATTTTATCTTCATTTACTTCCAACATAAGGGGAGCCTTGGCGCACTGAGGTGTTGCCATGTGACCTTGAGGTCATGGGTTCGAGTCCTGTAAGAAACCTTTTGCAAAAATGCAGAGTAAGGTTTGCCTACATTTCACCCTTGTGGTGGGACCCCTCCCTGGACCCTCGCTGCGCAGGGATGCTTTGTGCACCGGGCTATCCTTTTTTTTACTTCCAACAAATAAGCATGCTTAAGCAATTGCATGCCACAAAGCTGAAGCTAATGATGCGACATTTGATTATTAAAACTGACCAAAAGAGCAGATAGCTTCATTAGGCTCTGCCTGTGCGAATTTGGACAGTCCTTTGACACAACCTTACTCTTCCAATTTAGAGAGGTAAGTTCCATAATTCAAGCCAGTGACCTCCAAGTCATAGTAGAAAAATTTAACCATTTCTCCTGGGCCCGCACAAAAAATGATCAAAATAAATTTATAATTACAAAGAAAATATTGCTGAGCTCTGGGCAAATAGGTTGTTATGGCTTGCTATACAATAGGTCTTAAGATTAGAAGCTTGGCATAGATGGTGGTTAAATAGTAATTCTTAAGCTCAAGTTTATTCTCAAAGAAATTCCAAAAATCCTATTGTATGCATGAATTATGCATTACAACAGACAAACAAGAAATGAATATGAAAACATACATATCCTTTGTCTGTGCCAACTGCAAGATGTTTCGATTCAGTATTGATGCTAGCGGATAGTATAGCTCCTTTAAGCTTAATAGTCTGAATGTTGTAGGCCCCATGCTTTGCTGCATATCATTGAAAATGTGTACTTTAACAACTCATCATATCAATTAGAATGTCAGTGAACTGGATGGAGAAAGGGTTCCTGACAACATTGGATGCATCTCTGATATATGAATTTACAGGATAACAAGATTTAAGAAAACACCACAATAGAAAACCTGTAAATTATCAATTTCATGATAGTGAATTGTGGCGAGAGGAGGATAGTGAGTATCCCTTGTCCTCTTGTGCCGATTGTGGAGTGGTTGTGGTGCCGGTGCACGAGGAGAATGAATCCGAGATAGGTGAACCTCAAGCTCAGGGGGAGCTACAATCTGCAGATGGTGAAGCTCAGGCCCAGGAGGAGTTGAGAATGTATATGAGGAGAAGATAGTAGAATGAGGATTCCTGACAACATTGGATGCATAGTTGATATATGAATTTATAGGATAACAAGATTAATAAAACACCACAATAGAAAACCGATAAATTATCAATTTCATGATAATGAATGGTGGCGAGAGGAGGATAGTATCTCTTGTCCACTTGTGTTGACTGTGGAGTGGTTGTGGTGACGGTGCATGAGGAGAATGAATCCGAGATAGGTGAACCTCAAGCTCAAAGGGAGCTGCAGTCAGCGGATGGCGGACCTCAAGCCCATGGGGAGTTGAGAATGTATATGAGGAGAAACAACAGAATTAGGGAACCGTGACTACGGTGCCACTTGTGTCAAGTCCCTTGCCTTTGCCTATTCCGACTCCTAAGATACTTACACCAACTAAGTGAAAAATATTGTTTGTTATTTCTATTTCATCTCAACTAATATACATACGTACACACACTAAACGCACACCAACATTAAATACCGACACTCTCCCTCAAGGTGGGCAAAAGATATCCACTAAGTTCATCTTGTCACACAATCTAGATAAATTAATTTCATGATACAAAAAATGAAATGCATTTGCATTATCTAAGAGTAGAGTAAAAATTGGAACATGTAGACGATAGAATCTCAAAAAACCAATCAAAAATGGCGTCGCAAAAAAAAATCATCGCATGTGAAGGAAATAAGGCGATGAATGACATAGCAGTGAAGGAAGGTATTCCCCAAAATGAGTCTTGAACCTTTTGAAATGAAAATATCGACAAACAGATTTTTATTAATGATAAAAACGACCAGAGTATAAGTAGTAGTGGTAGTTTAAATCAAATTTTGCATGTCATGCAACAACAGGTACATAATTTGTGAAAAAAAAATGTAGTGTTGTCATTCAGAATATACATTCGTCTTCTATAAATGTTAAGAGTTAAAGTTAGTTGAGATTGTGTTATGGACCGGCTCATTCACGGGCCTAATCCCGTCGGTCGAGCCCACAACATGGGTCGCGGACCTGCACACCCAACCCTTCTCCGCACGTGTTCTCGGTGCGGCGGGGTGTTGAGGCCGGGTCTCGAACCCTTTACCTCCTTGATGTAAGCTCTTAACGCTAGCTCATATCACCAACTGATCCGCGACTCAGTTGGTGATGTGAGCTAGCGTTAAGAGCTTACATCAAGGGTTCGAGACCCGGCCTCAACACCCAGCCGCACCGAGAACACGTGCGGAGAAGGGTTGGGTGTGCAGGGCCGCGACCCATGTTGTGGGCTCGACCGACGGGATTAGGCCCGTGAATGAGCGGTCCATAACATTAAAACGCGCGTTTTGATGTTATGGACCGCTCATTCACGGGCCTAACCCCGCCGGTCGGGTCCTTTACCTCATTGATAAGAGACACTTAACGCTTGCCCTCATCACCAACTGATCCTTAAATGCTAAACCCTAAACCCTAAACCCTAAAAATTAGGGTTTAGGGTTTAGGTTTTAGGATTTAAGGTTTAGGGTTTAGGGGTTTTAGGATTTAGGGTTCAAGGTTTAGGGTTTTTAGGGTTTAGGGTTTAGGGTTTAGGGTATAGCGTTTAGGATTTAGAGTTTAGAGTTTAGGATTTTTAGGATTTATGGTTTAGGGTTTAGGGTTCGAGACCCGGCCTCAACACCCCGCCGCACCGAGAACACGTGCGGAGAAGGGTTGGGTGTGCAGGGCCGCGGTCTATGTTATGGGTTCGACCTGCGGGATTAGGCCCGTGAATGAGTGGTCTATAACATATTGGTACATGTAGCCAGCCAAAGTTCCAAAAAGTAAAACTACAGTTAAAGAAAAGAGGCAGCGCTGAATTCAAGAATCACCATAATAAAAAAAGCCCTAGTTATCCACATAGAAAGTAGGTGATGATCTCAGCTAAACCAGGTGATATTCTCAACATGTTGATATGAAAGAAGCGGTTCCCTCACCCTATTTGGATAATAATTCTCAATGCTCCCCTCAGGTCAGGTATGAATAGTTTCCGTGCCTAACTTGCTAACATTGATAGATAATATTTTTTTCTCTTAAATCTTTGGTAAAGAGATCAACAATTTATTTTACAGATAAAACAAAAAATGTACAAAGTATGCATGCCTTAGTTAGTACCATAATCAACTTCAGCACATGACCTAACACCAAATTTCCTCTCACAAACGTACAATAACCCAAAATGGATTTTCAATCAACCATGAAGCCAACCAAATCAGTATCAATAAAACCTTTGTTCTCAACTCAATATTGGTTCTGGAAAAAGGACCTTTCTCAGAGTTCCTTTCAGATACCTCATGATTTTATATACTAGATCCGGATGATAAGATTTTGGAAAGTGCACAAACAAGATAGCGATTTCAATAACATACATTATATTCTAACTATGGGACAAATATATAAGATAACCAACTTAATGTTTATAACCGCTCTCTAAATATAAGCTTTTAATGTTAGCACATTTTTATTTTAAATATTTGACAAAAAATTGGTGTAAATGTGCATACATACTCTTGAAAGTAATATTATCCAAGCTTAATGAGACCCACATTACGGTTAGGACGGGGGACCTATATATATGGTTTGGACCTTTTGGTCTCTCTCGCTTGGTTCAATCCGTGGGACCGCGGAAAGCTGACGTAAGGTATTCCTTCTCTTTGCTTATTCATGGTATCAGAGCAAGTTGAGGAAACCTAACTCCCCAAGTTCCGATCGGATGGGATCGTTGCGTCGAGGGTTACTAGAACCAATGACGTGTAACACCCTAAATTTTAGTATAGAATACTCATGAATTACAAGTTTCGATTCGAATGGTTGTAATCGACGTTAACTATGATTGAGGTATTTATATCCCTTACGATAAATTTCTCGATTTATTCCTAAATTAATTAATTTATGAATTTTCATGTCGGCGCGTTTTAATTTTTGCGCGATGGCGTAACACATAGACTTATCAAATTTGTGAGGAAGGACAATTATGTCAAAATATTTAATTTACTCTTATTAAAAAAACCTACATGCAGTTTCGCCCATTTGTTTCGTGTCTAATTGGAAGGCGTAAACGATTAAGCGCTCCTTCCTTTTGAATCCCAGCAGGTCGACGGTTTTAAAAACCGCAATCCACTTTCGACTCGAAATGTGCGCTAGAGATTAGGGCTCGCCCACTCCTCCCATTTAAGCGACGCATGTTCTCACGCCCTCATCAACAGGTGTAGGTGCACGATTCATCGCCAAAAATCATCTTCACGTTACCCACTCCCAGATTGACGACAGAAACCAGGTGTCGCCTGCTCGATAGGGGTGTGCAAAAATACCCGAAGAACCAAAAATCGGACCGAAACCGAACCGAACCGGGTGGTTCGGGTCGGTTCCTATTTCTGTCGGTTCGGGTACGGTTCCAAAAAATATAGAACTGATAGTTTGGTTCGGTTCTCGGTTCCAACAGTTGGGTACCCGAGAACCGAGCCGAACCAAATATAAAGTACTTGAAAGCTAGGGCCGGCTGAACACTGGCCCACTGACATGAATCGCTGGCTTTACGGATGGCTTATGAAACCAGTCTGAAATAGTGAAACCCGATCCTAATCTAGTAATCGTCTTTTCCTCTTTGCCAGTTAACCAGTTTGCCCTAGCTCTACCTCATGAGAAGAAAGCAAAAGCAGCGTAGCCTCCGACGCTCCTTCCTCCTGCTTCGACGTGTCGACTGCCGACGTCGACGCGCTTTCCTCCCCGCCTCTTCCTCACAGCCTCAGAACTCAGAAGTCCTCCCTCTCCCTTCAGGTAACCTCCTTCCTCACGGTCGAAAGAAAATGGAGCCGGAGTTGTACCTGTTGTGATTATTTAATCATGAATAAACCACTAAAATACAAGAGGCTTGAAGCGAAACTTTCTCATCAAGCTCTCCTTAATTGTTCATAACCTATAGGATCTAAAATTCATTCATGTACTTGCCTATAGACTGTAAAAGGCTTCAACATAGTTTTTAATGTGATTTCTTGATCGATTTTTACCATTCCTAGTCCAACTCTATTGGATTGCATTGATTCTCATTGAAGGCCAAATAAACTTGACCTTATTATCAATGATCAACAATTGCTTATATTATTGACGTTCTCCATATCTCAATTTTTCCTCAAATTCTTCAAAAATTTTAATAACCTGGTCCTAACATCTATCATTTATCTAAACTACATGAGGTCGTCTGGGGTAGAACTTTGTCATTATTTCTCTTTTCAACATGTTATCAATCATTTGACTGCTATCTTGATTACTCATATAAGCTTATCATGGCGAGGATGATGCAAATCAACTCCAGTTGACGATGGATACTTATGAAAGTGTTTAGTTGTCTATGACAATTTTTACTACATATAATATTTTGATCAAAATTGGCTGGAAATTATTAGTTCTTCTTAACTGCACCTGCAAGTTTACTTGCAATTTCATGTGGAATGAGGATGTGGGGATTATAAGACTCCATGTACCACCTCACGAATATTCTTCCAGTGTTATGTTTTATATGTTTAAACATTGGCCATCTTTCACGTGACTCTATTGCAGTGCAGATTTCTAGATCAATTGTTTTGTACTGTGCCTAAATGTCAAGTGTGGGGGACAAATATTGGTAATATTGGACAATCTGAGCATGATGGTGTAGTTGTTGGTCCCCCGGTAGTTGAAGATGTTGATAATGCTAATGAAACTAGCACATGTGATGCTAATCAAAAAAGAGAATATAGAGCTAAATCAAATATTTGGGGTCATTTTACAAAGGTAAAGAAAAAGGAATCTGAGAAAGTCACATGTAATTATTGTAACAAGGAGTACGGTTGTGCTAGTGTCAATGACACAAGTAACATGTGAAAACATTTGAAGTTTTGTAGGAAATATCCTCATAATGTGGTTCACAAAAAACAAAAGACATTAGCATTTGAAAACAAGAATGAGCTAGTGGGAAGTGATATAACTTCAGTTGGTTCTCTTAGTTGTTGGAAATTTGATCAAGATTCATGTAGGGAAGCCCTTGCTAAATGGATCATTATGGATGAGATGCCTTTCAAAATTGTTGAAACCCAAGGTTTTTTTATATCTTACGAGAATGTTACAACCAAGATTTAAGTTAATATCACGCACAACGTTAACGCGAGATTGCATGAAATTATATGCCACCGAGAAGACGAAGTTAAAGAAGACACTAGTGAATATGAAGTCAGCTGTGAGTTTGATAACTGATTGTTGAACGTCCTTACAAAATCTTTCTTATTTATGTCTCACGACACATTTTATTGATGATGACTGGAAGTTTCAAAAGAGAATTCTTAATTTCTGTGTTATCTCTAGACATAAGGGGAAATCTCTTGTAAAGGTTTTAGAATCATGTATCTTGGATTGGGAAATAGATAGAGTTTGTAATCTCACAGTGAATAATGCTAGTTCAAATGTGGTTGCCATTGATTATCTAAGAAAAAAACTTGATGACAAGTCATTTTTGCCTCTTCATGAAACTTATTTTCATATGAGATATGCTTGTCATATCTTAAATTTAATTGCAAAGGATGGATTGCATGAAAAGATTGATACAATAATAAGAATTCGTGATGTGGTGAAGTATACATGAAGCTCTCCTATGTGATCTCATCAATTTAAAAATGTTGCGAGAAAGAAAAATAGAATATAAAGGTTCAGTTTGTTTGGATGTGGAAACAAGATGAAACTCTACTTATTTGATGTTAAAAGTGACAATTAACTTCCAAAAGGCCTGGATGAAGTGACAGATTTTGCTGCAGATTTAGAAAACGGACCACCGCGAAGATCTGATTGGGATAGTTACTGGTTTCCTTCTTAGAAAAGTTTTATATTGCAAGTAATTTATTCTCCTGTTCAACTTATGTCACTTCTAGTTCTTATTTTGAGCAAGTGTTTTATATTCAACATGCATTGAACACATGGACTTCCTCTTCAGATGTTCAACATAAATCCATGGCATTGAGAATGAAAGAAAAATTTGATAAATATTGGGGAACAATTGATAAAGTAAATATTTTACTTGTCATTGCGGCTGTGCTAAATCCACGAAATAAACTTGACTATGTGAAGCATTGCTATGAGTTTTTTTACCAATACGAGCAAGTTGATGAGTTAGTGGAAAAAGTACTAGACGTTATGAGAGATTTGTTCAAGTATTATAAAAATATTGATTCTAAGCCTTCAACCTCTGCCTCTACGAATGACAACATGGAATTGGATGCACCAAATATTTGTATTAAGAGTAATCCTTTAAATGAGATGAAACAGTTGAGAGCAATTTTTGACATGAAAAAGAAGACCATTCAAATTTCTTCAAACCAATCTTAGTTGGATAAGTACTTGAAAGATGATTGTGTATTAGATAAACACTCGGGCAGTTTGACATATTGAATTGGTGAAAGGTGAACTCTAGCAAGTATAAAGTTATTTCTTTGCTCGCTAGAGATATTTTGACAATACCGGTATCTACAGTTGCATCTGAGTCAGCATTCAGTACTGGGGGTCGTATTCTTGATCAATTTCGTAGTTCTCTTTCTCCAAAGATTGCAGAGGGGTTGGTGTGTACGCAAGATTGGTTGAGAGCAAATTCGTTACCAATGCACATAGAAGAGGACTTGCATCAAATTGAAGAACTTGAGAAAGGTAAATTCTTTTAATATTATTTTCCTATGTACGATAACTTTTTTATTGTTTTGAATTCTTTATCTTGTTTTTTTTAACAGTTATTTGGAGTGAACAAGAGATTTTTGAAAAAGATTGTTGAATCATGAATGTTGAAACTTTTATAAAAATGAGGTATGTTTTATCTTAAACTTAATTTTTGACAATCCTATGGTGGTTATATAATCTTATTTCCAGCAATTGATAAATAGCAACCATGTATGTCTGTAGGATATGCCAACCTTGCTTGACTGTAATCATCAAATATGATTTTGAGCTGTTATAAGTAATAAACTGATGATAATAATTGAATAGGAAATGCTATCCAATATTAAGCAAACATATATGATATATCCCATCTTTTGATTGAATTCTTCATTTCATATTATATCAATGGACCTATGCTTCGTGTAATTTTGTGTATTAAAAATTTCTTGCCCCACTAGTCATAGTTCATTTTTTTGTAGAAGGATCTTATTTTGATATTTTTCTTACAGTTCATTAGTCTCATGTTATGAATCGAGAACCGAACCAGAACCGACACGAACCGAACGGTTCGGATCCATTCTGTAATTTAGAACCGTGGGTCGGTTTCGGTTCCAAAAATTTGGAACCGAACCTAAACGGGTCGGTTCTTGGTTCTATATGGAACCGAACCGAACCAATCCGAGTTGCACCCCTACTGCTTGATCCCTCCCCCCCCCCCCCCCCCCCCGAAGCCCCAACGCGCTGATTCCAACTATTAGAGGAGACTCGACGACTCTTCCTCCCTCATCATCCGGCATCAGCGATTTCAAGAGGTGGACTCTTCTTCTCATGTGTCATATGTGTTGGAACCCTAGTTCTGATTTGGGCAAGGAACACTATTAGGAATATTATATTGACCCAACATGTATAGTCATGAGTCATAGGACTATTTCCAGGACTGGTCTTTCAGAAGAACTCCAGAATTGCTGAAAGAAATGCAGTTAAAACAAAGTCAGAGAATCAGCTTGACGATCGTCGAACGCAGTTCGACGAACGACAATCTCAGGTCGACGATCCCAAAGACTCAAGCAAGGCTGTGACGACACCGTCACAGCAACTGTATCGACACTTCAGAAAGGCCATGTCGACACACAGAGGATTTGAGTCGACACACAACAACATCTGTCGACACAGATAATATTAGTCGACACTAGCTCAGTCGACACAAGAAGGATTTGTGTCGACATCACAGAAACAACTGTCGACACAGTTCACAGAAGCAAAATTCTCAGGTCAACGATTGTCATGACTCAGCTCGACGATCTCAGAGTTAATCTCTATACTGAGCTCGACGAACTCAATGTTCAGGTCGACGAATAATGTAAGGAGCTAAGCTCGACGAAATCCAGATGAGCTCGACTAACTCAAAGCTCAGGTCGACGATCGCTGAACTCAAGACAACCAGACATCTGCTCGACGAACACAGAAGCTAAGCTCTGGTCGTCGAACGCAGATCTTAAATAAGATATTCAGCTCGACGAATCAAGCTGAGTTCGACGAATGTCTAACTCAGGTCGACGATCGATGAACTTGACGAAAGTTCAGGTCGACGATTTCTGTGCAATCGGTAACAGTTGACAGAATTTATTGAGAATTAATTACAGTCAACATTCCCAGTGAAAATAGCCGTTCAAACGGACAGTTACAGAAGAATTAAGTGATGATCAATTTCCAAAGCATCTTTACTCTCAGGAATGTTTCTTCCATCATAAAATCTACGGAATTCACATACAGGGAAGAATATAGAACAAATACAGTACACAGAGAGATGAATCACTCTAGAGAATAATAACAAACAGTCAGACGATCAAAGAAAAGCAGTCTGCATCATACATTCTCTTGGCCCTCTCTCAGGATTTGGACACACAGTAGAAGGTAGAGGAAAGAAGCAGATTAGCTATAAGAAGAAGAACAATCTAACTATATCAAGAGTCTTCTTCTTCCTTATCTCTGCAGGACAGCTTCAAGGACAACAAACAACATATCAGTCAGAAGCTCCTGAAGATTCCTCTGGTCAAGGCTCAAAGTCTGAATGCCTATCACCCTGTGCAAAGCTTCCCAATCTGAACACCTTTCAATCTTTGGGGAAGCTTTGACAACATCATTGAATCCACATAGTCTTCTCAGTTGTATATTGAGAAAGAGAAGACTTCCATCACTCTCTTCTCCATCCTGTATAAAGGGTTGTCATCTCCCTTCAAAAGTGATTCCTGGTTTTTGAGCACCTGATCAAAAGCTCATTGGTGATAGGACACCTGATCAAAAACCTATTGCTTTTTAGGCACCTGATCAAAAGCCTAAAGGGTCTCTAGATCTACCTGAAGCAGATCTTGTGGTGACAAGGCACCTGATCAAAAACTTGAGTGGATTCCTACCAGGGTGGTAGAAGAGTGGACTACCCAGATTTGGGGAACCACTATAATTTTCTTGTGTCGTCTGGTTGCCCCTTTTCTTTTGTTCTTGCTGTGTTTGTGACTTTAGGACTGCTGTGGTTTATTACTTAATCTGTTTGTGCACCAGTACAGCAAAGACTGTCATAAATTTTATTATTGCACATATACTCTATTCACCCCCCCTCTAGAGTATTGTAGATCTAACACATCACTTTCACTATGTACAACCCCGTATTCGCGGAGTGAGGTCCCCAAGCAAGCGCAAGGTGTAATCTAGAGAATGGTCCGGGACAAGTGAGCTCAAAGGCTAAGGGCGCAAAGGGTCGAGTGCAGCGGGAGGTCGACACTCCCCTTGGCGGGGGCGGGGGCGGCGGGAGGTCGGCACCCGCCCCGGCCCTATTTCACGGGGCGGGTGCGGCGGGAGGCCGGCACCCGCCCCGATTCTTTTTCAGGGGGTGGGTGAGGCGGGAGGCCGGCACCCGCCCCGACCCTATTTTTGGGGGCGGGTGCAGCGGGATGCCGGCACCCGCCCCGACCTTACTTCAGGGGGCGGGTGCGGCGGTAGGCCGGCACCCGCCCCGGACCTATTTCAGGGGGGCGGGTGCGGTGGGAGGTTGGCACCCGCCCCGGCCCTATCCTAAGGGGCGGGTGCGGCGGGAGGCCAACACCCGCCCCGACCCCTTTCAGGGGAGGGGGCGGGTGCGGCGGGAGGCCGGCACCCGCCCGACCCTTTTTCAGAGGGCGGGTGCGGCGGGAGGCCGGCACACGCCCCGACCCTATTTCGGGGGGCGGGTGCGGCGGGAGGCCGGCACCCGCCCTGGCCCTATTTCAGGGGCGGGTGAGGCGGGAGGCCGCACTCGCTCCGGCTCTTTTTCATGGGGCGGGTGCGGCGGGAGGCCGGCACCCGCCCCGGCCCTTGTTAATCAAGAGGGACGGGTGTGGTGGCAAGCCAACACTAGCCCCGACCTTTTTAGGGTGTTGCCCGACGACGCCACTGTCGCCTGGTGACACCATGGAGCTCGCCCAGCTTGAGGGTCTCACCCGGCTTGAGGGTATGTTATCTTGCCCCCGGTGGGCTGCGAATAGCTGTTCAAAATAGTGAATTTTGGCTGTTTGCAGACCAGCCCAGGGTATTTCAGTAATTTTAGAGTAGCGGGATTGCGCTATTGGCAGGTCATCCCCAAAAAATCTATAAATAGACCCTTGGGGTGCCTTGGAGAGAGATCCGTTTTCACCAATTCTCATCTTCTTCTTTCATCCTCCAAGGCACCTAGCTCAACATTGGCTAGGGAGGGGGAGATCTCAAAGGTCTTCCGGGTGTGAGGTGTGACCTCCACGCTAGAGCCAAGAGTCATTCTCTAAATTCAGGTCTCTCACCAATGGACGGCTTGGGAGAAGTAGGTGTGAGCTGCACCCCTAGGTCCGAACTCTAGGTGGAACCGAATCTCGGTTTCAACATTTTGGTGCGGTGAGCATAGACCGCTACTCATACGGAAGTTCCTGAGCAAGTTCCATGGCGGGAGATCGTGAAGGTGGTGATGACCTTAACAATATCCCCAACCAAGTACCCTTTGTAGGGAGAGAAGAGTTCATGACATCCATCCAAGGCATCATGGAGATGCTGCGAAATATTACTCCTCGGGGTGACTGCTCCACTCCCACCCCCCAGGAACTAGCTCACAGGGGTCTCGACGAGACAGCTTCCAGGGGTTTAGGGGAGATGATCCCAGGAGGGGTAGAAGAAAGTGCATCAGGAAGACGGTCCGGGAAGGAAAGGATGGGAGAGGGGGTCAAGCGAGACCTTACCGGTCGGGAGTGATTCCCCAGCCCGGCGAGTGCTAACCTCCCAGGCGAGCAGGTCGCGCGAGTGGAGCATGCAAGACCACCAAGTAGTGGGTCACCCTTCAGCGTGTTGATTGTCTCAGCTCCCGTTCCCAAGGGGTTCAGAGAACCTGACATGACTTACTATACCGGGAAGGATGACCCCGTCCAACACCTGCAGTGGTTCAAAGATACGGTCTCTATCAGGCCGATGATGGATGCATTCAAGTGTCGCCTCTTCGCAATCAAGTTGAAAGACAATGCAATAGATTGGTTTCATCAACTCCCAGCGAGATCGATCTACGAGTTCGAAGACTTGAGCCGGAGTTTTCAGCTTCGCTTCTCCACTTCTAAAAAGAGGAAGAAGAGTCCCGAGTCCATCTTCCTGATAAGTCAGAGGGCGGAGTAGTCGTTGGCCCAATATGTGGACAGGTTCCAAGAAGAGATCCTGGACATCCAGGAAGTGTCGGGGTATGTCATCCAGATGACAATTATAGTGGGGTTACGTGAGGGGTTCTTCAAGATGAGTCTGACCCAAAAGACCCCCTATCCTTTGAGGAGCTGTTGGAAAGGGCGGCAGAGGAGATAGCAACTGAGGCGGCCAACCCGGCGTTTGTCAAGAAGTTGGCATGGTTAACAGAGGTAGAGTCATCAGGAGGGAAGGAGAGAAGAGAAGAGAGCACAGGGGTTCCAGGGACCTCAGGAAGGTCCAGAGCCAGGTTGGAGGCAATAGGGAGGGCCCGTTCAAGGTCTAGGAAGAGGTTTAGTCCAGGGTGGGGGGAACTTTCATGGAGACCAAGGGAGGTTCAACTTCCAGAGGCAAGCCCCTAGGCAGCTCCTACCCCCACTGCAACAAGCCATGGTGACAAGAAGAGGGGGAAGAGGTAACGGGAGAGATCACCCAGCCCGTCGAAAAAGGGGAGGAAGAGTGTTGTAATACTGTGATTTCCACCAGGTAGAGGGTCACGCCACAGCTACCTGCCTCGAATTCTTTGAAGTGAGACAGGCGAGAGGCCCAGCCCAGCAGCAGCCGCCGATACGGATTGAAGAAGTGAGGATCGGGTTGATGTAGGACCCCGAGGAGGTATAGGAGTGATCCACGGTGGAGTAGGGATCAAGGCCACTCGAAAGGCAAGCCTCCATGTCGTATACCGTCGGAGCGTCGCTTCGACATCCCAGACCCTACCCCCAGAGGAGAAGATCACCTTCTCAATGAAGGACATGTCGGATCATGAGGATCCGTTCTGCGATGCGCTGCTCATCCAGACAGTCATCGAAGGCTACACCGTTTCCCGGATCTTGGTTGACAACGGGAGGTCCGTCAATGACGTTTTCAAGAACGCGTTTGATGAGATGAAGGTGGAACCAAGGAGGGTGTTGGCCTCGGACGAACCCCTGTTCGAATTTTCAGGGGAAAGGAAGGAGGTAAAAGGTGGAGTCGGACTCGATGTGAAGTTGGGGGGGACATCAAGGAACTGTCGGTGCGTCATTGTTGACGCTATGAGCAGTTACAACGCCATCTTCGGAAGACCCCTCATCAGCGCCTTCTGTTGTGTGCCATTGTCATTTCACCAGTGCCTCAAGTTTAACACTGGAGGGATCCAAGTCAGGATCAGGGGAGACCCCAGAATGGCAAAGCAGTGCTACGTCACGGCCGTCAACACCATCTCCTGGCAAGCCAGGGCAGGGGAGATGGAAAAGATCATGGAAAGCTTGAGTAGGATAGAGGTATCAGAGAAGGAGGCGAATGACGGCCATCATACCCAAACAGCCTGAAGAAACCTTGCATTGGTGAAGTCTTTACCCTTTTATGTTTTTGTAATGAGCTCTATCTCTGACCAGCTGAGTCAGGAGGTCAAGTATCCTAAAAATTTTCCCGTTTGAGGATGTTGAATTTATTATGGTTCGAATGACGTGCCTAATCTCACCCCGAGAGGATCTCCTCACCCAGGATCCCACTAGCTGGATGGGTCGAATGTGCCTCGGTGGAGAGAAGGAATCGACCCCCGAGAGGATATACTCACTCAGGCTCTCACTAGCTGGATGAGTCGAATGTGCCTCGGTGGAGAGCAGGTTCCAACCCCGAGAGGATCTTCTCATCCAGGCTCCCACTAGCTGGATGGATCGAATGTGCCTCGGTGGCGAGAAGGAACCGACCCCCGATAGGATCTCCTCACCCAGGCTCTCACTAGCTGAATGAGTCGAATGTGACTCGGTGGAGAGATGGTTCCAACCCCGAGAGGATCTCATCACCCAGGCTCTCACTAGTTGGATGAGTCGAATGTGCCTCGGTGGAGAGAAGGTTCCAACCCCGAGAGGATCTCCTCACCCAGGCTCTCACTAACTGGATGAGTCGAATGTGCCTCGGTGGAGAGAAGGTTCCAACCCCGAGAGTATCTCCTCATCCAGGCTCCCACTAGCTGGATGGGTCGAATGTGCCTCGGTGACAAGAAGAAACTGACCCCCTAGAGGATCTCCTCACTCAGGCTCTCACTAGTTGGATGAGTCGAATGTGCCTCGGTGGAGAGAAGGTTCCAACCCTGAGAGGATCTCCTCATCCAGGCTCCCACTAGCTGGATGAGTCTAATGTGCCTCGGTAGTAAGTTCTCGTCCCGAGAGAATCTCCTCACTCATGCTCTCCCTAGCTGGATGGGTCGAATGTGCCTCGGTGGCGAGAATAAATTGATCGCCAAGAGGATCTCCTCACCCAGACTCTCAGCTGGATGGGTCGAATGTGCCTCGATGGAGAGAAGATTCCAACCCCGAGAGGATCTCCTCACCCAGGCTCTCACTAGCTGGATGGGTCGAATGAGCCTCGATGGAGAGAAGGTTTCAACCCTGAGAGGATCTCCTCATCCAAGCTCTCACTAGCTGGATGGTCGTATGTGCCTCGGTAGTAAGTTCTCGTCCCGAGAGGATCTCCTCACTCAGGCTCCCACTAGCTGGATGAGTCGAATGTGCTTCGGCATGGCAGGTTGACCCCTCGGGGAGGTTAAGTTAATTCTACCCAGAGGGGATCTCGCCACCCAGGCTCCCGTTAGCTGGCATGACAAGTTGACGCTTCAGAGAGGCCAAGTATTTTCGGCTCCAATAGTGCTACACTCAGCGAATACGTTGGGTTGGACGTTTCTTTTCGAGCGTGAAACTTGCTTGAAAAGAGCGGGGATTGTGTACAACCCTGTATTCGCAGAGTGGGGTCCTCAAGCAAGCACAGGGTGTAATCCAGAGAATGGTCCGGGACAAGTGAGCCCAAAGGCTAAGGGAGCAAAGGGTCGAGTGCGGCGGGAGGTCGACACTCCCCTGGGGGGGGGGCGGGAGTCGGCACCTGCCCAGGCCCTATTTCAGGGGGGCGGGTGCGCCGAGAGGCAGGCACCCTCCCGGACCTTTTTCAGGTTGCGGGTGCGGCGGGAGGCCGCACCCGCCCCGGCCCTATTTCAGAGGGCGGGTGCGGCGGGAGGCTGGCACCCGCCCCGGCCCTACTTCAGGGGGCGGGTGCGGCGGGAGGCCGGCACCCTCCCCGACCCTACTTCAGGGGGGCGGGGGCGGCGGGAGGCCGGCACCCGCCCCGGCCCTATCTTAGGGGGTGGGTGAGGCGGGAGGCCGGCACCCGCCCCGGCCCTTTTTCAGGGTGGCGGGTGCGGCGGGAGGCCGGCACCCGCCCCGGCCCTTTTTCAGGGGGCGGTGCGGCGGGAGGCCGGCACCCGCCCCGATCCTATTTCACGGGGAGGGTGCGGCGGGAGGTCGGCACCCGCCCCGGCCCTACTTCAGGGGGCGGGTGCGGCGAGAGGTCGGCACCCGCCCCGGCCCTATTTCAGGGGGCGGGTGCAGCGGGAGGCCGACACCCGCCCCGACCCTTTTTCAGGGGGCGGGAGGCCAGCACCCGCCCCGGCCCTTGTTAATCGGAGGGGCGGGTGTGGTGGTAAGCCAACACGCGCCCCGACCTTTTTAGGGTGTTTCCCGGCGACGCCACTGTCGCCTGGCTACACCATGAAGCTCGCCCGGCTTGAGGGTCTCGCCCGGCTTGAGGGTCTGCTATCTTCCCCCTGGTGGGCTGCGAATAATTGTTCAAAATAGCGAAGTTTGGCTGTTAGCAGACCAGCCCAGGGTATTTCAATAATTTTAGAACAGCGGGATTGCGCTATTGGCAGGCCATTCCATAAAAATCTATAAATAGACACTTGGGGTGCCTTGGAGAGAGATCCGTTTTCACCAATCCTCATCTTCTTGCTTCATCCTCCAAGGCACCTAGCTCAGCATTGGCTAGGGAGGGGGAGATCTCAAAGGTCTTTCGGGTGTGAGGTGGGACGTCCATGCTAGAGACAAGGGTCATTCTCCAAATTCAGGTCTCTCACCAAGGGATGACTTGGGAGAAGTAAGTGTGAGATGCACCCCTAGGTCCGAACTCTGGGTGGAACCGAATCTCGGTTTCAACACCCTAGTCGGCCGACTGGAGTTTTTAACCTCCTATAAGTACCTCCAGCAAGGTAAGACCCTTCCTTGGTTCTCCTCTTCATTTAATCGAGCCCTTCTTGTATGTAGCCAACTCCTCCTTTTCCTCGGATCTAAGAAAAATTTTAGATAAGAGTTTTTCTATTCTAGAAATTACAGGAGCCTTGATCTGGAGTCCGCAATAGAGGCTTGTTGTGGATAGACCCTCCCTTCCGGTTTGCACAGGTATTGTGCTTCCTCCTTTGTCATTTCAGCCAATATTTGTATAACCTCTCTTATGGAACTGCTATCAAACACTTAATGGAAACTTTATTTAAGGGTTTGGTTCTGCATAACCGTGGGTGGATAGACAACCCCATTTTAGAAGAGTCCTTCTGCGTCTTATAAAACGCAAACCCCTCCTTTGATAGTAAAGTGGTTAGCTTTCCTCCTTTGATAGGGAGTCGGCACCTGCCCCGGCCCTATTTCAAGGGGGCGGGTGCGCCGAGAGGCAGGCACCCTCCCCGGACCTTTTTCAGGTTGCGGGTGCGGCGGGAGGCCGCACCCGCCCCGGCCCTATTTCAGAGGGCGGGTGCGGCGGGAGGCTGGCACCCGCCCCGACCCTACTTCAGGGGGCGGGTGCGGCGGGAGGCCGGCACCCGCCCCGACCCTATTTCAGGGGGGCGGGGGCGGGGGCGGGGGCGGCGGGAGGCCGGCACCCGCCCCGGCCCTTATCTTAGGGGCTGGGTGCGGCGGGAGGCCGGCACCCGCCCCGGCCCTTTTTCAGGGTGGCGGGTGCGGCGGGAGGCCGGCACCCACCCCGACCCTTTTTCAGGGGGCGGGTGCGGGGGGAGGCCGGCACCCGCCCCGGCCCTATTTCAGGGGGGGGTACGGCGGGAGGTCGGCACCCGCCCCGGCCCTACTTCAGGGGCGGATGCGGCGAGAGGTCGGCACCCGCCCCGGCCCTATTTCAGGGGGAGGGTGCAGCGGGAGGCCGACACCCGCCCCGGCCCTTTTTCAGGGGGCGGGTGCGGCGGGAGGCAAGCACCCGCCCCGGCCCTTGTTAATCAGGAGGGGCGGGTGTGGTGGTAAGCCAACACCCGCCCCGACCTTTTTAGGGTGTTGCCCGACGACGCCACTGTCGCCTGGCGACACCATGGAGCTCACCCGGCTTGAGGGTCTCGCCCGACTTGAGGGTCTCGCCCGGCTTGAGGGTCTGCTATCTTCCCCCTGGTGGGCTGCGAATAATTGTTCAAAATAGCGAAGTTTGGCTGTTAGCAGACCAGCCTAGGGTATTTCAATAATTTTAGAACAGCGGGATTGCGCTATTGGCAGGCCATTCCATAAAAATCTATAAATAGACACTTGGGGTGCCTTGGAGAGAGATCCGTTTTCACCAATCCTCGTCTTCTTGCTTCATCCTCCAAGGCACCTAACTCAGCATTGGGTAGGGAGGGGGAGATCTCAAAGGTCTTTCGGGTGTGAGGTGGGACGTCCATGCTAGAGACAAGGGTCATTCTCCAAATTCAGGTCTCTCACCAAGGGATGACTTGGGAGAAGTAAGTGTGAGATGCACCCCTAGGTCCGAACTCTGGGTGGAACCGAATCTCGGTTTCAACACCCTAGTCGGCCGACTGGAGTTTTTAACCTCCTATAAGTACCTCCAGCAAGGTAAGACCCTTCCTTGGTTCTCCTCTTCATTTAATCGAGCCCTTCTTGTATGTAGCCAACTCCTCCTTTTCCTCGGATCTAAGAAAAATTTTAGATAAGAGTTTTTTTATTCTAGAAATTACAGGAGCCTTGATCTGGAGTCCGCAATAGAGGCTTGTTGTGGATAGACCCTCCCTTCCGGTTTGCACAGGTATTGTGCTTCCTCCTTTGTCATTTCAGCCAATATTTGTATAACATCTCTTATGGAACTGCTACCAAACACTTAACGGAAACTTTATTTAAGGGTTTGGTTCTGCATAACCGTGGGTGGATAGACAACCCCCATTTTAGAAGAGTCCTTCTGCGTCTTGTAAAACGCAAACCCCTCCTTTGATAGTAAAGTGGTTAGCTTTCCTCCTCTTCGCCATGAATTATTACCTTAGAAATTTTAGGAGATGCTAACTATATACTTAACATTTTTCCCCTTTAAGTACCACGAGGTAAATTGGGGTTAGATAGCTCGTGTTAAATCAGAAGCAATTTCAACGTGCTCTTCAAAGTATCCTAGACAGCTATGTCGCCGCGTCTTGTGTACGAGCGTCGTAATACTGAGGTAAAAAATTTGGCTCCTTTCAATACATATTATTTTGGATAATTCATATATTAAATTATCTCAGTACACATACATGAAGATACAAGTTCTTAATGTCACAAGCTAGACCAACAACGAAGGGATAAATTAATATGATTGAGGATTAGATACTTTTAGCCAAAAATCGTGAATCACATGATAATGAAATTGATAAAGCAGGGCATACAATCAACACTAAGATAATAGTTTAATTCACGATTAGGACTAGCCTAAAATGTAAGAAACACTTAGGCTAAAATACCAGATTAAGTCACATGAAGTATTTTAATCTAGTGGACTCAAATTAGGCATTACACTAAGAGTGTTGTACCAACCACAAGATCAGATCAATCCAAAAAATAGCGGGAGTCCTCCCTCATTCTTTTGATGGAGGCCAAAGTTGTAGATGTCGAATATCGGGGACACGTCAGTTTAGGTTTTTCATGTCTGTTTAATATGTCGGGGAATATATCGGGTATATTTCATATATCGGGTTTTATATTTAATTATTTGTGTAATTATTTATAAATTTAATCATTTTTTAATTTATATACATTAATATATTAATAATTTAATATTTATTGAACTCCTAAATTTATCAAACTAATATAAACATTTTGTGTCACACATGTAATAACGGTATAACACGTGAAATAAAACAAAAGAAAACAGAATGTTGCGAAGTTGTCGATGACAATGGAAGATAGAGAACCTTTAGTCCATAATTCAAAGACTGTGCATAATTGAAGTCGATGAAGGATTTGAGTAAGGAAAAAAGCTAGAGAAAGAAAAAACAACCTGAACAATGAAACAATTTTGGTATATTGTCTATTAGACCATAGACACTAGTTTAAATAAATTAAAAAATCAGTCGCTGAAATGTAGGGATATATCGGCGAATATATCGATCATTAGTAGACATATCGGAGAATATATTGCAAAAGGATATTTTGCAAAAAATATCGGAAACGTGTCATTTTGTCCATGAAACCTTTATGTCGGCCGACATGTCGGCCATGTCGGAGGATATCCACACCAGTGATGGAGGCACACTATCGCACTCGCAGGGCCAGCAACCCGCCATACGAGATTCAAACTTAGGGTCGATGACACTTGATTTCAGATATGGAACTCAGATAGGAGTCTGTGTTCTTCTCGAAGGACATTCAGTTCAGGGAACCATCAGGTTTGCCACTCAGACTACAGTTTTTAGTTTTATGCATGGTCACCATTAATAACAAGATTTAATAAGTCAATCATGAAATCTATTAGAACTTACAGCAAACACGATTCATAAACTCCAAAATATCATGCATAACAACAGAAATTGAATTTCTTTTAAATAAATATGAACAGTAATATATACACTTACATGTTACAAATCATATCACGTACTAACAACTTATAGATAAGTATTAACCGACAATTTATTTAATGAAAATTCTCATTTATAACAAAGAAAGAAAACAAAATACTCAAGGCACAAACATGATTAATTAAAAAGATTAATTACGACTAGGCTAAACACAAAAGCTCAGGACATATAAAAAGCTTCAGATTAGTGACCTCATACTCATATGGCCACCAGCCCACATGAGCCTCAAACGTAGGATCATCAGCCACAATTTTAGACTTGGAGATTCTCAGATACGAGCTGTATCCCACTTACAGAGCACTCCAGATCAGTTCAGGGCTCCTACGACTACGAATCGCCATTTGGGCTCATTATTAAATTAAGTATAATAAATCATAACTTACAAAATTTGAATACTCAATCTTTTAAGGAATTCGGAGTACCTAAGATCAACACAAATAAGATCTCAAATACTAAGGCAGATTTCATAAAACATATTTTCAGAAATTGATATATAAATCAGCAGGCAGAACAATCAAAAACCTGCTCTAAAAAGTTAAAAATTCATATTTTTATACTTACAAGCAAATTATGTATTTTTTAATGTTACTGGGAGTAGTCTTTCTTACTCTCCGGTGAGCCTGATCCAGTTGGAACTTGTTTTTACTAAGGTCATCGGTGGGGAGCTGTGCTTAGAATAAGCATCACGATTCTTCATTTTAGGTTGCATTTTTATTCAGTTGTATTCCAGTTCAGTAGTTGTACTTTTTCTTTGAAGTTCGTGTGCTAGAATTATCTAATGTTTTCAATGTATCAGACATTATGTAATCTTTCAGTGAATCTGATTTTACAATTCTTACCTTTATTAGTTGGCTCTGTGAATCAGTATTTGAGATACCTTTGTTTACCCTTAACTGCATATATTAGTTTCGCTGAAAGTTTCATTAAAACTTTTATTTATGTCTGTTATGTATCATTTTTAATGTCATTGCTTAATTTACTTCTTATCGCGGGACCCGGACGGACTTATGATTTGTTGTTAAACTAGGTTGGGGTGTTACACGACGTCAACAGACGGTGATGTGATCGTTGGCGTTGGTGTTGTCGTGATCGTCTACAGGGGATCGATCAGGCGACAGTGTTAGGTCGTCTTTGTCCATTGCAGGAGCCAGTTGGAGGTTTTTATCTCTCGATCTACTGGGTCATCTTCTTCCATCATATACTGCTCTGGTTGTTGCTCTGATCCACTCAGTTCTCCATTCCCTACTTTAGAGGGGATTATAGTTTCTCGATTTTTGTTGGTTGGACGGATTCTGATAACGCCGCTGGGAAAGGACAAATGGTATCAGATGTCTCTAATTCAGGTGTAGATTTCTCCATGATGGTTGCTACTAATGTCGAATTAAATAGAAAAAATTACTTACTATGGGCAAAATATATGAAAATGGTTATTGGGGGCAGGAGAAAATTTCATTTTATAACTGGAACAAAAGGGGCTCCTATCACTGATCCATCCCATGATGAGTGGGAAGCAGATAATGTAATTGTTATGGCATGGTTAATCCACTCTATGGAACCTACTATTGCTCATTAGTTCATGTTATGTGAGACAGGTAAACTATCGTGGGATTTGCTTTAAAAGAATTACTCAAAAAAGCGTGCTTGCTAGAATCTATCAACTGAATACAAAGGTTATATGTATGGACAATGAGACGTTCTTTGAGGATTATTATGGGACATAACATGTTTCCTTCTCATCGTGTCTTTGAGGACCTGTTGAGCAGGAAAGCGATTGGTGGGGGGACTAAGTCAGGGAGGATATATCTGATGGATTCAAAGAAGGAAATACATGTGAAAACTTTGAAGCAAAATGATATGAGTTTATGGCATCGCAGATTGGGACATATGCCTCTGCAAATTCTTAAATCTATGTTTCATGTTGACTTCTCTATTTCTAGCTTGGACCTATCTCGTGAAGCGTGTGAAATATCTAAACACTGCAGAACTACTTATTTTCCTAGTACTAGTAGAACAAAACAATGTTTTGATCTTTATCCATTTTGATGTATGGACTTCTCTCGTTATGTATTTGAAATTTTTACGTATTTTGTTCTTTTTATTGATGATTATTCAAGATTTACTTGATTGTACTTATTGAAAATAAAGAATGATGTTTTGAAGTGTTTAAAAAAAATTTATGCTCATGTTGAAACTCAATTTGAAGCAAAGAGTAAAGTCTTAAGGCCAGATATAGGTGGAGAATTTGTGTATAAGGAGATGCAAATGTTTTTTAGCAATAATAGTAGTAACTTTCAAAGCTCTTGTCCTCATACTCACCAACAGAATTGGATGTCTGAAAGGAAGTACAGATATTTGTTCAATGTTGCCAGAGCTTTGTTACAGGAGATGCATGTGCCCAAGTCTTTAGGGATGAAGCAATTTTGACTTTGGTGTCTCTGATTAATCGGATTCCATCATGAGTCATCGGGAACAAGTGTCCCTTTTAGATTTGGAAACCTCATGAGGATATTTTTCACGCGTCTGCTAAAGTTTTTTGATGTGTGGCATTTGTTCACATCGTTGATCCTGCAAAAGACAAATTGGGACATCGGGCGGTTAAGTCCGTCTTTGTTGTTTATGCCCATAACAAGAAAGGGTATAAGTGCTACTTGTCCTCAGCTTCATCGATGGATCATGTCCAAGGATGTTATCTTTTTTGAAGAGATATCTTTCTTCTCGAATCATGGTCAATAAGTTCTGCGCATCACGGGTCCAACCAACTCTCCGACATCGTGTTACCTCACCCATCTCTATCTGCGCATGAAAATTACAATGTTGTTCCTATCCCTAAAGTCATCCAAGAGGGTGTTTCTTTGGAGACAGGTATTCATACTGACATTATTCACTCAGCAAAAAGAACTTCAAGTTTATCAACGAAGAAGACAAGACCCCCACCCCGCCACTCATCCCCTTCAATCAGATATTGCTCTCTAGGTTCCTGTTAATGAACCTATTCCATCCTTGCGTCGCAGGATTCACACTTGGTCTCCTACTGAGAAGTATGTGAGTTATCGTTCTTTATCTCCCTCTTTTCATGCTTACCTTACAGTTGTTTCGTCAATATGTATTCCTAACAATTTCTCTAAAACACTCCTCATTCCTCCATGGAAAGAGGCTATAGAATGTGAAATGATGACTCTTAAGAAACAAAATACTTGAGAATTAATGGTACTTCCCATTGGAAAACATGTTTTTGGTTGTCATTGGGTGTCCACAATTAAGTATGATCATACTGGATCCATTGAAAGGTATAAGGTCAGGTTGATGGAGTTGACTACCAAGAAACATTTGCTCTTGTTGCAAAATTGACTTCTATTCATATTCTTTATTATATTGCGGCTCAACAATCATGGCTCCATAAATTGGATTTCTAGAATGCGGTCTTGCATGGGGATCTTCACGAAGAGGTTTATATGGCACCCCCAACAGGCTTCTCGTTTCCCACATCTAATCATGTGTGCATGTTAAAGAAAGTTATTTATAGCTCTAAAAAATCTCCCCAGGCATGGTTTGTGAAACTTAACAGCAAACTTCTACAACTTGACTTTTCTCGAAGTGTCTACGATCAGTCTTTATCCACAAGGGCGTCTCCCATACGACTATACTTGTTGTGTATGTGGATGACATCATTCTCATTGGCTTCAGTGCTGGTCATATTCATGAGGTTAAGAAATGGTTGGCATCCACCATTGATATTAAAGATCTTGACGTTCTTCGGTACATTCATTGTTTTAAATGTCCTCCGACATGTCCGACATGTCTCCCGATATGTTATTTTTTAGAGGAAAACGATATGTTTTTCTCAAAATAATAGATTATGTCCTTTTGTAAAATATAGGCCGACATGTCCGATTTTTTCCGATATATCAGCCGACACGACTTTTAAATATATCATCCGCTATTTTATTTTATGTTATATTTGCAGACAAACATCATATATGTAAATCACCTATGGATAATATATTATGTATGTTTAATTCGATTAAACATATTATTTCAATTTTTTAATGTTTTATTGTTACAATTAATTTTGTATAATTGTTTCATGAATTTTTAATTTCATATTATAAAAAATAGGAAAATATTTAATACATTTATTAGGTGATTGTTTCATATTTTTAATATAAATTTATAAGTTTGAAAAACATATAATAAATCAAGTATTTTTAACTTCTAAATATTTTTAATTTACAATAAACTTATTGTTATCAAAATAAAATTAATGTATAGTATTAAATGTATTTTACAATGTATCATTTTATATTTGTTAATAATTTTTTTCTTAGATACTATTTAAATTTATTTCATAATATAAATGACTCATTTTTTATTTATTTTTTATATTATTTTACTATTTTTATAACATATAATTATAGTTAGTATATATTAAATAAAAATTTTATTTATAATATATGGAAATCCGATATTTTCAAATATCCCCGACATGTCTCCGACTTCCGACATTTAAAAACACAATACGATATGTGTCTGACATCTGATATTTAAAACATTGGGTACATTTCGGGGATAGAAATGGCTCGGTCTACGAGGGGGATCTTTATCTCTCAACAAATTCATGTGCTAGACCTCCTTGATGAGATAGGGTATGTTGGGGCAAAACGAGAGTCTCATTGGCTTGAAAAATGACATACACAAACAAGCCTCCCCAATTTTGACACAAATTGAAGTTCCTTAATGGTAAGTCAATTTATGCATGAACCGAAAGTTCATCATTATGAGGTTATTCTGAGGATAGTAAAATACTTGAAAGGGTCGCCGAGGAAGGGATTTTTGTACAAAAATCAAGGGCACTTGAATATAGCGCTATGACCATTGCGCCCTTTCAACTAATGTGGCTTAAATCCATAACTAAAAAACTGAGATTTAAGGTCCAGAGAGCTATGTCTTTATATTGTTCAATCGACTATCCACATAGCCAATAATTTTGTTTTCATGAAAGAATCAAACATAGTGAGATGCGTAGAAAGAAATGAAATGTAAATAGAAGGTGCAAATATATTCATCCACGAAAGAGTATTTTATAGGATTACAATAAGACTCATAAACTTCGACGCAAGGTGTGAGACTAAACAAATAAATACTTAAATAATAATAAAATACTAATATCTTTGTTGGAAAAGCCCACTTAAACTAGGCCCATTTGTATAGCATTTATTGTTTTCTTCTCTCCTCTCTTTAGTCCCACATTGTGTATAGGACTTTCCTCTCTCTTTCTCTCATCTATATATATGTACTCATTCATTGTATTTGTACCAAGTGGACATATATACAAAGTTGGCTTTCTCCATTTCTACATGGTATCAGAGCCAGGTTCCGGACTCCTGCGGACTCCCTTTTTTATCCGCCCTGCGGCCTGCGGTCTCTGCGGCCTGCATTTGTGTGTCCGCGCCTCCTAGTCGCATCACCCCTGCGGCCTCCCTTGTCCAAACCGCTTCCTCTCATCCCGTGGAACCACTTCTCTTCCCTCCTCTTCCCTCCTCTTCAGGCCCTTCTTTATAGCCCTCTCTCTGATCCTGTGGGGTCCACTGCTTCCATAGTCCGATGCGGCCTCTTCTTGTCCGGCGCGACCTCGGCGAACTCAATCCCTAGCTCCGCGGTCTCCTTCTGTCCGCTGCGAACTCAGTATTCGCCTCCTCTTCTTGCTCTCTTTCGTCTGCCGTAAGCGCGGCGGCCTCCTTCTGTCCGCACTTCTCTCCTGCCTGCGGCTGCTCTCCTTCCTCTTCAGGCGGCCAAGTTCTTTTCTCTGTCTGCCGCGGGCTCGCCTCTCTGCGATTTTTCAGTCTTGCGGACTGGTCCAGCCCGCTGCGGTCGCACTCTTGTTCCCGCGACGTGCCGTGCTTCCCCGGCTTGTCCTCCCTTCTCAGCCCGCTACAGTCCGCCGCGGTCTGATCCAGTCCGCTGCGGTCTGATCCAGTCCGCTGCGGTCTGATCTAGTCCGCCTCGGCCTATCCAATCCGCCGCGGCCTCTCATAGCCCGCTCCTTGCTGAGCGTGCCTGTGCTCACCGCAGCCTCCACCAGTCCGTCGCAGCCTCCTCCAGTCCGCCGTGGCCTCCTCCAGCTCGCTGCGGCCTCATCCAGTCCGCTGTCTTCCCGCTTCCTCTCCTCCAGGTCGCCCCCATGTCTACATCTGCGGACTCTGTCGGCACGGCAGTTCCTCCTCCTGAACGCCCGACCTCTCTCCAGGAAGTCTGCGACGAGCTTCAGATTACTACAATTTCTCTCACTGGCAACAAGAACTTTGTGGAATGGGCACACTCGGTTCGCCGTGTCCTGCAGTCAAAGGGGTTCCTTCATCACTTGACTCAGCCCGTTATCGGTAACCCTACTGAGGAATGGTTACGCAATGATGGTCGTGTGCAACTTGACTTCTCAACTCTCTTGATGGCGAATCTTATCGCCTGGCCATGTATCATGAGAAGGTCAAAGGCATGTGGGACGAGCTCCACACCCTCTACTCTGGCAAAGATAGTTTCCACCATCTATATGACATCATCACTGCTCTCCAGGCCCTTGATAGCAGTGGCGCAACCGACCTGACGTCCTTTGTTGCTCAGGCCCGGTCTCTGGTTGAGGCTTGGATCCACCATCAGCCTCCGACTTTAGATCTTGCTGCTCAACGTACCCAAAAGGAAGCTGTGGGTATCGCCATGATGATGGCCCGGGTACCGCCTCATCTTCACAGTGTCCGGGCTCACATCCTCTCCTCTACCGTTACACCATCTTTTTCCGATGTGTGCTCAATGCTTCTCAAAGTCTCCCCGCCTCCGGATGTGCCCGGACTTCCTTCTTCGGCCCTTGTTCAACAGGCACCAGCTCCCTTATTGCCTCTCCCCTTTTCTGCTCGTGGCGGCCGCTCTGACTCTCGCGGCCGGGGTCGGGGTGGCCGGTCTAGGCCTAAGTGCTCGTTCTGCGGTAAAGATGGACATCTTGAGGCCACATGCTATCGCAAACATGACCGACCTCCTCGTCCGCAAGCCTCTGCTGCTACTACCGACTTTGCTTCCCCTCGTACTGATCTCGACGAGGTTCGTCTTCAGCTCCAGCATCTTCATGGTCTGCTCAGCCGTCCGCCTGCCTTGGTTGCCTCTGCTGCCTCTATCTCCAATGAAGGTATCGCCTGCCTATCCTCTGACACGCGCTGGATCCTTGATTCTTGTGCCACTCATCATATCACCTTTGTCAGGCCACCTCAGTACTGTCTTCACCTCACCCGAAGTACATTACTGTCGCTAATGGGCATCGGTTCCAGTCTCTGAATGTGCTGATATTTCACTCACCTCTTCTCTCCTCCTGCGCTCGACTCTACATGTTTCGGGCTCTACTTTCAATTTACTGTCTGTTGGTCGCCTTACTACTGATTCTAATTACTCCGTGACATTTACTTCTTCTTCTTTTCTCATACAGGATCAGCAGACTCGGACTATCATTGGTAGAAGACGGCTGCAGAATGGGCTCTATCTTCTTGACGACTCTCCCACTGTCCTCGCCTCTATCTCCTCTTCGGATTGGCATCGCCGTCTGGGACATGCTCCTCTTCCAGTCCTCCGGAAGGCTCTTCCTGAAGTTACTCTCCCTGCTTTTCGCTGCGACATATGTATTTTGGGCAAACAACCCCGTTCATCGTTCCCTCCTCATTGTACTCGGAGCTCCGCTCCTTTTATTTTAGTACACTCCGATATATGGGGTCCGTACAAATTTACTAGTATTTCTGGCTATCGATAATTTCTTACTTTTATTGATAATTACTCTCGCATGACGTTGTTATATCTCCTTCGGGATCGCTCTGAACTTCCCCGCGTATTCCGGGCTTTCATACTTGAGACTCGCACTCAGTTCTCTGCGCCTATTCGCACTATTCGTACTGACAATGCGCGGGAGTACACCAGCCATACCTTTGCCACTCTCTGCTCTGAGTTCGGCATTCTTCACCAAACCTCATGTCCGTACACTCCACAACAGAATGGTGTCGCCGAGCGCAAGAATCGTCACCTTCTTGATGTCGCTCGCTCCCTTATGCTTCAAATGCAGGTTCCCAAACCATACTGGAACTACGCGCTCTCCACGGCTTGCTTTCTCATCAACCGCCTCCCGTCTTCCGTCCTCCAGTATGCTACTCCCTTCAGCCTCTTTCCCACAACTCCGCCTTTTCCCGTTCCTCCACGGGTGTTTGGGTATACATGCTACGTTCACCACCTCGGTCCCTCCACGGACAAATTGGACCCTCGTGCCACCAAGCATATCTTTGTGGGGTACTCGCGCACTCAGAAGGGTTATGTATGTTATTCGCCTGCTACCCGCAAGATTACTGTCTCGGCTGACGTGACTTTCCGTGAAGATATTCCATTCTTCCCTGCTCTAGATATCGCTCTGAGTCCAGATCCCGTCGTTCGTCCTGTCATTCTGCTCCTCACTCCTCATCCTCTCTGCCTTCCATACCTCATGTCCGTCCACCACCACCGGTTATCCGGGTCTATTCTCGTCGCTCTCCTCATCCCGTTGCCCCTCTGCAGTCGGCTTCGCCCTCTGGTGCTCTGCTCCCTGCTGCTCCGGCTCCCGTCTCTACCGCTCATCCAATGGCGAATTACGTCTCTCTCCATCGCCTCTCTCCCTCTCTTCTTCACTTTGCCACCTCATTATCCTCTGTTTCAGTCCCTAACTCTTTGCAGGAGGCGCTTCACCATCCTGGCTGGCGGGCTGCCATGGACGAAGAAATGACGGCCCTCTGGGCCAACCAGACCTGGGTCTTGGTTCCCTTACCTCCCGGTCAGCACCCTGTTGGGTGTAAATGGGTGTTCGTCATCAAGCATGCTCCGAATGGAACTATTGCCCGACTGAAGGCCCGTCTTGTGGCCCGTGGCTTCACACAACAGGAGGGCCTTGACTATGAGGAAACCTTCTCTCCGGTGGCCAAGCTTAACACTGTCCGCGTTCTTCTCTCCGTCGCGGTGCACCGCCACTGGCCCCTTCATCAGCTCGATATCAAGAACGCCTTTTTGAATGACGACCTTCAGGAAACCGTCTACATGCGCCAATCGCCCGGGTTTGAGACCACGGGGGAGTCTCGGGTATGTCTTCTCAAAAAGTCAATTTATGGTCTAAACAGTCCCCTCGGGCGTGGTTTGACAAGTTTAGCAAGGTGGTTTGGGACATGGGGTTCACTCGGAGTTCTGCAGATTTCTCCATTTTTACCCGACACCGGCCACTGGCACCGTCCTTCTGCTGGTTTATGTTGATGACATCCTTCTCACTGGGGATGACTCAAGGGGGATTCAAGACGTCAAACAACATCTGAGCACTGTTTTTCAGACTAAAGACCTGGGGAAACTTCGCTACTTCCTTGGTCTCGAGATCGCCCGGCGGCCGGACGGGTTGGTGCTCTCCCAACGAAAGTACTGTCTCGATCTTCTCAAAGATGCTGGTCAGTCTGGTTGCAAGCCAGCTTGTACCCCGATGGAGGCAAATCACAAACTATGCGCTCATGCTTCGGATGACGATTTGCTACTTCCGAACCTGGAATACTATCGACGCCTTGTGGGCAAGTTGATCTATCTAACAGTCACAAGGCCGGATATATCGTTTGCAGTTGGGGTTGTCAGTCGGTTCATGCATGCCCCCCGGGCTTCTCATCTCCAAGCAGTTGAACGGATTCTTCGATACCTTAAGGGAGCTCCGGGCCAAGGGCTGGTTTACAAAACATCCGACTCTGCTCCCGCATTGGTTGTCTATTCTGATGCCGACTATGCGGGTTCCCTGGACGATCGAAGGTCAACTAGTGGGTTCTGTACTTATTTTGGTGGTCATCTTATTACGTGGAAGAATAAGAAACAAGCTGTGGTAGCTCGTTCCTCTGCAGAAGCTGAATACCGATCGATGGCCTCGGTTGTCTCAGAACTCACATGGCTTGAAAGTCTCCTTACTGACCTGGGAGTAAAACTCTCCTCCTCTGTTGTTCTATTTTGTGATAGTCAAGCCGCCATACACATCGCAAAGAATCCGGTGTTTCATGAGCGCAGAAAACATATCGAAGTTGACTGTCACTTTGTTCGTGAGAAGGTTCAATTGAAGAAACTTGAATTGAAGCATGTTCCAGGAACTGATCAAGTTGTCGACATCCTCACAAAGGCCTTATCAAGTACCCTGTTCTACCAGTGTTTGTCCAAGCTGGGTGCATATGACCTATACGCTCCAGCTTGCGGGGGAGTGTTGGAAAAGCCCACTTAAACTAGGCTCATTTGTATAGCATTTATTGTTTTCTTCTCTCCTCTCTTTAGTCCCACATTGTGTATAGGACTTTCCTCTCTCTTTCTCTCATCTATATATATGTACTCATTCATTGTATTTGTACCAAGTGGACATATATACAAGGTTGGCTTTCTCCATTTCTACAATCTTCAACACTCCTCGAGCTGGAGGGGAAACCACCAGCTTGAAATCATCATTAAAAAAATAGTGGCAGGCAATGTGGGACAAAAAAGCAGTCACTGAGGCCCAACTACATATCACTGAGGATAATCCAACCGGGCACATGACACACGACATTGGTTCCACAAGCTGATATGATCATGTCGGATGCTCCCAAAGCTAAAATCAAGTCACTCAAACAAAGGCCTTATCACACATACCAAACAACTCAGAAACCATGTCTAACATCTGTTTTTTTTTATTTAAAAAATGATTTCATTCCAGGATCCAAATACAATAAAATTAATTGCATATAATTTCGTCTCGAATCCAATTTTGAACGTGTAACGTGTTAATTTAGTAAGTTCTTTTGAGCAATGGTAGAATTGGAAATTGTTAGAAAAGCCCATGTAAATGGCCCATTATTGGGCCCATGTTCTATTTTATTTCCTTCTTCTCCTATTAGTCTCACATCATTGTATAGGATTTCTTTTCTCTTTTTCTCTCCTATATATTTGCATTCTCTCCTTGTATTTTGATACACAAGCAATACATACAAGTTTTGAGCTCACTCAACATGGTATCAGAGCCCACGGTTCGGTCCTTGCGGTTTCACTTCCTCTAACCGCCCGGCCCGTCTTCCTCTCCTGTCCGCTATTCCTCTGCGGCTTGTTCTTCTACTCGCACCGGGTAGCGGACTCTTCTTCCCGCCCGTTCTCTTCGCGGCTTCTCCCTCGCTAACCGCTGCCTGCTCTCCTCTCCCTCCCTCCCGTGGATCCACCCCTTAGTGCCTTTTATAGCCTCTCTTCTCAACTCGTGGGCCCCACTTCCCGCTGCCAGCTCTGTCTTCCTCTTACCGCGCGGGCTCCTTCTTACCTCGCGAGTTCCTTCTCGCGAGTTCCTTCTCGCGCGGGTTCCTTCTTCCCGCACGGGCTCCTTCTCGCCCGGTCCCTCCTCTTCTTGCCGCTCGAGTACTCCTACTCGCAGCCTCCTCTTGCGGCTTATCTTGTCGCTTGCGGTTTCTCCCTCTTGCCGCTTGAGTCCCTACTCGCGGTATCTTTTCTTGTCGCTCGAGTTCCTACTCGCGGTTTCTCCCTCTTGCCGCTCGAGTTCCTACTCGTGGTTTCTCCCTCTTGCCGCTCGAGTTCCTACTCGCGGTCTCTTTTCTTGCCGCTCGAGTTCCTACTCGCGGTTTCTCTCTCTTTCCGCTCGATTCCTACTCGCGGCCTCTGCCAGCTGCTTCCCTCTTCTAGTCGCGCGGACTTTATATCTAACCGCTGAGACTTCTCCTTGTCTCTTTAGAGCCGTCTTCTCTTCTCGCTCTTGTTTGGTCGCTGGTGTTCTCACAGTGACCGTGCGGATTGTCCTTGCTCTCTCGCCGCGCCTGGTCGCGGCCTCCTGTCACTCTCTCCCCTGGGCTTGTCGCTGTGACTACCCGCTGCGGCCTCATTTCTAACCGCGTGGGCTTGTCGTGCGTCTCTTCTCCGGCGACCTCCTCCTCTTCCCGCAGCAGACGTTGTGTCTAACCGCGCGCTCCTCTATTCGCTGCGGCCTCCCCAGGCTCCATGGGCTCCTCCATCGACTCTACCGGACAGGCGGCTAATCCTCCTGCTGACCGCCCGACTTCTCTTCCAGACCTCCGCGATGAGCTGCGGGTCACAACTCTCTCATTATCTAGGAAGAAGAACTTTGTTCCATGGGTCCACTCGGTTCGGCGTGTTCTTCAGGCCAAGGGCCTTGTGCTTCACCTTACTAACGAACCTCCTTCCCCTACTACTGATGACTAGCTACGAAATGACGGCCGCGTCCAAACATGGCTCCTTAATTCGCTGGAGGGTGAGCCATACCAAATGGTCATGTACCATGAGACCGCCAAAGCTATGTGGGAGGAGCTTCACTCCTTATACTCTGGAACGGATAGTCTTCAGCACCTCTATGACATTATTACCGACCTTTAGACTCTTGATGCTGGCGGGACGGCTGACATGACCTCGTTTGTTGCTCGTGTCAAGACTCTGGCGGAGGCATGGATCCAGCATCAGCCTTCTACCACCGACCTTGCTGCTCAGCGCGTGCAAAAGGAGGCCGTCTGCATTGCCATGATGATGGTTCGTGTCCCGCCTCACCTTCAGAGCATCCGGCCTCATGTGTTGGCCTCGGCCTCTACTCCCTCCCTCTCTGATGTCTGCTCTATGCTCCTTCGAGTATCACCACCCCTGGATTCTCCGACACCCTCCTCTCCAGCCCTCCTTTAGCAGACCCTTCCCCCCTTGCTTCCCCCACCGCCTTCTGCTCGCGGTGGACGTTTCGGCTCTCGCGGAAGGGGGCGTGGGGGTCGGGGCCGCCCCAAGTGTTCATATTGCGGTCGGGATGGCCAAACTGATGTCGTCTGCTACAAGAAACATGGCTATCCTCCACGCCCAACTGCGGCTGCTGCCACTGATGGCTCCTCCTCCACTGGTACCGACCTTGAGGCCGTTCGCCTACAGCTACAGCAACTTCAGGGGCTTCTTAGCCCTCCTTCTGCTTCTGTTGCCTCCATCTCTACTACAGGTATTACTTGTCTTTCCTCCAGTCCGCGTTGGATCTTGGACTCGGATGCTCTTTATGTTCCGGGCTCTCCATTTAATTTGCTTTATGTTGGCCGTCTCAATCATGATATGGATTGCTCTGTCACATTTACTCCATCTACCTTTTTGATACAGGATCGGCGGACGCGGACTACCATTGGTAGGGGTCGACTGCATAACGGTCTCTACCTTCTTGATGCCTCTCCACCTATCCTCTCCACCATTTCCGTTGTTGACTGACATCGCCGTCTTGGGCATGCTCCTCTACCCGTTCTCCAAAAGGCGCTGTCTGATGTATCGTTTTCTGCTTTCAAATGTGATTCTTGTATTTACGACAAACAGTCGCGTACTTCTTTTCCTGCTAATTGTATTAGGAGCTCTGCTCCGTTTGATTTACTGCACTCCGATGTTTGGGGTCCCTTCAAAGTTACAAGTATCTCTGGGTATCGTTATTTTATAACTTTCATTGATGATTATTCTCACACAACATGACTTTACCTACTTCGTGATCGCTCCGAGCTTCCTCGCATATTTCGCGACTTTATACAAGAAACTCGGACGCAATTCTCCACAACTATCAAAACAGTGCGCACCGATAACACTCGCGAATACACCGACCATGAATTTGTCAATATCTGTGCAGAATTTGGTATTATTCATCAAACCTCCTGTGCCTACACCCCCCAACAAAATGGTGTTGCCGAACGAAAGAACCACCACCTCCTAGACGATGTCCGCTCGCTCATGCTTCTAATGAATGTTCCAAAAATTTACTGGAACTTTGCGGTATCCACTGCGTGTTTCCTCATCAACCGCCTCCCTTTCTCGATTCTCAACTCTGTCACTCCATTCAGCCTCCTATTCCCCTCCACTCCGGCCTTCCCTATCACACCAAGGGTCTTTGGCTGCATTTGCTTCGTTCACCTCCTGGGTCCTTCCTCGGATAAGTTGGATCCCCGAGCAGCTAAAACTATTTTCGTCGACTATTCTCGCACTCAGAAGGGCTACCTGTGTTACTCTCCGGTAACCCGGAAGGTCATCGTCTCCGCAGATGTTACTTTTGGGGAAGATCAACCTTTCTTTTCCCCAACTCAAGCTCCTTCCTCCCCGACGACATCTCCACCACTGCCTATACCCCGACCCGTCATCCCTACTACTGCGTTTGTTTCCCTACGTCCTTCTAACCCTGCTCCTGCTCCCTCCAAGCCACCAGTTATCCAAGTTTACACTCGCCGCCTTCCTCCTCGTTCCCTACCCCTCTGCAGTCGGCCTCATCCTCGGCTACCCCGCGCCTGCTGATCAGGTATCTCCCTCCACTGCTCATCCTCTGACGAATTATGTCTCCCTGCATCGCCTCTCTCCCCAACTACACACATTTGCCACTTCTATTTCCTCCATTTCGGTTCCTAACACTGTGCAGGAGGCGCTACAACATCCTGGCTGGAAGGCTGCCATGGAGGAGGAAATGACTGCTCTCTGGGCCAACCAGACCTGGACTCTCGCACCACTTCCCCCGGGTCAGAAACCGGTTGGGTGTAAGTGGGTCTTCGTCGTCAAACATGTCGCTGATGGGACGATTAACCGTCTTAAAGCTCGGCTGGTCGCCCAGGGCTTCATCCAACAACACGGGATGGACTATAAGGAAACTTTCTCTCCGGTGGCCAAATTCAACACCGTTCGTGTTCTTATCTCGGTGGTTGTCCATCGCCGGTGGCCCTTACTGCAACTGGATATTAAGAATACCTTATTGAATGATGACTTGCAGGAAACTGTCTATATGCAGCAACCTCCCGGATTTGAGACCACGGGGGAGTCTCAGGTTTGTCGCCTTAAGAAAGCTCTGTATGACCTCAAACAATCACCACGGGCATGGTTCGACAGGTTCAACAAGGCTCTTCGGGAGGTTGGTTTTTCTCGAAGCACGACAGACTTCTCGATGTTCACTCGCCACCGTACAATGGGGACAGTTCTTCTGTTAGTATATGTTGACGACATCATAATTACGGGAGATGACTCAAAGGGAATACAGGAGGTCAAACGACATCTCGATACAGTTTTTCAAACAAAGGATCTGGGACCCCTCCGGTATTTTTTGAGTCTTGAGGTTGTTAGACGGCCAGATGGTCTCGTCCTTTCCCAGCGGAAGTATTGTCTCGACCTTCTTCATGATGCAGGTTACTCGAGTTGTAAGCCGATCAATACCCCAATTGATGTGAATCACAAGTTATGTGCTCAGACTTCCGACTCAGATCTCTTACTCGAGAATCCTGAATACTGTCGCCGTCTAGTAGAAAAATTGATCTACCTCACGGTAACTAGACCGGATATATCTTTCGCAGTTGGTATTGTCAGCTGATATATGCATTCCCCGCAAAAATCTCATCTTCACGTCGTTGAACGCATTCTCAGATACCTCAAAACGGCCCCTGGTCAAGGATTGGTCTACAAGACCTCATCTTCAGCTCCTACATTGATAGCTTACTCTGATGCTGATTACGCTGGTTCTCTTGATGATCGACGGTCAACCAGTGGGTTTTGCACATACTTTGGAGGACACTTGATTACGTGGCGGAGCAAGAAACAACCTGTTGTGGCTCGATCATCTGTTGAGGCTGAATACCGGGCAATGACGTCTGTAGTTTCTGAACTAACATGGCTGGAAAGTCTTCTTACCGATTTGGGTATAAAACTTCCTTCCTCAACCCTTCTCCTTTGTGATAGCCAAGCGGCGATACATATTGCCAAGATCCCGGTATTCCACGAGAGAACTAAACTTATTGAAGTTGATTGTCACTTCATCAGAGAAAAGGTTCAAATGAAAAAGATTGACCTGAAGCATGTTCCCGGGACAGAACAAGTTGCGGATGTGCTCATTAAAGCTCTTCCCAGTACACTCTTCTATCAGTGCTTGTCCAAGCTTGGTGCATACGATTTGTACGCTCCAATTTGCGGGAGAGTGTTAGAAAAACCCATGTAAATGGCCCATTATTGGGCCCATATTCTATTTTATTTCCTTCTTCTCCTATTAGTCTCACATCATTGTATAAGATTTCTTCTCTTTTTCTCTTCTATATATTTGTATTCTCTCCTTGTATTTTGATACACAAGCAATATATACAAGTTTTGAGCTCACTCAACAGAAATTATAAGGAATTATTCCCCCCCCCCTTAATTTAAGCTAGTCATGCCTTTTCCTTCCCCCACTCAGCGACTGTTATGGTAATAGAGAGAAACGTTTGCCGCATTTAAACTCCTCACGGCATGAGAAATAGGTTTCCCTTCCCTCGCTTCGTCCCAGGCGGTTGATAACATCGACGGCTCCACAATGCATCATCAAAATCAGGCACCGACCCCTCGATCTCTTCCAAAATTCCTAACTGACGCTTTTGTTGGTGCTCGTGAAGGTCGACAATACCTTCCTGTTGTGTTTCAGTTCCCGTACAGCCCATTCCAGCCATTGGTTTGGCCAAGTAAGCCATTTCTTCTCAACTCATTCTAGCCAGTCATCCTTCCTTGGTAGTTTTCTGTCAAATTAGGGTTTCGTTTTTCCTTCTCTAGAAATTCTAGCAGCCCCCTTGTGAGATCTGAGGTTTCCTTCTACCGTTGGACTCATCAAATCGAGTTCCTTGCATGCTTGAGTTCAACTTAGCAAAGGGGTGGGTGTTTTTCTTCCTTTTCTTTTAATCTTGCACGTTTGGATGATATTATGCTTAGTTATTAAAGACGCAAGGCGCACCAAGGCGCAAATGGGTCTTGAAGCTTAGGCGCAGGCGCACGCCTGACGAAGGCAAGACGCAACCACATCCATTTTAAATAATCAACAACAAACATCATTTCAGCTTCTCGATCAAAATTTTATCTAGTTTACTAATTAATCATTCGTTATTATCGTTTGTATCTCTTAAAAAATAGAATCAATGTTGTCACTTGCATCATATCTAAATCTAAACACACAATTATTTTTCACAAACACTAAATCAATAAAAAATTGTTAAGTTTTTCATTATTTTTTGCTTAGTTTTTTAAGAAAGAAATTTACAACGAAAATCTCACCCAAGTGCGCATTTTATATTCTAAAGGCGCAAATAAGGCGCACGGAGGCGCAAACCTCTGAGCCTGGTGAGCCTGGGGCCTTAGGTGCGCCTGAGGCGCGCCTTTAATAACATAGATATTATGGGGAATTTCCCTTCACTTTCCCATCCTCTAACAACACAGGTTTCATCCCCTCCTTAGGAAATGTTTTTGAGCAATTCATAATCTTAGAGTAAGAGGCTTATTAATCCCTCTATTTTGAGCAGATTGTTTTCAAATAGATTCGTAAAAACCCTAGCAGTGGAAGAAAGAGCGGCGAAATAAATCGGCAAAGCCCAACTAACATTATTTGAGTCTCATCGTAGAATAATCGTGGTTGATTCAGGTAAGTGACAGACCATTATTTTTGTGTTAGATATCCTACTCTTCGTTGGTTTATTACTAATAAATGTTCATCGTAATCTTAGGAGCAGGGAGCACTCTTGCGGGAATCAGATTTTAATCCAGAGAAACATGCCACCTTATTGCGTCCACGAGCGTTGCACCACTGAGGTAAGAAAAACGACTCCTCTTGGATATACATCATTATTATAAAATTATTGCATAGTTCACTCCAGAAAATCATGCAAAACAGCAGAACTTGTATTTCTTTTAAATGCATATCAACAGTAAGATATATATATACACACACACACGATAAAAATTAGATCACGTCCCGCATAACTTATAGTTAAGTATTAATTGATAATTATTTTACTATAAATTGTCATTCAAATCAGAGCATAAAAAACAAAAATGTCAAATCTCAAGCATGATTAATTAAAAAGTTAATTACAACTAGGCTAAATGCAAAAGCTCAGAACACGTAATAAGCTTCAGATCAGTGACCTCATTCTCATATGACATGCAGTCTGTATGAGCCTCAAATGTGGGGTCGTCAACCACATCTTCAAACTATGTAATTTTCAAATGCGAGTATGTGTTCCACTCAAGAAACATTTCAGTTCAGGGCACCTTTGGGTCGCTATTTGAGCTCCCTAATCAGATTAAGTTCAATATATTATAAAACATAAAATCTAATTACTCAATCTTTAGAAAGAATTCATGGTAAAAAAATCATTACAAACGAGAACTTAGATAATATAACAAAATTTATAATGCATCTAACAGAAAATGACTTATAAATCTACAGAAATATTATTCAAAAGCATGTATTAATAAGTCAAAACTCATATTTTTATATATAAAAAAATTATGTATTTTTTTGTGTTGCTGAGAGTAGTCTTTCTTACTCACCAGTTGGGCTGACCCATCTACATTTCTTTTCAGGAGCAACCGGTGGTGAGCTGTGGTTAGGATAAGCATCGCGGTTCTTCATATTTGCATGTCTTTCATTTCAATTGTCTTTCATTTCAGTTGTTGTACTTTGACTTTGGACTTGACGTATCAGAATTATCTAAAGTTTTCCATGTATCAGATTATGTTTAAAATTTTAGTACTTCAAATTTTATTTTTTTCTTTACTAATTGAATCTGTGAATCCGAATTTTAGGTGTCAATTGTATAACTCGTAATTCGTCGAGATCAAAAATGCTGAAGGAGACGTTTATTTGCAGACCTCGAGGAGAGCTTGGGCGAGCAGATGCGAGCTTGGTCGAGCAGAGACGAGCTTGGGCGAGCAGAGGCGAGCTTGAGCGAGCAGAGGCGAGCATGAGCGAGCAGAGGCGAGCTTGGGTGAGTACCTCGCGAGTATGGGCAAGTAGCCCTTGTAACTCGCTAGCAGAGGCTGGATATTTGCCATCCCCCCGGGACTTTTTTATAAATAGACCCACGGGGGTACTAGAAATTACACTTTTGAAGAGGTTGAGGTCCCCCCAAGTTGGATACTCGCCAAGCCCATGCATTTCTCATACCTCGCCCAGCTTTTGGTTGCGGAGGGGAAGTTTCTCTCAAACTTCCAGGTACGTGGTGGGACTCCCTACTGGAGCACTTGGGGTGTGCTTATAGACAGTTTTCTCTCTCCTACGCTAGTCATCCAAATTGTGGCGTCGAACCGCAGAATCAGTAATCTTAGGCTGCATTGATCTGAATATTTTGAAGTAGGGATTTTCCCGGCTTCAACACTCATGTTTACCCTTACTTGTATACCTTAGTTCTACTGTAAGTTTTCATTTAGTACTTTTATTTGTCTATTATGGACCAGTTTGTGTCGTTGCTTAGTTTACTTTTTATCGCGGGACTCAGGCGGTCTGCTGATTTGTTGTTAAACTAGACAGGGGTGTTATACCATGGAGAGACACAAGCATCATATGAAATATGCTTGGAGGCAGTGTGACTAGGGCGAGAGTAGAAAAAAATTCATCTGAGTCGCCCCCATCACGAACATATCCCCTCACGTGAAACACGTGCATGAAGGCATAAAACGCACAAACATAAGAAATAAATGACAAACAAAAAAAGACAAAAAAACAGCAGAGGATAAAGGTTATCGATGAGAACAAACACAAGATGCAGCGAGTAGAGCACGAGTACAAGTTAGCAGTCAGCAAAAGGCTCAAGCAGTGGCGAGTAGAGGGCTCAAGCAGTGGCGAGTAGAGGGCTCAAGCAGCGGCAGGCAAAGGGCTCAAGCAACGAGCAGAAGGCTCAAGCAGCGGCGAGCAGAGGAGGGAGCCCGACAAGAAAGAGAGGAGATCGGCACGAGAAGAACCATTGTCACCAGCTGGAAGAAGAGAGGGCCAGGTCGAGAGTAGCGACATCTAAAGGAATGGGAGGATATCATCGACAAGATCGAAGTCGAGGAGAAGAAGCTTTACTGGGATTGTAGACGGGAAGCATCAGTAGACGCACCAGTCGACGGAATCAACAGCGGAGTAATATTGTCGGCTAATGACAAGAGTAGAAGGCGCTCGACGGGAACGGGGATTGGAAGCATCGTCAAGAACGAAAGAAGCCTCCAATATAGAGGATGGCCGCACAAGCTACACTTGGCGACAGGAGCAGCGAGATCTGCGAAGGAAGTAGCGACAAAAGCTCAACGGGATCCGGTGGTGATGACGCGGACGGGAGGCCAAGCAGGCGCAGGTGTCATGGATACCAAGTGTCGCTCTCGTCGATGGAATCAAACGTCGATTCTGTCGACGGGAGCGGAGCAGCTTGACAGGATCCTTAGCAGCACAGTTGACAAGATCGAATGGGAGAAGCGGAAATCCAAGAGGAAGGCTATAGAGAATTTTAGGTCACCAATAAATTAGGGGGACGAAAAATTACCCAGAGTCGATTCTGCTATGATACCATATAGAAAGAAATGAAATGTAAATAAAAAGTGCAAATATATTCATCCGCAAAGGGGAATTTTATAAGATTACAACAAGATACACAAACACTGGTACAAGGTGTGAGACTAAACCCATAACTATTAAAATACTTCAATAATACTAAAATACTAATACCTTCAACAAGGTGAATTGTCATTTCTTAAGAGAGAAAGTTCAGGACGAAATCATTTCTACTTCCTTTGTTACGTCAGAGAATCAACTTGCCGACATGTTTACTAAAGCTCTATCTGATGAGGATTACAAGACAATGGTACCAAGTTGGGTCTTCACAATCTCTACAAAATTAGCTTACGAGGGGGTGTTGAAAATAATATTATCCAAGCTCCAAGAGAGCCCGAAATACCTAATGATCCTGGACTTGTGGCTGGAGCAGGGATCCTGAGCGATGGAAAATGAATTTAGAGAAGGCAGGGGCTTTCGCAAATTGGCCGGTTAGTGGATTAGTGATGGGAGGGAAGAGGAAATGATGGTTAAGGGACAGTTATTGAGGAGTAGGGTAGATATGTGGGTGTTAAGTGGGTTGGGTTCAGTTGGATAGGAGATTAGGGTAATTATATGGAGAAGTTGGGGTGGTTGGAAGGTCTGACCAGCAGCTTGAGGTTTCTGGGAGCTAGAGGTGGTGGAAGGAGGGTAGTGGCAGGCCAGATGAAAGGTGGGTGCTCTAGGCGTTGACAACTAGAATCCACGGAATCAACACCGTGGAGAGATTGCGAGGGCTCAAAAAATCTGTCCAAATTCTGCAATGAGTGAAATAAGCCCCCAAGACCCCTACAGCTCTACTTATAGACATTGTGACCACTATGGACATTCTAGATAGTCCGAAACATCAAACCATACAAATACATGAAATAAAATACAAAAATACATACAAATATCACGTCGTCTCTTTGAACACAACTATGGGTTCGGATTATCTATACAACGATCGTAACTCTGCCTCTTGCATACATATACCTGTGCGAGGGATAAATATACCCGTGCGAGGGATACATATACCCGTGTGAGGGATACATATACCGTGCGAGCTTGGATAAGTGTGGGCCACCCACGAGGCCACGAACGATGATGCCATCAATTTGCATTGACAATAAAATGAGTACTCTTTAAAAAAAACCTCCTTTATAGGATATTGATGCTTAAGACTTGCAAAGCATCAAGGAAAGTATAGTTTAAAGAGAAAACTCTTTTGCTACAGTATATTTTGGAGTACCTTGAAGAAAGGAAAACATAGTCTCTGAGGAAAACTGCTCCTTCTTGAAGGATAGGATGCGAACCTGAAATATTCACAAAACTTAAGAAATGAAGAGCCATGACTTCCAAAAGTTTGTTCCATGCAAGAATCACTTCATACCAGACCACCCTGATCTCCACATATAAGAATTTGGGAAGAGAAATCAAAATGGAGTGCCGTCACAGAACTACCTGAAGCATTCTCTTCCTCACCTTGCTTGTGATTTTTAGACCACATACAAATTTTAGTTTAGAAACGTACGAGTAAATAATCAAATGACTTGCTAATAATTGAAAACTTAAGATTATATAGCCATAAAGGCTCAATGGGCTACAAATGCATTTACATAAACATCCATAGACAACAACTAACATACCTGTGGTTTTACTGATAAAATAAGAAGGAGAATTGGGAATGATGCATCCCAAAAGTTTATGGCTCCATCCATATGTCCTGTTATGTATAACCGTTTAATCTTTGTAAAGCCTTCAAAACGAGTACTTGCAAGTACAAAATTCTCCCTCTTATCAACTGAGAGGAAGTGAGGAAACTTGTCGGGTAAGCAAAGAGTATCCTATGCAACAAGAAAAATAAGCTCAGAAACAAGTTGTCTTGCAAGATTAGAAAACAATGTATGGACTTGGTATGAAGTACCTCTTCTGTAGGGCCTGAAGAAGGCAAGGAGCTTGCATAAAGTTTTGCAGCAGTGATCCTTGACTCATAATAAGGAAGCCTAACAATTATATGATTTGGAATTGATGGAGTTGATTTTGATTGGCTTTTTAGAAGAAAACTCTCGATATCTGAGTCAACATAGAGACATAGGTGTCCCGATTTCAACAGAAGAGCAAGGACATCTTTCTTTTGTTTGTTTCCATCATTGAAACTAGAAATAATTTCCATCCCTAGACAAGGTTCAGTTAAAGGAAGTGCCAATTTGATAGTTCGAGATTCAGAGTTGTCATTAAGAATTATAACCTATACCATGAAACAGAGTGTTAAGGTAAACGACATAGAAGGATATTAAATAAAACATCACAAAAAACTTCCACGTTAAGTTAGAGCACTTTTTATCAACCACAAAATACTACGCTATGGCCTAGCCTGGAGGTTGTCGGAGGATGACTGGAGGCAAATATGATGATGGTGAGGATACAACAAAGCCAGAACCACGACTATCTAAGTGGGGCTTGCTCAAGAGAGAGTTTCCAAGATCTCATAAGGGGGACTAGGAATTAGATTTCTTTCATTGATAACCAAGGAAGACCTGAGAGGGTCCATTAAATAGAATATACAAAAGCATTTATGTAAATAACCCGACACTTAACCATAACAATTAACAAACACATAATGCAGAATACATAATAAGACACGATAATAATGGAGCCTGAAGCCCATAGCATCTCCTTTGTCCTTCAAATCGAGTTTGCCCTCAAGCTCGAACGAGGCTTGCACTGTTTGATCATTCGGCTCCTTAATTTCCAGCTAGAATAACTCCCGGTATCACGTTGCTATAGCGGAGGCTGCACCAAGTGGTGGAATGACCACAATGGCAGAAAAGATGGCGATGAATGGGCGGAACGTGGGTGCCCAGCCTTTACGACAGTTGAAGGTGATGGTAGCTCGGGTGGAGAAAAAGTGGCGACAATCAGAAATGGTGGCATCGACTTGGGAACGGTCGGCAGAGCAGGTGGTCGTAGAAGAGGTGGCGAGGTGGCCGGAGGAGCCAGTAGAGCAGGGGGAAAAAGAGGCGGTGAAGTGACGACTGTAGGGGCTGGTGGTGGCGGGGGAACGAACTGTAGAGGAAAGATGGTTGTCAGATCATTAAGTTTGTGGAGCAGTGAGGTCATGTCATCGTGACAACGTGCCTCAGCATTTCAAAATCACGTGTCCATGGATGTCATTAAGTTTTGCATGATGTCCCGAAGAGCATTCAGAAGAGTGGTCGAGTCCCCCATACTTTAGCCAATTAATTAAAAAACGACTGCTAAAATGAATCAGTTTGAACAGGCGGCTGCACAGACCAGGGGCTCAAGACTAAAATAATATCTAAGGTTGTTGCTAGCAGCTGCGGTTGGTGGTCCCGAAGAATGTAAAGGCATACAATTGCAAGGATGGGCTAAAGGAGGGAGATTGCGGGAGGTTGCGACATTGGATTGGACGTGACAAGCAGCGGAAACGTGCGTCTGACGAGAACGTGACTGAATACACGCGAGACTGATGGAACAGAGTGAGGTTGAAGCAGAGGAGATGATGTAAATGTCGATCCAGTTTGGGAACAAAGATTATCCAGACGTGCAGGCAAAAGTGATGGAGGCCGTAGTTTTGGAGGGCTTGGGTTGTTAGATGGTCACAGGGAGGATGGCATACGGAGCGGAGCTTCAACAGAAAATTCTGGAGGGAGACTAAGTTTGGGATTAACGATGTAGGTGGCTTGATGGAGCATAGCAGTAGGCGGACTCGATGAAGTGGATCGTTAGGCTCGTCGACTGGGATCGTCGATGCAAGAGGCTATGTTATTAAAGGCGCGCCTCAGGCACGCTTAAGGCTCAAGGCTCACCAGGCTCATAGGTTTACGTCTTTGTGCGCCTTATTTGCGCCTTTAAAATACAGAAGGCACGTCTGAGTGAGATTTTTATTGTAAATTTTTTCTTCAAAAACAAAGAAAAAATTAATGTAAGAATTCAAAAAAAAATTATTGATTTATTGTCTTTGAAAGATAATTGTGCGTTGAGACTTAAAAATGATGCAAGTGACCACATTGATTCTATTTTTAAGAGATAAACGATTGTAATGAATGATTAATTTGTAGAATAGATGAAAAATTTGACTGAGAAGCTGAAATGATGTTTGATGCTGATTATTCAAAAATCATGTGGTTGCACCTAACCTTAGTCAGGCGCGCGCCGGCGCCTTGAGCTTATGCTCCAAGACCTATTTGTGTCTTGGTGTGCCTTACGCCTTTAATAACTAAGGCATGAGGGAGAGAACGACAGGATCGGGTTGGTCATTGGAGCTTTCGTTGGTTGCGAAAGAGATGTCGAGAGCACCCGATACAACATCTGAAAGCTCGTTGGAATCGATCGAAGAAAGAGGGAGCTAGGGTTTGCAGGTGGAGGAAGGACTAGCTCTGATACCAAGATGTCATGGGCCTAGCCCGAAGGATGTCGAAGGATGATCAAAGACGTACATGATGACGGTGAGGGTACAACAGAGCTGGAACCGCGGCTTCCTAAGTGAGGATTGCTCAGGAAAGAGAGCTTCTAAGATCTCAAAGGGGAACTGGGAATTAGATTTCTTTCATTGATAACCAAAGAAGACCCAAGGGGTCCCTTATATAAAACATACAAGGGCATTTATGTAAATAAGATAATAGAAAACGATAACAAACACATAATGCATAATACATAATAAGACTCGATAATAATGGGTCCCAAAGCCCATAACATATTGCAAACAAGAAAATTGGGGAATCACATGTAAAAGACTAGCATAGCTTTATCTTGTGCCCGAAAATTAAAAGTGAAGCATGACTACAAAACAACAAGAACATTATAAGTTTAGAGTTCCAATGAAATACATTTAATTAATGATCCTAAAATACATGTTAATCTACCGAAAGATTACATGCTAACAAGTAACAACATCATCTAAGATCAGAAATTTCAATTTTAATTTATGATTTTAAATTCAGGGTCTAACCAGAGACAGTGTTGACGTCGTCGTCGATGATCGAGGCAATTATGCTTGGCATACATACACTATTTTCATTTAGTAGGGAATTTCATGCTTTTATTTTTAAAGACAACTTAAAGGTTCTCCATATATTTCTGTGAGAATGTATCCATATTTTAGTGGGCAATTGCGCTTTTGAAATTTCCAAAACCTAATTTAGTACTTCAGGGTATTTAATTTGATGTGGTTTCGTTCATGCAGTTCAGTCGATCCACCATCTATTCTAAACGTCGCTGGTAAATCCTCGCCTATGCCATTTCATGCAGTCACCCGTTACATTTCTTCCTCTAAGTAAGATCGAGTCATAAGATGCATGCTAAGAGTAGGGGTTCCACGGCGAAGAGAGAGCTAGCATTTCGTCATTCCTGCAAAGCCTTAGAGTGACTATTAATCCCAAACGACGCCCAATTCCTTTGCCTCGTTACTACTACGATAACTACAGGTCGTTGGGTTGTCCTCACCCTTGCCCTAGCAGCAGATCGAGCCCTCCTTTCACTCGATCAATCACCCCAATCAAAGATCAACAATTTCTCTGCAATCTCGGTCCCAGTCGACGCCAAACAATTATTTCATATAGGCTTCCAACTTTTTTGTTTTCCTAGTGCCTAGGAGTGCAAACGAGTCGAGCTTGATAAAATTACCAAGCTCAAACTAACCATTTCGGGATCGAGTTCGACGAGCTCATTTTGCCCCGCTTGAGCTGAAGGCCTACTTATTAAGTTCGAGTTGTTCCCGAGTTTTTCAGCTCTATGAGCTTTTTTTTCTTAATTTTTTTTATGCACAAATAAAAAGTTCGCAAGTAGGCGCGCAGGCTGATGAACAACATATATATGAGCTCGAGCTCAACTCAATTTGCACCCTTATCAATGCCTGTCAATTTCAGCTCTTGAGGGCTGCCACCCCTTTTAAGTGTTTTCATTTTTGATTTATTTTAGTTTTTATGAACCTTTTTCATTGAAATTGTAGAAGAATGTTGAAACCATGTATATACTTCTTCAACCTATAATTACAAGAATGAATACATATATATAGGGAGAGAAAAGAGAGAAGAGTCCCTTTTCAAGAGGTGGGGCAATTACATAGAGAGGAAGAAGGCCTATAATGTGCCACTATATGGGCCTTTACATTATCTTTTTCTAACACTCCCCCGCAAGCTGGAGCGTACAAGTCGTAGGTGTTAGAGAATATGAGGGAAAACGATGTAAAAGCCCATGTATAAGGCCCATCTATAGGCCCGCTTATTCTTACTTCTATTAGTCACATATCTCTTGTATATGATTCTTTCTCCTTCTCTTCTCCTATATATTTGTACTCTCTCTTGTATTTTGTATATGACAAAGTATATACAAGGTTTGACTCTAAGTTTCTACATGGCATCAGAGCCTATCCGATCCAAGGCGGATACCCATTTTGTAACCGCAGCTATCCGCGCGGCTTCTTCCCTTCTTCCCTCTGCTGTTCTGCGGACTCCTCTTTTCTGACCGCCCCTACTCATCTCTCTGTGGCTTCCACCTCTCTTCCCCTCCCTTTCTCTACTTTTATAGCCCTCTTCTCTCTGACCGGTGGGACCCCCCTACTCGTGTTCGCTCTTCTACCCGCTGCGGGTTGCCTTGCCGCTGCAGATTGCCTAGCCGTTGCTGGTTGCCTAGCCACTGCGGGTTGTCTTGCCGCTAAGGGTTGTCTATTCGCTGCCTCTTGTCGTTGCTCATTGTCGCTGCTTCAGGTCGCTGCTTCTAGTCGCTGTTTCTTGCCGCTACTTCTAGTCGTTGCCTCTGCCCGCTGTTTCTGGCTACGTTGTTTGGTCGTTCGGCCTCACCTTCTCGCCACGGTCTCGCATATTCGCCGGCCCTTGGGAATTTCTTCTAATCGTTGTGGTCTCGCCTTAACCGCTGCTTCTGTCCGCGGCGGCCAGGTGTTCTGCTTGTTGCGCGCTCTCTTAGCCGCGGCCTCTCTTACCTTATCCTTCTCGCCACGGTACCGTCCTAACCGCTGGCCTGGTGTTCTGATTTGCGATTTCTTCTAATCATTGCGGTCTCGTCTTAACCGCTGCTTATGTCCACTGCTTCTGTCCGTTGTTTCAGGCCCTTGGCGATTTATTTTAACTTGCTGTGACGGTCTCTGTCTGCAGCGGCCTGGTGCTCTGCTCGCCACGCGATCTCTTTGTCGCGGCCTCTCTACCGCGCGCTCTTTTAGCCGCAGCGGACTGGTCTTCTAACCGCTCGGATAGTTTTCCCAGTCGTCGTTCTTGGCGTTGTGCGCATGGCTTCCGACTCTCCTACTGCTTCCGATTCAACTACTCTTCCCGGACATCCTCGTGTTGCTCTCTTGGAACTTCGTGATGAATTACGTATTACCATCATATCTCTCCGTGGCAAACCAAATTTTGTTGAATGGGCTCACTCAGTTCGTCGTGTGCTGCAAACTAAAGGTCTCCTTCATCACTTGACAAGGCCTCCTCCAACTGAACCTATTGATGAGTGGATTTGAGACGATGGGCGTGTCCAATCTTAGCTTCTCAATTCTCTGGATACTGAGCCGTACCGAATGGCCATGTATCACGAGACGGTTTACGATATGTGGACGGACCTTCATTCTCTCTTCTCCGGGAAGGACAGTCTTCAACACTTATTCGACATTCGTACCGATCTTCAGTCCCTCGACCCTAGAGCTACTGGTGACTTGACATCCTTTGTTACTCGGACTAAAAATCCTGTGGATCACCTGACAAGGCATCCTCCCACTGAACCTACTGACGAGTGGATCTGAGATGATGGGCGTGTCCAATCTTGGCTTCTCAATTCTCTGGACACTGAGCCGTATCGAATGACCATGTATCACGAGACGGTTCACGCTATGTGGACGGATCTTCATTCTCTCTACTCCGGGAAGGACAGTCTTCAACACTTATTCAACATTCTTACCGATCTTCAGTCCCTCGACCCTGGAGCTACTGGTGACTTGACATCCTTTGTGGCTCGGGCTAAAACTCTTGTGGAGGCTTGGATCCAGCATCAGCCACCCACCACGGACTTGATTACTCAACGACAGCAGAAAGAAGCAGTTAGGATTGCTATGATGATGGTCCGTGTTCCACCACATCTTCATAGTGTCCGCGCTCATATCCTATCTTCCGTTGTTACTTTGTCCCTCTCGGACGTTTTCTCGATGCTTCTGAAAGTTACCCCTCCACCGGATGCTCCGCCTCTCTCTCCAGCTCTCCTTCAGCAACTCATGGCTACTCTTGCTCCTACTTGCGGTCACCCGGCTCGTGGAGGTCGGTAGTCTCGAGGACGAGGTCGTGGCGGCTGTACTCTCTTCAAGTGCTCTCACTGCGGCAGGGATGGTCATATGGAGGCCACTTACTACCGCAAGCATGGTCTGCCCCCTCACCTTGCTGCTTCGGCTCTTCCCACACCTCCCTCTGCCACTACTGAGGATATTGCTGCTCTACGTGCTCAACTCCATCAGCTTCAGGGGTAGTTAGTCGCTCCTATGGTTCAATGGTCTCGATCTCAAATGAAGGTATATCTTGCCTCCCATACAGCACTTACTGGATTGTGGATTCGGGTGATACACATCATCTCTCTCCACAGAAGCCGCCTCAATACTTATATTCTGCTTATCCCAAGTTCATCACTGTGGCTAATGGTGACACGGTCCCGGTTTCTGGCACAGCTCATCTGCCTCTTACTTTTTCCCCCTCCTTATCATCGGTTCTTCATGTTCCAGGATCCCCCTTCAATCTATTTTTTGTTAGTCGTCTTACACAGGACCTTGATTGTTGTGTAACCTTCTCACGTTCTTCTTTTGTTGTGCAAGATCGACTAACGCAAAATATGCTTGGTAGGGGGCGACTGTCTAACGGGCTGTATCTTCTTGATGTTCCTCTCGTTGCTCTCACCACTGTCTCCTCCACTGATTGGCATCGTCGTCTTGGGCATGCTTCTCTTCCGATTCTCCAAAAAGCTCTTCCAACTGTTCCCCTTCAGGAATTTTTTTGTGAATCATGTATTTTTGGAAAATAATACCGTGTATCTTTTACTTCTCCTTGTACTCGATGTGATAGCCCTTTATCTTTAGTGCATTGTGATATCTGGGGACCATATAAGATCCCTAGTGTTTTTGGTTATCGCTATTTTGTAACATTTATTGATGATTACTTGTGAGTTATTTGGTTGTACTTACTTCGTGATCGTACCGAACTCACCTCCACGTTTCGTACATTTTTTACGGAAACTTGCACCCAGCTTTCAACGTGTGTAAAAATTCTTCGTACATACAATGCTCGTGTGAGTATACTGGTCGCACCTTCTCCAATCTGTGCGCCGAGTTTGGTATTATTCATCAGACTTCGTGTGTTTATACCCCTCAACAAAATGGCATAGCGAAACGAAAAAATCGTCACCTCATTGATGTTGCCAGATCTCTTATGATGCAAATGCAGATTCCTCCTCTCTACTCCAACTTTGTGGTTTTCACTGCTTGTCATCCCATCAATCGCATGCCCTCGTCAATCCTCCACTTTGTGGCTCTCGTCACTCTCCTTTACCCATCCAAGGCTCTCTTCTATCTTACTCCTCGTGTGTTTGGATGTACATATTATGTCCATCACCTTGGTCCTCCAAATGACAAGTTAGCTCCTCGTGCTATCAAAGCTATGTTTGTTGGATACTCTCACACTCAGAAGGGGTATGTCTGTTATTACCTTACAACGGGGAAGGTGGTTGTCTCTGCTGATGTCTCCTTTCTTGAAGACCAACCATATCACATCAGTCATACTGATCCTCTTCTTCCTCCTACGCTACCTCGGCCCACAATTCTGGTTACGTCCCCGCTTCCACCCCTTCTACCTACTCCTCTGCTTCCAATTCCTACAGCACCACCAGTCCCCTCCAAACCTCCTATCATTCAGGTTTACACTCGTCGTCCTCCACGTCCAGATGCCCTGCAGCAGCTTCCCTCTACCGTTGTATCCTCGTGGCTTGTTGATTCAACATCATCTTCGACGACTCATCCCTTGGACAATTATGTCTCTTTACATCGGCTCTCTCCACCTCTTCTTACATTTGCTCTCTCTCCCCTTTATCTCTATACCTAACTCTGTGCAGGAAGCTCTCCAGCATCTGGGGCGTGCAGCCATGGATGAAGAAATGACTGTCTTATGGGGTAATCAGACTTGGGAACTTGTCTCTCTTCCTCCTGGTCAAAGTTGTGTAAGTTGCAAGTGGATCTTTACAATCAAGCATGTGGCGGATGGGACAGTTGATTGCTTGAAAGCTCGGCTTGTGACAAGGGTTTTACTCAACAATACGGCCTTGATTATGATGAAACCTTCTCCCATGTCGCAAAATTAAATTTGGTTCGGGTTTTGCTCTCTTTAGTTGTTCATTGTCAGTGGCCCCTCCATCAGCTGGACGTGAAAAATGTCTTTTTGAATGGTGATCTTCTTGAGACTGTTTACATGCATCAACTACCCGGGTTTGAAACCACGGGGGAGTCTCGTGTATGTTTGCTTCGAAAATCTATCTACGATCTCAAACAGTCTTCTCAGGCGTGGTTTGAGAAATTCAGCAAGGTTGTTCGTGAGGTTGGTTTCAAATGAAACTCCGCAAATTTCTCTCTTTTCACTCGTCACCAATCAACCGGGACTTTAATACTACTGGTTTATGTGGACGATATTTTGATCATGGGTGATGACTCCGCTGGGATACAACATATTAAGCAACATTGAAATTCTGTCTTTCAAATCAAAGATCTGAGAAATCTTCGGTATTTTCTTGGACTAGAGGTTGCACGGCGATCTGATTGCCTTGTCTTATTCTAGCGCAAGTATTGCATTGACTTTCTGCAAGATGCTTGCTTCTCAGAGTGCAAACCTGCGGAGACCCTATTGGAAGTCAACCACAAGTTATGTTCTCAGGGATCTGAGTCTGACTTTCTACTTCCAAATCCGGAATACTATCGACGTCTTGTGAGAAAACTGATAATACCTAAACAGTTACAAAACCAGATATCTCATTTACGGCTGGAGTGGTCAGCCGCTTTATGCACACTCCACGGGTTTCTCATCTTCAGGCAGTGGAACGCATTCTCAGATATCTGAACACTGCTCCTAGACAAGGACTTGTGTATAAACCATCTTCGGAGTTTTCTATTATTGCTTTACTCTGATGCGCATTATGCGGGTTCGCTGGACGATCGACGATCTACAATTGTTTTTGTACTTACTTTGGAGGAAATCTTATCATATGGCGGAGTAAGAAGCAGTCGGTGGTTGCTCGCTCGTCTGCTGAGGCTGAGTACCGTGTGATGGCGGCTGTTGTATCATAACTAACCTGGCTTGAAAGTCTTCTTATGGATTTGGGAATTAAATTATCCTCACCTTCAACTTTGTTCTGTGACAGTCAGGGTGCAATCGATATTGCAAAGAATCATGTGTTCCATGAGCGGACCAAACATATTGAAGTTGACTGTCACTTCGTTCGAGAAAAGGTCCAATCGAAGATGCTAAAGCTTGAGCATGTTCCTGCTTCTGGGCAAGTTGCCGACATTCTTACCAAGGCATTACCTCGGAAATTGTACCATCAGTTCCTGTCCAAGCCTGGTGCCTACGACTTGTACGTTCCAGCTTGTAGAGGAGTCTTAGAGAATATGAGGGAAAATCATGTAAAAGTCCATGTATAAGGCTCATCTATAGGCCCGCTTACTCTTTCTTCTATTAGTCTCACATCTCTTGTACATGATTTTCTCCTTCTCTTCTCATATATATTTGTACTCTCTCTTATATTTTGTGTATGACAAAGTACATACAAGGTTTGGTTCTAAATTTCTACAGTAGGCACTCTGCTTGGACAAGAACTGATAAAATAGAGTACTCAGTGGTGCCTTAGTTAGAATATCAACAACTTGGTCAGTAGCTGAAACATGTTTCAATTCCAGCTTCTTCATTTGAACCTTTTCCTGAATAAAGTGGCAGTCAACTTCAATGTGTTTTATCCTTTCATGGAAGATAAGATTCTTAGCTATATGTATAATAGCTTGACTATCACAGAGTAAAGTAGTTGGTGAGGAAAGTGTTACTCTCATATCTTGTATAAGACCCTCAAGCTATGTGAGCTCAGATACAACAGATGTCATCAAACAGTACTCAGCTCCGGCCGAAGATCGAGAAACCACAGACTGTTTCTTACTGCGCCAGGTAACAAGGTGACCTCTGAAGTATGTACAGAATCCGCTGGTGGAGAGCCGATCATCCAGGGAACCAGCATAATCAGCATCTGAATATGCAACTAATGTAGGATTAGAAGAGGAAGAAGTTTTGTATACCAGTCCTTGTCTAGGGGCTGCTTTTAGGTATCTCAGAATTCGCTCGATAGCTTGTAGATGAGACATTCGAGGAAAATGCATAAACTGACTGACAACCCTAACGACAAAAGGATATGTCGGTCTTGTGACTGTTAGATAAATCAATTTTCCAACCAGACGTCGATAGTATTCTGGATTTTAACGAGAAGATCTTTCTCAGAGGCATGTGCACAAAGCTTGTAATTGACATTCATATGAGTATTAATCGGCTTGCATCTAGAGTAGCCAGTATCCTGAATAAGGTCAAGACAGTACTTCCGTGGGGATAGGACACGTCCATCGGGACGTCTTGCGATCTCAAGGCCAAGGAAGTATCGAAGCTTCCCCGGATCTTTTGTTTGAAACACAGAACTAAGGTGTTGTTTGACCGCTTGTATTCTCTTTGCATCATCTACTGTGATTAGGATGTCGTCAACATATACTAAAAGGAGAACCGTTCATGTTGTCTTATGTAGAGTGAACAGAGAAAAATCTGTCGAGCTCTGAGTAAAGTCAACGTCCCGAACAGCTCTACTGAACTTATCGAACCATGCCCGAGGAGATTGTTTGAAACCATAAATCAACTTCATGAGGTGACAAACTTGGGACTCTCTCGTGGTCTCAAACCTAGGAGGCTGTTGCATGTAGACAGTCTCTTGAAGATCGTTATTTAAAAAGACATTTTTGATATCCAGTTGATGTAAGGGCCACTGGCGATGCACAACCACGGAGAGGACACGAGCCGTATTGAGCTTGGTCACCGGAGAGAACGTTTCCTCATAATCGAGGCTCTATTTTTGAGTAAAGACACGAGCCACCAAACGGGCTTTAAGACGGTCAATTGTCCCATCAGGAGCATGCTTGATGACAAAGACACATTTACAACCAACAGGAGTCTGTCCTGGAGGAAGAGAGACCAGATCCCACGTGTGATTAGCCCAGAGGGCTGTCATTTCTTTGTCCGTGGACGCCCGCCAGCCCGGATGTTGGAGAGCCTCCTGCACAGAGTTAGGAACAGAAATAGAGGATAATATAGTGGCAAAGTTCTGAAGCGTCGGGGACAGGCGATGTAAGGATACGTAATTCTCCATGGGATGGGCTGTGGAGGCAGGTGTTGGGTCAACAGGTAGCAGAGTGCTAGAGGTTGAAGCCGACTGCAATGGGGCGGCGGAACGAGGAGGTCGACGAGTATAGACACGAATAAGAGGAGGTTTGTGGAGAACAGGAGCTTTGGTGGGAAATGGTGGTGGTGGTGGAGGGGATGTAACTGGGACGACAGACCGAGCTAAGGATGGTGGTGGAAGAGGTGGTGATGAAGTGGAGAAAAATGGTTGACCTTCCAGAAAGGTAACATCTGTCGAAACAGTCACCTTGCGGGTAGTGGGAGGGTAGCAAACATACATTTTTTTGAGTACGGGAATAACCAACGAACATTTGTTTAGCTGCCTGAGGATTGAGTTTGTTAGTGGAGAGAACAAGATGATTAACATAGCAATTACAACCAAATATGCAAGGGGTGAGAGGGAATGGTGGTGTAAAAGAAAAGAGAAGACTGAACGGAGTGGCGTTATTGAGGACGGAGGAGGGGAGACGGTTAATGAGATATCATGTCATCGAAACTGCAAAATGTCAATACGCCTTGGGAACATGCATTTGAATCATGAGACAGCGAGCAACATCAAGAAGATGTCTATTTTTACGCTCAGCCATACTGTTTTGTTGAGGAGTATAAGCACATGAAGTCTGATGAACAATCCCAAATTCAGATTAAAGATTATCGAACGCATGACTAGTGTATTCTCTAGCATTATTCGTCCGGAGCGTTTTGAATTTATCTGCAAACTGTGTGCGAGTCTCAAGTACAAAAGCACGAAACACATGAGGAAGCTTGGAGCGATCACGAAGTAAGTACAATCAGGTCATTCGAGAATAATCATCAATAAAAGTGATAAAATAACAATAACCAGACACACTTGCTATTTTATACGGACCTCAAACATCAGAATGAACTAATAATATAAAAGGAGCAGAGCTCCAGGTACAATGAGAAGAAAAAGAGAAACGATGTTGTTTCCCCAAAATACAAGAATCACAAATAAAAACAGGAAGCGGAACATTATGAAGAGCCTTCTTGAGAACTGGAAGAGGAGCATGCCCAAGACGCCGATTCCAGTCAATCGAGGAGACAGGGGAGAGAATAGTGGGAGAGGCATCAAGAAGGTAGAGCCCATTTAGCAGTCGTCCTTTACCAATGATACTCTGCGTCCTGTGATCCTGCATCAGAAAAGAACAGGTGAATGTGATAGAACAATCCAAATCGGCAGTGATGCGACTAACATAAAGTAAATTAAAGGGAGAGCTCAGGACATGGAGAGATGATCGAAGACAAATAGAGGGATTGAGGGGTATATCAGCACAGCCAGAGATAGGAGCGGTGTTGTCATTGGCTACAGTGATAAACTTTGGATGCAGAGAATCCAAGTATCGAGATGACTTCAGGGAGGTGATATGGTGACTAGCACCTGAATCCACTATCCAGCGCGGACTAGTAGAGAGACAAGCGATACCTTCATGAGAGACAGAGGCAACAACGGCAGGCGAGTTGTGGAGCAACCCTTGAAGTTGTTGGAGCTGAAGGCGAACTTCATCAAAATCAGCACGAGTGGCAGAAGGGCTGTGGGTAGTGATAACAACAGTTAGACGAGGAGGAAGATCATGTTTACGATAGCAGGTCACCTCAAGGTGGTCATCCTTATCATAGAAGGAACACTTAGGTCCGGGGCATGTACGTCCTCCACGGGTAGGGGTAGGGAGAGGTAGTAATAGTGCAGGAGATTGCTGGAGAAGGGCCGGTGAAGGAGGGCTGATAGTATCCGAAGGCAGTGGAACCTTTAAAAGCATGGAGCACACCTCAAATAAGGGGGAATAGTAGCGGATGAGAGGATCTGAGCCCGAATGCTTTCTTTTGAGCTCGTTGGGCAGCAAGATCCGGAGTCGTGGGCTGATATTGAATCCAGGCTTCAACCAGCGTCTTGGATCAAGCAACAAAGGAGGTTACGACAGCAGCACTGTCAGAGTCAATGGACTGAAAATCAGTGATGATATCATACAGGTGTTGGAGACTGTCCTTGCCGAAGTAAAGGGAATGCAGCTCATCCCACGTCTCCTTAGCAGTCTCGTGATACATGGTCATGCGGTAAGGTTCGACAACAAAAGAGTTGAGAAGCCACGTCTGAACACGATCATTGTTGCGAAGCCAGTCATTAGTAGGTGCAGAAGGAACCGTCTGAGTTAAATGATGCAGAAGCCCCTTTAACTGAAGAATACGACGAACGGAATGCACCCACTCAACAAATTTCTTCTTCCCAGTAAGAGAAATGGTGGTGATTCTCAACTCGTCACGGAGTTCAGGAACAGGGACAACGGCCCCAGTTGGAATAGAGGAGGCAGAAGAAGAATCCATGTCAAGGTGGGTAGGTGGACACGACAAGAAGACTGCGGGAAGAAAGCAGCGATTAAGGAGAGAGCCAGTCCTCACAGCAGTGTCCGCACAGCAGAAGTAGAAGCCAGCAAGAGAGCAAGCGGGAGACTACAGGCGAACACAGAGTTGAGACCGCACGGTAAGAGCAGAGGTCGGCAACAACAAGAGCAAGCTGCGGACTAGAGAAGAGGCCGGCAGCAAGAGCAAGTTGCGGCAAGAGGAGAAGAAGATTGGCAGTCCGCAACAGACAGTCTTGCAGATAAACCGCAAGAGACCGGGAAGGCAACCCCACGCGGACAATCAAAGCAGGATGCAACTCGCAGGGGCAAGCAGAGGAGGGCCTTGAGCCAGGAGACCGCGCTGAAAGAGCAGCAGCTAGAGAGAACAACCACGGCGACAAGAGCTAAACTGCACCAAACAGTGAGAAGTTCGCAATGTATAAAGGAAATCGCAGATGGGTGAACAGACAGCGGCCGAATGGAGCAGATCGTTGCGGGCAAAGAGCAAACCGCGCGACCAGATCGCGCGAGTAGGAAGGAGGATGTCGATTGGGGCAGACCGCTGTGGGAAAAAATAAAGACCGCGGGAGGACAGGATGGTGGTACCCAGCAGCCAAATCTATAAAACCAAGAGGAGGCCCAAGAAAACAAAGGAGGGTATGTGCATCGAGAGGCCTGCGGACTAGAACGAGCAGTCCGCCAGAAATCCAAGTTGAAGAAGTAGGCTGGAGAGATGCGGTCAGCAAACTCTGCTATCCGCCGAACACAGGAGATCGTGGGAGAAACAAACAGGCCGCGTAGACGGATCTTTGGCTCTGATACCATGTCGAAGAATGCTGAAACCTTGTATATACTTCTTCAATCTAAAATTACAAGTATGAATACATATATATAGAGAGAGAGAAGAGTCCATTTTTTAAGATGTGAGACTATTACATAGAGAGGAAGAATGCCTATAATGGGCCACTATATGGGCCTTTACATTATCTCTTTCTAACAGAAATCCATAGGTCATTGTGGTTCTTCTTTCGTTTTTGTTCTAGTTCTGTTGCTTCTGTTTACTTTTAAGAAGTGTTTTCCCCTCGTGTTTCAAACAAACCCTGGAGGCGAGGAAGAGCAATATTGTTTGGATTTCAGTATAATCTAGAAGAATCATGTCGTCACGCCACGTCTATCAACGTCGTAATGCCAATGTAAGAAATTCTCTTCCTCTTGACTATACATCATTTTTATAGATTGTTTTCATAGATTGCATAAGATTGTACATGAATCCGAGTTACGCGTAATCTTTTAATGAATATTAAGCATCAAATATTATATTATGAATCAACACATTGACTATCACGTCAAAATTTGTTAAATGGAAGGGTGTAACTAGACGTAGAATAAGAGAGTATTAGACGATTGGCCTTATGCGGATGACATAATATGATGATCATATCAACCACTAGATGATCGATTCAGAGGATATGAGGGTGTCTCTCATGATTGATGGATGCACACCATCATACTCAAAAGGCTCGGTAGGTCATATGAGCCTCAAGTATGGGTCAACAACCCACTCAACGCATTGAAACAATTAGATATGAGTTCATATTTTGCATTAGGGAGACAATTGGGCACCTCCAATTGCCATCAGGGACTCAAATCATAGAATGTGTCACTAGGCTATGACACTTAAAACTTAAAAAGAACGTGAATAGTAGTCACCTCGGGTTTAAGTGAAGACTATGAACTTAAGAATCTTTTAGCTTTTAGAAACATTTACTACACCCCAGAATATGATAAATTACAGGAATATACAGTATATATTAACATGTTTTATTTCAAAAATAAGCATGCACTAGTTACCATATTTAAAAATCATATTTACTAGTCTCAAATTTTGCATATTTAGATTTTAGACCTTCAAGCATGTTACTATTTTGTTGTTCAAGTATCATTGGGAGAAAGAGTTTTTTTAGTCACCAGTGAGCTCACTCCATCTTTGGACTTTTCTTTTCAATGAACACACATTCGAAATTTTCCTAGGATAAACCTTCAAGTGTTTTTACACAGTTAATAGTTTATGAATTTTTTTAGAACTTTGCCATTTTGGGGTTGGACTCTTTGTTTTGTATGAACTCAATGTCTCGTACTTATTTGTAGTTTCCAGTATTTAGATATGTTCACTTTTATTTTCTAGTTGACTGTAGGACATTGAGGTATTTCTCTAAAACTTTCTCCAGCTTTTTGTTATGTTACATGCATATGCATAGATATTTTTGTTATGATATCAATGTTATTATTGTTGTTTAGTTTACATCATATTATAAGTGGAGGACAGGACTTTTGAAATATTGTTAAACTAGGTATGGTGTTACACATCAGTCCCAATGAAATACATTTAGTGGAAGACTCTTACGAAATAAATTTGTGTAATTAATATTATTTATAAGTTTTTTTAATTAATGAACCTTAATTTCATCATCACTATTGCCATCATTAGTATTATCCCAATGTTAGCGAGCACTTTATGAATCTTCAATTTTCATTCATGTCGAGCATTGCATGAAGTCTTAAATATTAATTCTTAATAATTTAAACAACTACTATCAATGCTACTTTAGGTCTATCTCTTTTCCTTCATAGTCCCTTGGCAATAATTTTATCTATCGATCTAACTTATCTGCCAGCCTAATGTATGCATTGCCAGCCCTTCATCGTACACATCCAAACACCCCAAGTCGATTTCCAATTAGCTAATTGGTAAAATAAAACTAGTTTGAACATAATTGACATGACGATTTCTAGAATCAGTACATAGTCTGTTAGGTGCCTCCTCGGAGGAGTGACCGAAGGCAGAGATCACGGTGGCGGGAGATACAATTGATGTGACCCGAGGTGGGGGGTAGTTTAGAAATATAATAAAATAGAGAACTTTTAAAATTAATGTGGCGCGAGAGGCATTCGCGGGCTATTTTTAACGAACTAAACGGTCAAGGCGTCGCTCACGAACGTAGGACTACCGCATGTGGTAGAAACGCTACGAGTCACAATTCCACAAGCACGACATAGTATGGAGGCATTCACGTGTTGGAGAATAACGATAATTAGGAAATGTGATTAATCAGGCAAGCTCTAATTAATTAACTTTTCATTTAAATATTAAAACACAAAATAAAGACTGTGGAGGAGCAATGAGGTAGGGAGGTATACCAAGAGTAGGGTGTAGTAGTGGCCGTGCATCCAATTTCCAAGAAGGAATGGCTGTGGAGCAAAGGGGAGGTGTTGAACGGCCGGCCCGGTGCTGGAGTTCTTCTGGGAGCTCGGGAATGGAGGAATACGGTGCTAGGAAGGAAGTAGGAGGCCGGCTGGAATGCACGGTCAGGCACGGAGGAGGAAAGAGGCTTGTTGGAGCTTGCTGGAACAGCCGGAAGAGGATGTCGGCTGGATGCTGGAGCAAAGAGAGAGGCCGACGGGAAGGGGAAAAACCCTGAAGGCTGGTTGGACGACTGGCGGCCGGTGAAGAAGGGGTCGCCGGAGCCCAGGAGAGGCTCAGGCGGGCTAGACGGCGGCTGGAGAGGCTTCTGGAAGGGTCGCCGGTGACCTAAGAAGCACTTGGTGAGGTCGGCAATGGAGGAACTGGAGGTATCGGGCTTCCGTCGGGCAGGAACAGGCGTGGAATTAGGGCTGGCGCTGGATGGAGGACCGATAGAAACCAAGAACGGTTCAATCAGTTCAATTTCCAGCCCGTTTAGGGTCAGGGGAGGGGTTTGTTTTTATAGAGGGAGTTTAGAATTTGACTTGGCTATTGGCAGCCACTCAAATAACATAGCAATTTGATTTCTTTTAGAAATAATGGCTATGTGAATGGAAAATTCGAAGGCATTGCTGGCTGCGGCGTAGGAAAATTATAATAAAATAGTAAATTAAAATTTGCTTGCCCTAATTAACCTACCTCCTAAAATACTGGACCTATGCATTTAGGGTCACGTTGGCCGGTCACACCAACGAGCCAAAACAAAATTGCGCGAACAATATGCGCGATACAAAATTACACAAAAGCGCAAACAACGTACGTGATACAACTCTACGCTACTCAATACTCCAAAAAATGCGCAAAAAAAGTGCGCTACAATAATAAAAGACATATGCGATAAAAATAATAAAAACGACGCGACCTTGGGTACAACGCGACATAAGAGGGGCGCACATTAGAAGAGAGTTTCCAAAATAGGGGACAATGAATATATTCCGCATAATGATACTACACATCGTAAATCACCTAATAAGACTCGATAACAAATACATAGTAAGACTCGATAATAATGGTACGCGACTCCCATAACATCTCTGTACTTCAAATCGAGCATGTCCTCAAGCTCGAACGAAGCTTGCATTGCTTGATCATCGAGATCTTTGATTTCCCGCCAGAACAACACTTGGTATCGCGTTGCGGCAGCAGATGTTGCATCGAGTATCAGAAGTTCATGATGGCAGGTAAGATGGCAATGGACGGGCAGAATGACGGTGTTCGGTGATTGCGGACAGTCAAAGGCAGCGGTAGCTTGGGCGGACAAAGAGCGGGGTCGATTAGGAATGACTACGCTGACTTAGGGTTGGTCAGTTGAATAAATGCATCCGGAGGGGCCGACTGAGCAGGAGGCCGTAGGAGAGGCAGCGAGGTGGTCGGCCGAGCAGGGGCTGACAAAAGAGGTGGAGAGGTGACGACAACGTGGGCTGGGGCGGCGGTGGAATGACGAGTAATTGTTTACTTTTGCGATTAGTGATCATGCCGGCGAGAAGGGTAATGATGGCGGCGCCGAGACGATGTGTCTCATGAACGAAACGTGCAGTCTCCGCATAATAAGGTGAGGTTGTCGTAGATATCATTGCGAGGATGGAATATAATTAATTAATTACTGAGCACATTAATCAATCGAATATATCTATACATATCAATGAATTAATATAATGGCCAGCCAACAGAAGGGGTACGCACAATTTCCCAAGTGAGAAGGGCGTTGGCTCGATGGAACAGAGCAACAGGCATGTGCAGCTGGAGAAACGGTGACGCATATGAAAATGGTGGGCATTGAGTTTGGGTTCTAGAAAAAACGGTGCCCTTGGGCTTGATGGAATAGAGGCGTGGGTTTCTTTGATGGTGGCGTGGGTCAGACAAAAACGCGTCGAGGGAGACAAGGTCTGTGTTGATCTTGCTGGATGGTAACGAAGCCACAGGCGTCACTGATAATGCTTGAAGGGCGTAGTCGAGGGAGATGGTTGGCTAAGATCATGGAAGTCAGGGATGCAAGCCACACGGAGGCGGCAAAGAGGTGGATTCATGTCGACAGCTTAGGGGAGAGACGAGGACGCCAATATGTTGACACAGGTCATCGAAATTGTGGGGGTTGTTGCGGCATGTGCGGCCTGTGAGTCGTGCGATGGAAGAAAACTAGCGTCTTGATGAAGGAAGAAGCGGAAAGACCAGTGTGGGACAGTGTCGCGGATGGAGGGGCGTGCTGCCGCTGTTGAGGAAGATGATGTGGGAGTTTGTGGTAGTGGCGAGGAAGAGGAGAATCGAATACAGCTAATACCAAGTTGTTAGGTGCCTACTCAGAGGAGTGACCAGAGGCGGAGATGACGATGGCGGGAAATACAATGGAGTCGTAATCGCGACTGCCTAAGCAGAGCTTGCTCGTTAGATGAGAGAGCTTCTAAAATCTCACACAAGGGGGCAAGGAATCAGAACTTCTTTCTTGCTTCCTCATTTCACATACCTTATGCCTTTATATAGGCTACAAGAGGGCATTATCATAAATATGACATCTTGGGCATGGTGCGACATAAAGACATAATATAATAATGATACGACAATCTAATAAGGCTCGATGACAAATACACAATAATACTTGGTAATAATGGGGTGTGACGCCCATAACATAGTCATGATACATAAAAGGCTTATGGGGGAATATATTTATGCTAAAGATATGGGTTGAATTCATTATTTGTTTTTTCCTTCCAAAAAGCCCTATATTTTCTCACAATTAGGCAGGACAATATGGATGTCACATGTAACTGATCTGGTATATTATAAGCAAAAACTGGGCAGATTAATGACAAGAAGGGTTACGCATGCGAGGCGATGATTGTCGGGAATATTTACTTTGTTATCAATGTAATATTTCTTTATGAAAGGCATTTGTGAAAAATTTAAGAGAGCCTCCTTCCTATATAAGAAGGAAATTAGAGTGTATTAGGATTATCTTGGTGATAATTTAGGTTTCGAAATCTCTCAAGTGAGAGGGGCTTCAAGGAGGAACCAATCTCGTGGAGTAGGGCATGAGTATTTCTCGTGATTTTATATCTCATTATTTCTATTGTGAATGCATTTATTTTGTAATTGGTAACATTGGTCTAACCTGTCATTTTCGCTCGGTCCTTGCAGTTGGATTTTTCAGTCGTGGACCTTGTCGGACTCATCCCGCAGAAGCACAGGAATCAATTGCTCGTCTGATCCCGCAAATGTTCATCCTCCCGAACCCGGTTCAACTTGCCCGATACCGCATTGATCAACCTCACTTTGCTCGATCTGTGCCACTTCCATCTCGTGTTACATCGATGTCTGGATCACTATAGCCCGCTACTCCGTCTTGTGCGGCCTCGTTGCTTGTGTTTCCTGCTCACGTGAGCCCTCACTAATCAACAACAACCACACTACTTCCTGCACTTTGTCGCGAGTTGCGATCATTCGATGCCACCCCTAATGGCTCTTGTCTCCTCCAACCTCAAGAGCTCCAATTTGCTCGCATTTCTTGTACCACCTCGGCACATGTTTTCTCTACACCTTCAGCTTGACCTCCAGCCTTCGTTTCAACACTACTCCTACATCGTCGACCCTCCATATGACTATCCAAATCCTATTCCAACAGTCAAGTTGCATTCAGCACCACCGGCTGTCTCGGCCTCTCTTTCCGCAACACCAACGGTCGTCCCAAGTACTTACGTCACTTACAACTTATGCCCAAGACCCGTCAAATGGACAATCATATGGAGAACAGGAAACACGCCCACACCACCATCAACAATCGCCTCGAGGCCCAAGCCGAGCAGTTCGCGTGGATTATGGCACTGCTCTGCAATATACAACCCGTCTAATGATGCAACTCTGCCTTAGGATTCCCAAGCGAGTCATCCCCGGAGGAACCCACTCTGACAGGATTGCATCCTTCACTGCCCCATCACATCGACATCCCAACATTCAACGAGACGAACCCACTGGGTTTGATTGTCCGAGTAGAGAGGTACTTTTACATTCACCAAACCACACAAGAACAAAAAACTCCACGACCCTTATTGCTCTGGAAGGGTCCGCCCTCCACTGGGACCGCTAGTTCTGTCAGTCTTCTCCAACCCTCACCTGGGAAATTCTCACGGAGGCACTTATTCAGTACTACAATCACCACTACTTTGCCAACGCGATTGAACGTCTTTGCAAGGTCCACCAGATGAGCTCCATTGACTCTTACAATGACAACAACACTCAAGCCTTTATCCCACCATAGTGGGGTCGGCTATATGGATCATTTGTCGTCATTGCGCCCTATCTTTAGGCTCCATTGACTCTTATATGGATCAATTTATTTAGTTGATAATGCACGTTCCGGATCTTCCACCCAATCACTATTTGAGCTATTTTATGCAAGTTTTACATCCTCATACCCGAGCTTGCCTCTGCCCCCTCCATCCATCCACCATCAAGCCTCATGGAAGTCGAATTTGTGACCTCCATGGACCCTCACTCTACCCTTACCCCCTCCAAGACCGCCACCAACCATAGTTTTCCCATAATTCTAAACCTCCAACGCACCACCACGGCCTCTACCTCATCCACTCTTCATGACTCCACACAACAATTGTCATATCCCAACTGACTCTTTTCAACCAAGAGTATGCCTGTGTACTGTGCGTAGTAAGTGAATTTGCTTCTGTTGCAAACAATCCTACTCATGATTATCATGTCAAATAGTTGTGTCATCATCGGTGATGACTTGGATGATTGTCATAGCTGACTTTGAGGCTCTCGAGATCACTGACGCATCAATCACCACTAGACAAATCCCTTAGCACCTCAGCTGCGACCAACCTCTGGGCGTACCACTACTAGCCGGCAAGCGGTGCCCCAACTTTAGGGTCAAGGTCGATTTTTGGGTCGGATATATTGTTACACACGAGCAGTGATGACAATTGGAAATATTTTCTTTGTCCTCTGTAATTTTTGTTTATGAACGACATTTCGGTAAATTGTAAGTGAGCATCCTTCATATATAAAGAGGAGGCTAGGATGTATTAGGATTATCTTGGTCATTATTTAGGTTTAGGAATCTCTCAAGTAAAAGGAACTTCAAGAAGGAATCAGGCTCCTGGAGTAGGGCACGAGTATTCCTTGTGATTTTGTATTTCACTATTCCTATTGTGAATGCATCTATTTTCTAATTGGTAACAAGAACCCTGACATTCTATTTATTTATTTTATATTTGATTTAGCACAATGGCTTGAATGTACTTAGGCATTAGTGAGATTATGACAAAAGATAGGGCACAATGCCGACAAAGAATCCATATAGCCGACTCCACTATAGTGGGATAAAGGCTTGAGTGTTGTATATTTTATTTAACACAAACAACTTTTCAGTAACATTGATTTAGTAGTAGAGTAAAAAAATGAAAACAATTCAAGATCTACTGGAATAACCAAATAACTGACAGGATTGAAAGAATTACCTGAAGTGAGTAAGCTCCCGAATCAGAGAAACCATTGACGTACAAACGGCTAACCCTACCATCAGAAACAACCCACCTCAAAGAATTAATAGGAATCTTTTCCAATTTGTAACCAAGATTAAGCTTGATAAACGGAATGTTTGGAGCTGCATAAATCTCCTTTTTGTTCATCACTGTGGCATTATTCTCAGAAATCACAGGTATGGACCAAAGGAAAAGATCGCCGTTGCTATATCCAACAGCAACCTTGTTACCAAACATGGAAACCCAACATGCTGACACCACCTCTCGAGTTTCAGGGATTGATGAAAGTTGTATACTTCCAACAGTAAATAATGCCTTGCTTTCTTGAATTCCCCATAAACTTAAAAGCCCATCTCTAAAAACTATAAGAACCCTGCAAAACATTTTGTACATAAACTAGTAAGAATAAATTCTTAAATGAATAACAAAAGAAGCTCACGCAGAATACAAGATGGAAGAATCAACAGTTATATATATTTAGCAGGAATATATATATGTATTTAGCTTTATATGTATTTAGCAGGAATATGAAAAATCAACAGTTATACTATGATGCCTTAGAGATGGGGTAATATGATTTCACTGTAATACTCTAGAACTAGAATAGGTGGTAAACCGTACATCAAAGAGAGAATTTTCCGGTAGACAGCAGTGCAAAATACAAAGCTGGAATTAACGATCATGGATGATATTCCACGTAGAATCACATTAAGATTCTTTTGGAATCATCTTCTTAATAGCTAGTCATCCTTTACAGCTTACAATTCCAATTAGTTTTAACAGAAGAGATATTTACCTCATTCTAATTTCAACTACCGCTTATCTTATCAAATTACTTTGGCTATATACATTTCGTACTTTTCACTTTTAATTTCGCATTTATTATGGATTGTTTATAGTATTTGGGTCATGGGTATAAATACACGTGTGGAGGAATAATGAAGGTAAAGAATTTAGCCTAATCTTTTCCCACTCTACTATAGCCGTGGCCCCTTCCCTCCAATAGTGGCCGGCCTCTCTCACCCTCTCTCCCCTCTCCCTCTTCCTCCAATCCCCCCACCACCACCCCTCTCCCCCTTCCTCCAATATCCCCCCTCTTTCTCTTCCTCCTTCAATCTCTCTCTATTCTCTATTTAGGTTTCCACCATATGTTGTCCACGAGATCACCAAGAAAAGGAAAGGAGTGCACATTAGACTATGATTCGATCATTCACCTTCCCGTGACGAGATGCGTTTCGAAGTCTTCTAACAGGCTCTAGAAAGTTAGCCACACTGATGCAAATGAAAGTGTTGGTGGAAAATAGAATGAATCCCTAAGAGCAATGTTTTGCTATTCAGGTTACCTGTTTCAGTGAATCACTACAACATCATGATTGGGTGAGTTTAAAGCAATGGATCAAAATGATCCCACCAAGTTGGACTAAAAAGGAATAGAGAAACACACGGTATTTTTCCATATCCTGATAATTTGGAGTTGTCATTATGACATTGTTCACATTTCATTTCTACAAGTATGCGGTCTTAGGTTATGCAAGTCCTTATCGAAGATTGAGAAGACATAAAGATAAATGAGAAACGTGATCCCAAAAACATGACAGTGCATCATCATGGTAAATTTTCTGGAAATGAGGTTGCCCTACGAATTAAAAAAAATATTATGTGTCAGTAATATACATGCATTCACAAAAAAATAAACTGACTAAATCCTTAAATAATATGTATTGCCACAAGGTTGTGTCCTTCAATGCATGTATATGTAGGAATTAGGATGTATCCACAAAAAACTTTTGTGCACGGTTTGTGCATGTACTGAAGAGAGAGGAGGGAAGGCTTGTGTAGTTGAGGGTAGTAACTGTGTTTTATTTGGAGGTGGAGTCATGGAATTGAGGAAATTGAGAATGGGAAAAAAGGATAATCTGACCTCCTTGTCTCAGCCATAGGTTGTGGCAATATGTGCATAACTGGAACTTGACCACCAAATCCTGCAGCACCTAAAAAACATAAATTATTAATTGCAAGTTGAACTGATGATATAACAACTAAAAGAGTAGGCTGAGAATTTGCTTGGTATATTACATTTCGTGCATTTGAAAGATGAGCTAAATGGAATACTTTTCCAAACATATGAATCCATTCAGTATTGCATACACATTCATACTGCTCATGCGATCAAAAAATTATCGCATAATGATCTACATATCAAGTTAAATTAAGAAAGAGTTAACTGCCTTTTAAGTTAATACATATAGTGAACATGACATAGAAAGCGATGCAGTACGAGTGAGAAGAAATCCTTCATCACACAAATCGGAAGGTGGTGAAGGAAACAAGAGAGAATTGGATTTTCTTCTAGCAGATGAATTTAGTTATGAATATAGTAGTAACACAGAAAGTAGAATGAGAAATTATAAAATTGTGCAACTGGAGTTTTACCATGAGACTCCAAGAAAGGAATTCTGTATTGCATGCAAAGTAAAGTTCGTTGTCTCTGGTCAAACTTCAAGATTGAAACATCTCCAAGACAATTCCCAACATACCTGCGTTTAGTTATTGCTAGCAAGGGTAAATTGATATTTTTCATCCAATACAGGCTTGACAAGACATGAGAAGCACGAAAAGATTACTTACATGAAGAGAGACCGTCGTATGATAGCAAATGATGTTATTTCTTCATTGACCATGTACACATGACATAGTATTTGAGCATCGATATCCCATACCTAAACAATGCATGTTTTTGCATGTGATAATATAGTGGGTATATAAAGAATCAGAATAAGGCTATTGATGATGGTGATGATAATATAAAGAAACTTGAACACCAATGAGATCAAGATCATGCTACCTAGACATACAAAATAGCTCATTCCCTAAATAGAGGCTTAGAGATTCTCATAAAGTAAATAATCCATGTTAAAGAAAAGAAAGAATAAGGAAAAGTTCACAGAAATAAAGTTGGTACTGAAACAATCATGAAAAAAATTAGAAGAAATACATATGCATTCCTAAGTAAGATGTAAATATGACACTAGTGCTGTCAGAATTCCTGTCAGGATTTAAAAAATGATTGTTTGCATGGAAAATGAGTGAAATTAAAGACACAGTGATCAATAATATGATAACAAAGAAGAAAACTTGCCTCTATGTTGTTATTGGTATTTACATTTAGGAGGATGCCTTGATTCTCAAGAAACTGCATTGACCAGAAAAATGAAGAGTTCTCAATGATATTAGCATAAAAAAATCCCAAGTTTAAAAAACAAATCATATAAGAAAAAGTCACCCAATTGCACCAAGAAATACTTGTCAGACAGCCATATGAAATAGCAAAGAATTTGTGGTTCTGACTAAAATCCCTCCAATCCAGACTATACACCAGTTTGTTGTAAAGAGCAAGACTATTACAGAAGAGACCACTGGTACAATAGAATGCTAAGTGAGCATCATCTAATAAATTATATATCTGATAAAATGGACCATTACTAGGCATGACAGTCCTACATGCCGATCGGAGCCATTAATTATATGTGGATTGACAATCCGAGATTTGTGTGACACCCACAATTTAATATGGATGTTAAGAATGTATTCTAGGGCGCGATCGAGAGAGAGAGAGTGATCGAGCATTTATCGTTCGAAGTGTGACGTCTTAAATTTTTTTGTCGCACGTAATTAGATATTCTAATAGTTGTTACGATGATGTTTTGACCCATTCCGATACAAGGGTGTAGAATAGATTCTAAGTGTTGGAGTCTAATAACAATTTTTGTAATTAATTTGAAATCTGAAAATTGCTATAGCATTTTTGCCAGTTCGAACCACTCCTCGCGGTTTCCGAAACCGCTCATCAAATGCCTCTCAATATAACCGCGGCATAACCATCTTCTTTCGATAACCGCGGCTTTACGCTCCTCCCCCGCAGTCGTCAAACTCCCCCGCTTCATAACCCGCAACCCTAGCTTCTTCTTTCCTTCCCCTCGCGAGTGTGTGACGTTATTGCTGCGCGATTTTGTCGCTCGCAGGAGCTGTTCCAGCGACGCGGCTCTTCCTTCCTCCCGCTCGTGACAGCAGCGACAGACCTAGTCGTCGTTTTCTTCTGCAATCGCGCCAGAGGTTTTCGCCGCTCCAGTCGCCGGCGCCCGGTGGTACTGTTTTTGTTCTACTCCCCTCTGGTAGTATCTAACGGTACCGTTCCATTTCAGAAACTTTCAGCGAGTCTCACCTAGGGGTGCGTTGGTGGCCGATTTTTTCCAAACCCTCATTTCTGTGCAGGTATTAAGGACTTACAGATCTTATTTCTATTTGAGTTTGGTGAAACTCTTTTCCTCCATCTACTTCTCAAGCGGTTTGGCCTTGCAGATAACCCTCTTCTTGCCGTCAACCCTAGAGGTGTCGAGATCTGCTAGTTTCGATACTCTCCCTCAAGAGAAATCTTAGGGTATGTTAATGCTCTTTGGGAATTTCAGATTTCACTCCTACTTTTTTTATGTATGTATACATGTTAGAATGTCAACCTTAGCCTAACCCTGAACAGTGGATATCCTAGGTGATCAGTGGGATCTACAAGTTTAGTCTGGGCATAACCATCACCGTATCAGAAATCGTTATCTCTTTTTGCCAAGAGGGTATAACCAGGAAGTTATGCCGCCAAGACAGGCGTACGAACGTCGCAACCCCGCTGTAAGAAGCTCTTATTCTTTTTGACTAGACATATTAATTAGCTTGCATGTAAATGTTTGTCTAACTCAGTAGAATTTATTAACGTTGCACAGATTTATGATTTTTCATTAGAGATTTTGTAATCCAGTAATCATCCAGATAGTATATGCAGAATATCAACATTTTCTAAAATTTCAAGTAAACGAACCACCAGAAATAGTGCATTTTACGGAACTACTACACTTGTATAGATTTGCGAGCATGAAGTACTAAATTTAGGAATATGATTTCTACTTGAATAAATTTGTATGCTGAACTGTCCTTATCACGCACATATGTACGTATGCAGTGTAGCACTAGATAGAAGATGTTTAGAAGGCACGGTTGAGACCTCCTCCCGTGTTTGATAGAGATGCACTATCCTTCTCACGGGTCGTAGTGTACCTTATGAGTCTCAGTGTTTGGGAGATATTACTCAATCTTAAAATATTAGTAGATTTGAGTTTGTGTCTGTGTGACACTGGAACACCTGAGTTCGTTAGTAGGACTCGGATCGTTAGACTAGAATTGCGCGATAGAAGCTTCACTGTCTAGTGCTTTAAAGAAGAACAACCATAAGTTATTTAGAACTCAAGTATAAACCGAAAATTAGAAACTCCTAGTCAACCAAATTGCCGAAACTTGAGTATCTGTGATTAAGGCTTCATTTGTTTCGGCGGTGGCGGGTCGATCCGGCGGGTGGAAACGGAGTGTTCGAAACGGAGGGGGGAGGTGGCTGCTCCAAACGGAGCTTTTTGGGGCGTTTCTCAAGGCGGGCGGGTGGAAACGAAGCAAACGTCGTCGGAGGTTCATTTGTTTACCCGCCTTCCGGCGACGTTTGCCCAAAACGGAGCACTGAAACGCCCAAACAAATAGAGCCTAACTTGATTAACGGGAACAAATATTTAACTTGTTAATTTTATTTTAGAAAAGCATGCACAGTACCCCAGTATACAGTTATTTTTTTTCCTATAGCATAAAGTATTCTCAAGCATGCATACTTTTCTTCTAAAACAAATTTTAGTGTCACTAGAAGCAATAGTATTTCTTACTCTCCATTTGGGCTGACCACGTTTTGGGCACGTTTTTACAAGGGATTCAGGTGGGAGACCGCGTCTAGGATGAGCGTGTCATTCCAGTCGCTCATATAGTTTGTTTTTTCATTCCAGTTGTTGTTTTACTTTAGCACCTCACTTTGTTTTGGACTCTTGTAAAATTAATGATTAAGAATTTATATTGTACCAGACTTTATGTAATATTTCAGATCATCAGTGGTTTGATTCTTTTTCTCTCTAGTCGCTCTGTGAATTCAGCTTGTGAGGTACACTGTTACCCTTAGTTTCATATGCAACTTTCGTTGTAAGTTTACATTTCAATTCTTTGCATTTATGTCTGCTATGTACTGGTTTTAATACTGTTTCTTGTGAGGTACACTTTTACCCTTATGTCGCTAGACCTGGCCAGACGGCTGATGGGTTGTTAAACTAGGTTGAGGTGTTTCAAATTGGTATCAGAGGGAGGTTTAGGATCTCATGACCTAGAAAATTCACAGAGCCATAGGATTTCATCTCAATTACTCATTCGACGATAGTGTCATCGAGTTTTATCTAATTCTCAGTTGTGCATGCGTTTAAGTGTGCTCTTCTTAGTAGATCCTTTATTGTATTTCTCTCAGGGATAAATATTTCCTTTCCTCACGTGTTATAGGTACCGCGCACTAGTGAGGCCGGCGAGCCTTCTCGCTAGAATACTACACCTGAGATAGCCATGGATGATAATAGTGCCCCAGCAGCACCTCCAGCATCTGCAGCACCAGTAACACCAGCAGTGCCAGACCTAGCAGATATGGCCGCCATTATTGCTAGAGCGGTGACCTTAGCCATGGTGGAATTCAGAAATGCATTGACTGCTACAAACCCAGCTGCACTTCCAGTGCCAGCTGCAGGAGATTTAGGGTTGGAGCGCTATCTGAGGAACCTCCGCGATCTTCACCCCTCCAACTACACTGGAGAAGAGACGTCAATGGAGACTGATGATTGACTGATAAAGACCCGTGAACTGCTTGAGGTGATGGAGTGCCCAGAGAACAAGAAGGTTTCGTTAGCAGATTTTCTCCTGCAAGGAGAGGCCCATCAATGGTGGACCAAACAATTGGTGGATGACCACGCTCGTAAGTGCTTTAGTGTAACATTTGTCTTTACCTGGATTTCCTCATTCTTTTAGCATAATGGTTTACGTTTACCCATGTTGTCAGGTCGTACCGCAGACATGTTTACCTGGAATGACTTCTCGTCAGCGCTAGCTAGCTGGTTTGTTCCCTCATCCGAGCGTCGCAGTCTCCAGGAGAAGTATGTTAAGCTGATCCAAGGGGACAAGACAGTGGTGATTTATGAACGAGAGCTGATCCATCTTTCTCGTTATGCTAGCACAATGTAGGGGGATGAGAACGAGAAGTGCAGCCATTTTGTGGACGGTTTACGTGATTCGCTGAGGCAGCCGTTGATGACAATGGTCAATGCAGATTATAAGAATTTAGTGGACACTGCCAGAAATTTAGAAGCTGATCAGCAAAAAGTACAAAAACGCAACAGTTTTGGTTCGAAGCGACCTTAGGATGCGCCTCAGCAGCAGCATAGTAAGAATAGCCAGAGTAGAAACTGGAACAAGAAGTAGAAGTCAGGAACCCAGAAAGGTGATCAAACTGGGACCAGGATCAAGGATTACCCCCTTTGCCCGAATTGTTATCGACACCATCTAGGAGAGTGTTTGGCTACCACATGGGTACGTTACAAATGTCAGCAACCATGACAAATAGCCCGTTACTGTCAGGGAACTTCTGAGAATCAGGTAATTTAGTTTAAGTGTTTGATTAGTATTTGTGCACCCCTTTTTTGTCTTAGTCTATTTTATCGTAACCCTCTCTTGTAGTCGAAATTTGAGGTTGGTGCCCCGAGTAAAGCCGACAAAGGAAAAACACCAATGGGTGCTGACACACGATTAGCTCCGGGACGTGGACCAGTGCAGCCTAGAGCTTATGGCTTTGACCAACAGGAAGCCAAGGAGCAGGAGGATCTGGTGACAGGTATGTGTTAGTATGACTGTCTTATAGAAAATTTAATTAAATCCTCCTTAATGACAATGTAAATTAACGTGTTTAATCATTCTTATAGGTATTCTTTTGATATATAATGTACTCTCCACGATTCTCTTTGACACGGGTGCTTCGCACTCGTTCATAGCAGAATCTCTAGTACATATGCTGGGATTAGAAGTCTGTCCAGAGACATTACCGTTAAAGGTCATGATGTCCAATGGATCCTTCTTGCAGATCAAAGATAAGTGTAGGGTACCAGTGCAATTTGGAGAAGCGGAGATTGTTGTAGAAGCTTTGCTACTCCCTATCGCAGGTTTCGATTTGATTGGGGGGATGGACTGGTTATCGGCTGTGAATGCTAAGATAGACTGCAGATATAAGCTGATACAGTTTGAAGGACCTAACCGAATCGTTGTTACTTTCCAGGGCATGAAGGGAGTCACTAAGCTGATTATCTCGTTCGTTAAGGCGGTTAGATGCATTAGCAAAGGATACAAAACCTTTTTAGTGTTGATGAATGCAGAAGCCAAGGCCGATTTATCAAAGGTACCCGTGGTCCAGGAATTTCTTGACGTCTTTCCAGAAGAATTACTAGGTGCCCCTCCTACTAGAAAGATTGATTTCCAGATCGATCTCTTACCTGGAGCAACACCAGTGGCCAAGTCCCCTTACCACATGGCTTCCAAAGAACTTGCTGAGTTGAAGGTCCAGCTGCAAGAATTGCTTAACTTTGGCTTTATTCGCCCAAGCACTTCGCCTTCTAGTGCACCAGTTCTGTTTGTGAAGAAAAAGGATGGTAGTCTGAGGTTATGCATCGACTACTGCGATCTAAACAAATTGACAGTTAAGAATAAGTATCATATCCCAAGGATTGATGATTTGTTTGATCAGTTTGAGGGTTCTTACACATTTTCTAAGTTGGATCTCAGGTCAAGCTACCATCAGTTGAAGATTCGGGAAGCAAACATTTAGAAGACGACCTTCAGTACCAGATACGGACATTATGAGTTCGTGGTCATGTCATTCTGGTGGACCAATACCCCGTCCGCTTTTATGGATTTGATGAACAGGGTTTTCCGTGAATTCTTAGACCGTTTTGTTATTGTCTTCATAGATGATATTTTAGTGTATTCCAGAAGTGCAGAAGATCATGTCTCTCACCTCAGGACTGTTTTGGGGACGCTAAGAAGGAATCAGCTATATGCAAAATTTTCTAAGTGCGAATTTTGGCTGTCAGAAATTGCATTTTTAGGACATGTTTTCAGTCAGAGAGGTCTGTCCGTTGACCCAAAGAAGATAGTAACAATAAGGGAATAGCCGAGACCGAGGGCAGTCACGAAGGTCCGCGGCTTTTTGGGCATGACAGGATATTACAGGAGATTTATAAAAGACTTCTCGAAGATAGTCTTACCACTGACTTCGCTTACCAGGAAGGGTAAAGCTTTTAGTTGGACAGTGGAGTGCGAGATGGCATTTGAGGAGTTGAAGTCCAGGCTGATGACCGCCCCGATTTTGAGTATACCATCAGGGTCAGATTGAAGACTATGATTTCCTATTCGACTCAGGTATGTTTGTAATTTTCGAGGATGAAAATTTTTTGTAGGTGGGGAGATTTGTAACATCCGCAATTTAATACGGATGTTAAGAATGTATTCTAGGGCGTGATCGAGAGAGAGAGAAAGAGAGAGTGATCGAGCATTTATCGTTTGAAATGTGACATCTTAATTTTTTTGTCGCACGTAATTAGATATTTTAATAGTTGTTACGATGATGTTTTGACCCATTTCGATACAAGGGTGTAGAATAGATTCTAAGTGCTGGAGTCTAATAACAATTTTCATAATTAATTTGAAATCCGAAAATTTCTATAGCATTTTTGCCAGTTCGAACCACTACTCGCGGTTTCCGAAACCGCTCATCCCATGCCTCTCAATATAACCGTGAAATAACCCTCTTCTTTCGATAACCGCGACTTTACTCTCCTCCGCAATCGTCAAACTCCCTCGCTTCATAACCCGCAACCCTAGCTTCTTCTTTCCTCCCCCTCGCGAGCTCGTGACGTTATAGTCGCACGATTTCGTCGCTCGCAAGAGCCGTTCCAGCATCGCAACTCTTCCTTCCTCCCGCTCGTGACAGCAGCGGCAAACCTAGTTGTCGTTTTCTTCTGCAGTCGCGCCTGAGGTTTTCGCCGCTCCAGTCGTCGGTGCCCGGTGGTACTGTTTCTGTTCTACTCCCCTTTGGTAGTATCCGACGATACCGTTCCATTTCAGAAACTTTCAGCGAGTCTCACCTAGGGGTGTTGTTAGCCGATTTTTCCCAAACCCACATTTTTGTGCAGGTATTAAGTAAGGACTTTCAGATCTTATTTCTATTTGAGTTTGGTGAAACTCTTTTCCTCCATCTAGTTCTCAAGTGGTTGGCCTTGCAGATAACACTCTTCTTGTCGTCAACCCTAGAGGTGTTGAGATCTGCTAGTTTCGATACTCTCCCTCAAGAGAAATTTTAGGGTATGTTAATGCTCTTTGGGAATTTCAGATTTCACTCCTATTTTTTTATGTATGTATACACGTTAGAATGTCAACCTAAGCCTAACCCTGAACAGTGGATATCCTAGGTGATCAGTGGGATCTACAAGTCTAGTCTGGGCATAACCGTCACCGTATCAGAAATCGTTCTCTTTTTGCCAAGAGGGTATAACCAGGAAGTTATGCCGCCAAGACAGGTGTACGAACGACGCAACCCCGCTGTAAGAAACTCTTATTCTTTTTGGCTAGACATATTAGTTAGCTTGCATGTAAATTTTTGTCTAACTCGGTAAAATTTATTAACGTTGCACAGATTTATGAATTTTCGTTAGAGATTTTGTAATTCAGTAATCATCCAGATAATATATGCAGAATATCAACATTTTCAAAAATTTCAAGTAAATGAACCACCAGAAATAGTGCATTTTACGGAACTACTACACTCGTATAAATTTGCGAGAGTGAAATACTAAATTTAGAAATATGATTTTTAGTTGAATAAATTTGTATGCTGAACTGTCCTTATCACGCACATATGTACGTAAGCAGTGTAGCACTAGATAGAAGATGTTTAGTAGGCACGGTTGAGACCTCCTCCTGTGTTTGATAGAGACGCACTATCCTTCTCACGGGTCGTAGTGTACCTTATAAATCTTTGTGTTTGGGAGATGTTACTCCGCCTTAAAATATTAGCAGATTCGAGTATGTGTCCGTTTGACACTAGAACACCTGAGTTCGTTAGTAGGACTCAGATCGTTAGACTAGAATTGTGCGATAGAAGCTTCACTGCCTAGTGCTTTAAAGAAGAACAACCATAAGTTATTTAGAACTCAAGTATAAACCGAAACTTAGAAACTCCTAGTCAACCAAATTGTCGAAACTCGAGTATTTGTGATTAATTTGATTAACTGGAACAAATATCTAACTTGTTAATTTTATTTTAAAAAAACATGCACAGTACCCCAACATACAGTTATTTTTTTCCTACAGCACAGTATTTTCAAGCATGCATACTTTTCTTCTAAAACAAATTTTAGTGTCACTAGCAGGAATAGTGTTTCTTACTCTCCCTTTAGGCTGACTCACGTTTTGGGCACGTTTTTACAGGGGATCCAGGTGGGAGAGTACGTCTAGGAAGAGCGTGTCATTCCAGTCGCTCTTATAGTTTGTTTTTCTCTTCCAGTTGTTATTTCACTTTAGCACCTCACTTTATTTTGGACTCTTGTAATATTAATGATTAAGAATTTATATTGTACCAGACTTTATGTAATATTTCAGATCATCAGTGGTTTGATTCTTTTTCTCTCTAGTGGCTCTGTGAATTCAGCTTGTGAGGTGCACTTTTACCCTAAGTTTCATATGCAACTTTCGTTAGAGCTTATATTTCAGTTCTTTTCATTTATGTTTGCTATGTATTAGTTTTAATACTGTTTTTTAGTTGACTTCTTATCGCTGGACCCGGTCGGACGACTGATAGGTTGTTAAACTAGGTTGGGGTGTTTCAATTTGAAAGCATTGAAAAATTGAGTGAAGAATAAAATCCTCCTTTCGATCACTTATCACTGAAGCCGGAAAATCCAAGTGTTGATGCTTGGAAATTATCGCTGGACCCGGCCGGACGACTGATAGGTTTGCTCCTGGATAAATCTTTAACTACAGGAAGGACCGATTCGCCGCGTGCTTTTGCTATGATCCTCCATGTGTAGGAAAGCCTAATTTTGTTTTTCCCTAATAAATTCACGGAATTTCAGCAAATTGGGCGCTCAATTCGCTCAATTTCAGCGAATTGGGCGTCCAATTCGCTCAATTTCAGCGAATTGGGAGCCCAAGTGCGCCTAGGGGGTGCCTCGGGTGCGTCTAAGATCATGTTTTTGCCCTTATCAAAAAAAAAAAAAAAAAATATCTTGAAAGGCCGGGGCGCCTTGGCACGCCTGGGAGCCTATAAGGCGCGCGCCTAGGCGCGCCTGGGGCACATCGCCCGCCTCAGCTATGCTGAGGCGCGGCGGGCTGCGCCTGGTACGCCCGGCGCCTCAGGCGCGCCTAGGCGCGCGTCTGGACAACTATGCGCATGGCGGAGGAGGATGCGGAGAACACAGCTTTTCGGACTCACCAAGGCCACTTCTAGTTTTTGGTTGTCATTCGGCCTAACCAACGCACCTTTTACCTTTCAAGATTTGATGAATGAGGTATTCCAACCCTTTCTCCGCAAGTTCATTCTAGTTTTCTTTGATGATATTTTGGTCTATATGAAGACCTGGGTGGGGCACTTATGTCATCTTCGAGTCGCCCTCAGCCCAGCCCACGCGAAGTCATTCTTGTCACGGCGTCAAGGCGAAGCAAGGCGAGCGTCGGGCGCCTGGACGCTTAGCCGATAAGGCGGACGCCTAAGCGACAATAACGCGAGCAACCCGAAGCGACAATGTGGCTTAAATTGTTTTTTTAAAATGACTTTAGACAGCGATTTTTATAAAAACCGATGTCAAACGTTTTTTTAATTTTTTTTTATTTTAAAAAAAAGTAATTTTTTAAAAAAAAGTAAAAAAATTTTTAAAAAATTATTTTTTTAATGACTTTAAACTGCGGTTTTTATAAAAATCGCAGTATAAAGTCATTTAAAAATTTTAAAAAATAATTTTTTAAAAAAAATAAAATAAAAATTATTTTTTTAATGACTTTAGACTGCGGTTTTTATAAAAACCGCAGTCTTAAATCATTTAAAAAATAATAATAATAAAATTTTTTTAAATGACTTTATACTACGGTTTTGATAAAAAGCGCAGTCTAAATTCATTTTAAAAAAAAATAATTTTTATAAAAAAAAATTGTTTTTTTAATGACTTTAGACTGCGGTTTTTATAAAAACCGCAGTCTAAAGTCATTTAAAAATTTAAAAAAAAAACTACTTTTTTTAAAAATAAAAAATAGAAATGTTTTTTTTTACTTTTTTAAATGACTTTAGACTGCGGTCTAAAGTCATTTTAAAAAAAAATAAATAAATTGTTTTAAAAAAAAATTTAATTTTTTTAATGACTTTAGACTGCGGTTTTTATAAAAACCGCAGTCTAAAGTCATTTAAAAAAATAATTTTTTTATTTTATTTTTTTAATGATTTTAGACTGTGGTTTTAATAAAAACCGCAGTCTATTCAAATTTTTTTTAAAAAAAATATTTATTATAAGGCGTCCAACGCGGCAACGCCTTATACACATTCGAGAGACTGAACGCTCAGGCGTCGCCTAGGCGACGCCATGACAAGCAGGCGCGCAGCACTTGGTCCTCAAGCCGTCCAAGTTCTCTTTTGGGCAAAGCTCGATCACATATTTGGGACACGTGGTGGATCACTCGGGGGGTTTCAGCTGACCCGACCAAGATGGAGGGTGTGGCGTCATGGCCGTTACCGCAGGATATCACTGGTCTTCGGGGCTTTCTAAGCCTCACGGGATACTACCGCCGCTTCATCCGCGACTATGGCGGCATCGCCGCTCCTTTCCTCAGCCTGGTGCGGAAGAATGCTTTTGTTTGGACAGATGCGGCGACACAGGCGTTCCGCTCTCTTCAGGGGCCTTGCTTTCCGCCTTGGTGTTCCGTCTTTCGGATTTCACTTTGCCTTTTCACGTCGAGTGCGACGCGTCCGGTGTGGGATATGGTGCAATACTCCAACAGGAGGGCCACCTCATCGCCTACTTCAGCCGTAAAACGGCCAACCACCATCGGAAGTTACCGGCGTACGAGCAAGAACTCATTGGACTCGCAAAGGCGGTCCAACATTGGAGGTCGTATCAATGGAGCCGCTCCTCACCATCTGAACCGATCATTTCAGCATCAAGTACCTTCTGGAACAGCGTCTCACTACCGTGCCACAGCAGCGGTGGGTCAGCAAGTTACTCGGCATTGATTTTCAGGTGGAACATAAGGTGGGCTCTCTCAACCGCGGCGCTGACGCACTATCCCGCCGGGACACTACGGTGGACGCCAACCTTTGTGCCATCTCGTTTCCCACGGCCTATCTCCTCTCCTCTCTTCGTCAGGAGATTCATGCTTCTCCAAGTTTGACCAAGCTACTTCGCCGGGTGGAGCAGGGCCTCACCGATAATCAATGAACAACTCGTCAAGGGTTGATCTACTACCGGAAGAGCTTGTACGTAGACGCGGCTTCGCCACTCATCCTTCCCATTTTGAACGACTTTCACTCACGTACCCATGAGGGTGTCCACCGTACTCTTCAGCGGCGACGCACAGAGTTCTATTGGAAGGGCATGCGTCGACATGTCCACGAATTTATCTTCGTTTGTGTCGTATGCCAACAGAACAAGGCGGAGCACCTTCTTCCGGCCGGCCTACTTTAGCCCCTACCGGTCCCTTCACAAATTTGGGCAGATCTTTCTATGGACTTTGTGGAAGGGCTGCCCCCAGTTCGCGGCAGGAGCATTTTGATGGTCGTGGTGGATCGTTTCTCCAAGGGGGCCCATTTTCTTCCCTTAACACGACCGCCGGAGACGCTTGTCTACACCGCCGGAGATGCTTGTCTGCACCGCCGGAGACGCTGGTCGTGGTGAAGACCCAACTTGGTATCATTTCACATTTTGATGGTCGTGGTTGGTCGTGTTGCCCGGGTATTCTTGCAGGAGATTTTTAGACTGCACGGCATGCCGGAGACGCTTGTCTCGGATCGGGATCGGGTCTTCACCAGTCGTTTTTGGAAGGAACTTTTCTCCCTCAGTGGCACCAAGCTAGTTTTTTCCTCAGCATATCACCCCTAGTATGATGGCCAGACTGAAGTGGTGAACCGTACACTCGCAATGTACTTACGATGCGTGACGGGAGATCATCCGCGGGATTGGCCCCGCTGGCTACCTTGGGTGGAATATTGCTATAACACGGCGTATCATACAGCTCTGCGGACCACACCTTTTCGGCTCATTTATGGTCGTGAGCCCCCACGCCTGTTATCTTATACGGGAGGCTCAACTCGCCTGACTGCCATGGACCGAGAGTTGGAAGATCGAGATGCTTTTCTGCAGACCGCCCGGACTCGCCTCCTCCAGGCACAGCAGCGCATGGAGGCTACATATAATCGAAGACATCGCGACCTCACACTTGTCGTGGGAGATTGGATTTGGGTGTGGCGTCGCCCTTTCCGTCAAGCCACCGTCACTCAGTCGTCATCCAACAAATTGGGACCCAAGTTCTTTGGCCCTTTTCCCATCGTCGAGCGCATTGGCGAAGTGACATATCGTTTGGACCTTCCTCCAGAAGCCCGGATTCATGATGTCTTTCACATTTCCCAATTGAAGTCGTTTGTCGGCACCCCACAATCTGCACCCTTGGTTCAAATCCCTCAGCAGCTTGGGGACAAGCTGTCTTCGGACGAGGGCGGTGATGTTACGGCAATCGACACGCCAGACCCGCTTTGGGGCCGCACCTACCAGTACCGCCGAGCGACCGAGGCCGCATGATTTGTCTCTCATGCTATCGTCGCATTTATCGTACTTTTATTTCAGTATTTTTATTTCAGTTTTTATTTCAATTTTTATCTCACTTTTAGTAAGCCCAAGTGAGGGGCATGAACTTTTAACATTTGGGTTCAGATGTTGGGTGATCTATGTGGTCCGGGTTTTGGAATGAAAGAAGCAAGCAAGAATTAATCTCAAAGTTTTTCTCTCTCTCTCTAAACTCTTCCTCTCCCTCTCTACCGTGCGGAAGAACCGCGAGCCCTAGGCGTGCAGCCGTCGGCCCTTCCGTGCCTCCTCCGCCGATCCCCCTTCTCTCTTCCTCCTCCTCTTCTTCTCCTCCTCCTCCTCCTTCTCCTCCTCCTCCTCTCCTTTTCTCTTTTCCCACCATAGCACCACCCGGTTCTACAACGGGTTCTTCCGAACCGCGCGGATCTTCATCTTCTTCCGATCTCATCACTCGATCTAGGTCGGGGGGTCATATCATCATGTCACATCCTAACTATGATATAAGCAACACAATGGGAGGGGAGTGAAGTTTGAGGAATGAGACCTGATCAAAGAGAGGTTCCTGGCAAACTTCTAAGACAAAATATGCACAAGAATAAATTAATTTCAGATCAAAGAAGAGGAGAAAATATTAGGTGTTATACAATAAAAGTATAAACAAAAATACCTTTTAGTGCAATTTTTAGAGTTATGCCAGAAACTCCATTTGAGAAATGCTCAAGTAGGAGCGCTACTCAGATCGGTGACCTTATTGGAATACACTACTAAGATTTAGGGTAGTATGAGGGCTTTTTGGCACTTTGCACCCCTCAATTAACGGGTTTTGGCATTTTGCACCCTCAAAGTTTAAAATTGGCAGATTGCACCCCCGAATTCATAAATTCTGGCACTTTTCACCCCATGACCGATTTTTGAGGGGTATTTAGGTCCGGCTCCTCTCCAAAAAGTCATTTTGACGCTTTGCAGCCCGGTCTTCTTTTTTTTAGCTTGTTAAAAATGAGTAGAAAATTTTATATGGAAAGTTAGTTTCTCATCATGCCGCTTTTTCTTAATAATAAACCCGTTAGAAAAATTAATGATCAATTACAGTGTACAAATAGTTAAAAAAAAAGAAGTCTGGGGTGCAAAGCGCCAAAATGGCTTTTTGGAGAGGAGCCGGACCTAAATACCCCTCAAAAATCGGTCATGGGGCGCAAAGTGCCAGAATTTATGAATTCGGGGGTGCAATCTGCCAATTTTAAACTTTGGGGGTGCAAAGTGCAAAAACCCAGTAATTGGGGGTGCAAAGTGCCAAAAGGCCGTAGTATGAGCTAGGTTATCCAAAAATAATAAAGTTTAACATTTTACTACTTCTAACTTCTAAGATTTATTAACTAAATATATACATGGCGTGTATAAAAAGAACCATCAAAAAATTATGTATGTGGAATGAGATTTTTTGACCTAGAAGCTTTAAGCCGGTAAAAGAGAAAGAACGAAAAAGTAAAAGACGACTGAATGAAGTACATGCAGAAATTTGCTTGGAGCGGCCTCATCTGACTGAAGCAACGCTTGGGTGTTGTCTCTCCCAAACAATTTAATGCGCCCATCTCTGTAATCAGAAGTAGGAAAATGAGAAGATAGTCTCGAATGCAATCTAAAGAGGAGGAGAAGGTGAGGAGCAGAGAGGATGAGGGATTACTTGGTAGCAATGGCGAGAATTTGCTGGATGGAGTCGTAAGCCATAACGGAGGATCCCGACGGGATGCCATAGTGGAAGGCGAGGTGAGCGCTCACGTCCTCCGCTTTGAGACTGTTGTTGCTGTTGCTTCCGTACTGAAACCCACAATGTGAATAAATATGAGCATGAATATAAAAGCTCATTGTTGACGGCAATTCGTTATTTTGATAGTCGCATCTTAAAATCTCCTAATTTTTTGTATTTTTTTGAAATACGCCTGGTGCATGCAATATCAGGAAAAGTGTTCAACATGAAAGTTGCAGACATCGATGAGATCTACAACTTTCGTGTAGATCACTATTTCCTAAAAATGCATGTACAAGACGTACTTTGGAAATATGCTCAGTTTTTAAGCCTTTTCGAAATAAGTCTTGTACATGCAATTTTAGGAAAAGTGTTCAACACAAAAGTTGTAGATCATGTCGATATCTACAACTTTTGTGTTGAACACTTTTCCTGAAATTACATGTACAATGCGTATTTCGAAAAGACGCGAAAAATTGGGAGATTTTAGAATACGACTAGGCAATTATGAATTATGGTTAACAATCAACATATAAAAAAGATTCAAACAATTGCCAGAGCAAGTTCATAATTTCATGTAGAAAAGAAGTAATGATCCTGAATAATTGGTGTGATGAGCAGGGATCAAGGATAATAAACTACGCGCAAATGCGCTACCTCTGGAAAGATGTTATTATCATTAGAAATCACCTCGGGGACCTTCTAGTGGCAAGCGTCTGGAAACATGTTGGAGCTTAGGAGTGCTCTCTGGGGCCTCACTCTTGTTAAAGTTTGTATGGATGTCCTTATTTTATATATTTGAATAAATTACATAAATGCTCCTAATATAAAATAAAGACACATCAGGAGATTAATGAAGGCGTCCTAAACAAGTCAGATATATTTCATTGCCCATAATGGCTCACTCCATCCCTTCATCATTCTGACCAATTCTAGCGAAGTCAGACGCTATTTTGTAGATTTAGTGGTGAAAATTAGGGAATTTCACATTTTAATTATTTGGCGGTTAAATATAAGTGTATAATTTGTAATTCGTCGAGATCAAAAATATCCGAGGAGACCTCAGAAAACCTCTATTGAAATCGAAAACTGGTTCCAAGAATAGTTCGGATCCAAGGGGGTAGTTTGCACCTACTTCTCTCAAGCGAAAACACCCGACCGGTTGCGCGGAACTAAGAAACAGACCCTGAGCTTCAACAAGGAGGTCCCGCCACATACCCGGAAGATCGAAGAGAGCTTCCCCTATCTAGTCAATGCTGAGCTAGGCACCTTGAAGGGCACTGGAAGTCAACTAAAGCTAACCAGAGAAGGAAGAAGCTAAAGAATGGAATCTCCTTCAAAGGTTCCCTTGGAGTTTATCTATAGTTTTATAAATCTGGCTTGCAAATAGTGAAATCCTGCATTTTGGTTTTACTATGCGCAGCCTAAATTGGTCTGCCAACATCGAAATTCCGTTGTTTGGTGAGGCTATTAGCAGACTAAGAAACAGATCTTGAGCTGCAACGAGTAGGTCCCGCCACACACCTGGAAGATCAAATAAAGCTTCCTCTCCCTAGCCAATGTTGTGTTGGGCACCTAGGAGGGCACTCGAAGTCAACTAAAGCTAACTAAAGGAGGAAGAAGCCAAAGAATCAAATCTTCTCCAAAGGTTCCCTTGGATTCTATTTATAGTTTTCTAAATCTGACTTACAAATAGCAGAATCCTGTCTTTTGGTTCTACTATACACCAAACCGGTCTGTCAACAATGAAACTCCGATGTTTGGTGAAGCTATTAGCAGACCCAAAGAGGTATCCTGGGAGCCTGTACTCATCCATGGGAGCCTGAACTCACCCCTGAGGACCTGGACTCGCCCCTGGGGTCTTGGACTCGCCCCTAGGAGCCTGGACTCGCCCCTGGGAGCCAACAATCGCCCCTGGGTACCTGGACTCGCCCTTGGTGCCCTGGACTCGCCCCTGGGGGCCTAGACTCTCCCCTGGGAGCCTGAACTTGCCACTGGGAGCCTGGACTCGCCCATGAGATTCTGGACTCGCCCCCGGGTGCCTGGAGTCGCCCCTGGGTGCCTGGACTCACCCAATTGTAGCAAGTACAGTAGATCTCGCCCCACAGGAGTGTGTGTCAAAATCCCCGCCCAACTAGGGCGAGTACGGAAGACCTCACTCAATTGGGGCGAGTGCAGAAGATCTCGCTCAACTAGGGCGTTGACAGAAGATCTCACCCAGTTGGGGTGAGCCCAGATTTTCACCTCATCTCAAGACAATTTAGGCTTTTAAATATCATTTTGGATAAAGCGGGAGTGACTATTCACAGACCATACCCATCCCTCTTGGATTTGTCTCTAAATAGGACCCAAAGACACAAATAGAAGGAAACTTGACCCCCTATGGCAGGCAAATTCAGTGTCTGCCTCTGTTATGTCTAGCTCAACATTGGCTCTTAAAAGGGAAGTTCATATAGACTTTTGGGTGTGTGGCGGCACCTCCTCGTTGCAGCACGTGAGCCTTGTTTATAAACAATTCATAGTAATTTCTTTTGTTCTATAGCATATCTCGTTGTGTCTCATCCGGGTCGATCGCTAGACCAGTAATCTTTGGTCACCCTCAAGTCCGAGCAGCAAAAACCAATTTTCATAGTTCCAACAATATGTACTTGGTTGATGTCTCTAGGATCACCAACTTTGATGGTTAGACAGTTTTGGCCCACTGGGCGGATCTGGGTAGCCCAATCAAGCTCGTTAGACTGTTTGAGCGTCACGTGATTTTTCACCCATTTTCAGGGTTTGCCAGTCGTCTCAATATTTGTGACTGTTTGCGCACTCAGCCGCTCCCTGGCTAAGACCGTCCAATTTTGATTGATCTACATGAGTCTCGAGTTGGCCACAACACGTCTAATTGTTGTGCTGCAAATTGAAGTGATCAGCTGATGCAACTCTCTTGCCGTCGGGCACAGGGCAACCCGAAAACTTATCAAAAAACTTCATAAGGAATCCCCTATTGGGAGAGATAAATCGCATGCCTTGGTGGAAATGGGTTTCTATTGGCCAAATTAAAGCAAGGCTCGACTCGGTTAGTGCAGTGGTGTCGAGTGCGCCAGACTCATAAGGGTGAATCTCAGAGTACTGATTATGCATGCCTCGTTTTGTATTGATAACATCTTATGAGGATATTTCAATGAATTTCGTGCTAGGCCTTTTTTGCCACAAAGGAGTTATGTTTTTCATCTTGATTGTGGCAGACCACCACTCTAAAGTCCAAAATGATGCATTTCATCCCATAGAGAAAGTTCCAAGTTCAGGGATTCTTTTCGTTTAATTACAAACATCTTTTCTTGAAACTGGCCTTAGCCTATGTATATATATATATAAATATAAAAAGGAAGAAAATTACATAGGCAAGCTATCTTGCATGACGATAAAAGAAAGGGCTTGGATTAGGGGTATTCCCCTTTCCCATACAGAGTCCGTATCACACTCTTGGTTGGCAACAAAATCAACGGCAAAGTTGACTCTTTGATCAATCTATGAAATAACTGGCCTTGGACAGTCCTTCATGGCTCGAGCAAGCAAAGTCTCAACATCCCCAACATAGATACCCGATAGGATCCGGTTGAGCGTAGAACACGCAATCGTGGAGTCACCCTCAACGATAAAACCATGAGCATGATGATGTGTCCTTATTTTACATTAGGGGCATTTATGTAATTTACCCAACTATACCTCCTATAAATAGTGGGCTTAAGTTTATGTTATGTTCACGTTGAATGTATTGAGTGTTCTTGTGGTTTTATGCGGCTGAATCGGGAGAGTCTCCCCTCGCCTGAAGATCGAGCTGTTCAGGGCTGGTGCCCTTAGGTGAGATCAGTTATCTTGTAATCATCCACCTCCCTCTAATACATTAATATGATCCAAATGATTCTCAAGGCGAAATAAGTAAAATGGATCGTAACATTGAGAGGGATGATTACAAGATAACTGATCTCACCTAAGGGCACCAGCCTTGAACAGCTCGATCTTCCGACGAGGGGAGACTCTCCTGTTAGACGGCTCCGCTCAAGATGGTCCACTAAGGCTCATCGGTGTGAAATGACCTTATATAATATCTCTAGCGTATAGTCGTTACACTCTAGTGACACGTAACTCATTTGGCCTTTCTGAGTCGGTCTTGACACGCGCGGACACATATTAAATAACCTAACAATCTCCTCATATGTCCGTTGTAAACCCGACGTCGGAAAAAGGGTGGTGTTTGTAGTGTTCAACCGAACATGAAGCACTCACAACTGTGTCAATCACACTTGTCAGAACATATTGGACGTTAAGTAAAGCAGTTGTATGCATGCATAAGAATAAACAGAAAATCTCATCAGCATCATAATAAAGTCAAAAGTACAATCATAGCACAGGCACCAGACCACCAAGTGTCTCATGACCAACTAAAGAGCAAGAAAATCCAAACAAGACAAGTGAAGGAAAGGAGAGATAAACAGTGCTCTAAGCAGAAAAAAAACCAATTTATACTCTAGAAAACAGTGTCCAACAGGTCATCCTCATCTGGATCTCAACCTGCAACTGCTCCTCCATTGGCAACAGCCCCTATAATTTCAAACAGAGAAGTTCATTCAGAATGAATTCAACCTTGGAAATATACAAGTACCTAGTTCTACTTATATGAACGTAGTACAGTATGAGGAAACATGTGTAGAGTATTTAAGTTCTACCTCATAATCCATTATCTGTTTTCAAGGAAATGATGTTATGAACTTCTGGACACCGCAGCTGTATCTGTGTTCCTATGTGGAATGTCACGGTTACTATTCTTCTAAAGTCAATTGGAACTCATCAAATGTGAAATGGAACCAATAAACAGAAGAAGAGTCAAACCTAGTCAGATTGTGTTATCAAATGTGGAATAACACTCTCCTCCTAGATAAGGAAGACGAACCCGGTGGAAGTTGTTAACATCAAATGTGGAATGAAACAACTCACCAGATTCGTACTCAGCAACCCCGAACATCAGTGGAGCACAACACGCTTGCTTTGACAAAAGAAAGTGGAAAAATCAAAACATTTGGACTAAGCTTGAACTAAATCGTCTATCCTTGAACTAAGACTGAACTTAAATCGCCTTGAGTCTCAATTCCCCCACTATTTTGATGGATCGGTATTTAGGCATTCCTTTCGTTAGGGGATCAGCCAGATTATCCTTCGATCGCACATCGATCAAAGTGATAATGTCTTGTTCTTTCAGATAATTCAGTAGAACGTGTCTCAGTCGTACATGTCGCCTCTTAGTATTAAAAAGGTCATTCTTCACGACTTGAACTGCTGTTTGATTATTACAATACAGGCTCAAAGAATTGACTTGAAGTCTAGACAATGGAATGCTAGAATCAAATTTTTGATCCAATCTGCCTCTTCGTCAGCTGAGGCTAAGGCAAACAACTCGGCTTCCATTGACGACAAAGCTATACAAGTTTGTCTTTTGGATTTTCAAGTGACTGCAGCGCCACCCAAAGTGAAAATAAATCCACTAGTGAATTTGTTGTTCCCAACTTCTGAACACCAGGAGGCATCAGAGTATCCTTCCAACGTAGGAGGGTAACAGTGTAGCAGAAAGCGTGATCTTGAGTACCTTTCAGGTACCTCATCAGCCGATCTAAGACATCCCAATGCTCTTTGCCTGGACTACTGGTAAAACGACTCAGCATGCTTACCGAGAAAGCAATGTTTGATCTAGTGCAACTTGTGGCATGCATGAGACTTCCAATGATCTTTGAGTACTTTACTTGATCAACGCTGGTCCCTTCATTCGGACTCAACTTGACATTTGGATCGATTGGTGTTTCAACAGGCCTACAGTCTTTATAACCCCAGGTAGTGAGAATCTGCTCAATGTAATGAGCTTGACTTAGAGTGACACGTCCTTTGTCTACTCTAACTTTCATACCTAATAGGGTATATACAGGACCAAGGTCCTTCATATCAAATGCTTTCGCGAGAGCGGATTTAGTATCCCTCACTGCGCCAAGATCTGACCCCAGAATCAACATGTCATCCACATATAGGCATATGATGATTTTTTGATTTGTCATCGAGCGGCAGTAAAGACACTTATCTGAGAGACTGAACTGAAATCCAACGCTCTTTACCACTTGATCAAATTTGATGTGCCACATCTTAGGTGCTTGTTTAAGCCCATAGATCAATTTATCGAGCTTGCACACTTTGTCCCTTAGATCCTTATGTACATAACCTTCAGGTTGTGTCATGTAGATCTCTTCATCAAGCTCTTCATTTAAGAAGGTTGTCTTTACATTCATCTGATGAACTATAAAGTTCTCGATAAAAGCTATGTCAAGAAGAATCCTAATAGTGGATAGGTGACATACATGCGAATAGACGTCAAAATAGTCAATTCCCCCTGTTGTTTATAACCCTTAGCTAATAGACGTGTTTTATATCTGGATATAGACTTATCACTGTGCAATTTCTTCTTCAGTACCCACTTGCATCCTAAGACTTTAGCTCCTTTCGGCAGTTCAATTAGATGTCAAGTGTTGTTTTGTAGCAGCGAGTTCATCTCTTCATCGATGGCTTCTGCCCACATCAACGCATCTCTAGATTGCATTGCTTCCTGATAGGAGAATGAATCATCCTCTAAGTGATAGGCGACGAAATTCTCACCAAAATTTTTAGGGATTCTATCTCTTGTAGATACTCTAAGAGTAACAGATTCCAGCTCTAGAGGTTGGGGAGCAGTGTCAGAGGGGCCATCTTCAGGTTTTACAGTAGATTCTGAAATCATGTCAGAAGACCTGGAGACGGTCAAACCATGATCTTTGATAAATTTGTGTTCAAGCGAAACGATGTTATGGAATTATTATCTATTTCCAAAGAAACGATGTTATGGACTTCTGGACACTGCAGCTGTATCTGTGTTCCTATGTGGAATGTCACGGTTGTGAGTGTTTCATGTTCGGTTGAACACTTCACACACCACCCTTTTTCCGACGTCGGGTTTACCGCGGACAGAGGAGGAGATTGTTAGAATATTTAGTTATATGTCCGCGCGTGTCAGGACCGACTCGGAACGACCCAATGAGTTACATGTCACTAGAGTGTAACGGCTATACGCTGGAGATACTATATAAGGTCATTCCACACTTGATGAGCCTTAGTGGACTATCTTGAGAATGTTAGACGGCTCCGCTCAAGATAGTCCACTAAGGCTCATCGGTGTGGAATGACCTTATATAGTATCTCCAGCGTAGAGCCGTTACACTCTAGTGACACGTAACCCGTTGGGCCTTTCCGAATCGGTCTTGACACGCGCAGACATATATTAAATATCCTAACATCTTCCGATTCAGTCGCATAAAACCACAAGAACACACAATACATTTAACATGAATATAACATAAACTTAAGCTCACTATTTATAGGAGATATAGTTGGGTAAATTACATAAATGCCCCTAATATAAAATAAGGACACATCAAGGCGAAAAAAGTAAAATGGATCGTAACATTGAGGTGGATGATTACAAGATAACTGATCTCACCTAAGGGCACCAGCCCTGAACAGCTCGATCTTCCGGCGAGGGGAGACCCTCCCGATTCAGCCGTATAAAACCACAAGAACACACAATACATTTAACATGAACATAACATAAACTTAAGCCCACTATTTATAGGAGATATAGTTGGGTAAATTACATAAATGCCCCTAATATAAAATAAGAACACATCATCTCCAGACCGCGCCTACATCGCTCTCCAAATCGCACCCTGCGATGTTCTATAATGAGCACCCAAAGAGCGCCACTGTGCTCCACTGTGCTCCACTATCCAATGTGTGTGTCCGCGCTACTCTATCTGGTGCGCGCCCCCACGCTTTCCCTCTCTAATGTGTGCCCAGCTCCACTCTCCGCGGCGTGCCCCTGCGCTCCGCACTTCAGTGTGCGCCACACGACAAGCTCTGGTGTGCTCTCTCGCACTTTGCTATGAAGTGTGTGTGATGCCCCACTATCTAGTGTGTCTCATAGGGCGGAGTCCCAGTGCACAGCATCTAAAACCACATAACTTTTCATGTGCCACTATTTTACATTTTTTTGTATTTCTTTTATCTTAATTTTCTCCACCATTTTAAATTTAAATATTAATTTAATTAAATATTTAAATGGGCATTCTTAATTAATGCGATGGTGAAATAGAGATCCGCCCTATTAATAACAAAAACAATATATAATTACAATAAATTATAAAAATCCATACTAATTAAACTTAATTATCATCCGTTAATCCCGTCATCCCCATGTTCACGGCCGCCATCTCCCAGCGAAAATCTCGACCATCCACTCGAGCAAAACCCTAATCAGATCGAGATAGAAACCGGATGAATACGTACCGTTTTAGAGGCCTTCTCGACGAGTTTTCTCACGAACATCGCCGGCGGCGAATGGTGGCCGCTCCTCCGGGCTCTTTTCCCCTTCTCTGCTTCGAAAGATAACGGAGAAGAAGGATAAATAAAGGGAAACCCTTGTTCTAATTACTTGCCCAATCAGAGCACAATGGTTTCGGCGATTTTATTTGGGCGAGCATTTGTTTGAAATAATTAAAATGCTTCCTTATCAGTTATGAAATAATAATATCAAGACTTTAAAAGAAAAAAAAACAATCTTTGGGGGGCAATGACAAAGATATATGTCTTAATTAAAGATGCCATTTGGAGGCTTAAATGAGTAAGCAGACAAAAATTATCGAGTCCAATTTGTAGCTTGTTCTAAAGCCACGATGTGTCTGGTCACGTGCAAAAGTCTACAAGTGTCAAGCAACCAATAGCAATCATACTTCTGCAACCCCTTGACTTATGGATTTTTTTTAGGGCAGGGATAACACAGCCTACAAAAGATAGGGCATAATGGCCACAAAGGATCCATATATCTGATCCCCTATAGCGGGATAAAGGCTTGAGTGTTGTAGGGATAACACAGCAAAATCTTTCGTGTGCGTGCAAATTTGACCACATAGAAATATCTTCATAATCAGTTTGAAATGAAATATCCCGATTTTTTTGTTACCGTCTATGTCTTGAAATATATCACTCTCTCAAAGAATATCATATCTCAACGGAAGTTTATTAATGAGTTTGTTTATAGAGATACTAGGATTGAGGATCACTCCTTTTAAACTAAATCTTAAAATTAATTCTCAAGACAGAAATTTTATCAGATCTCTCTAAATACTGGCAACTTGTTGGAATACTTGCTGGAATTCTAGTTTATCTCACAATCAGTCGTCGGGATATCTCACATGTCGTTCATATTGCCGGACAATGTCTCACAACCCCTAAGACCTCATTATCCACTTCTTTTACGCATCATGATTCGCTACTTTTGTGGCATAATTAACAGATCTTTATTTTTCTCATCAAACTCATCTCTAGATTTTCATGCCTTGTCGATTGGGTTGGTGGTGTTTCAAACCGTAAATCCATAACTGAATACATCATCTTATTTGGAGACTCTGATCTCTTGGAAATCAAATAAACAAAACGTGATATCGTGTTGCAGTGGTGTAGCAAAGTCATGACTACCATTGTCGCCAAAGTGACTTGGCTACGACGTCTTCTGCAAGATCTTCATATTCCAGTCTCAGATACCACATTGTTCTTCTGCTACAACACCAGTGCCGTATAGATTGCTTCCAATCCCGTCTTACACGAATGCACCAAACATATTGAGATAATAATACATGAGCAAGATCATCTCCCTTCTTCATGTCTCCTCCACTCTTCAGATTTCAGGCTTCTTCACAAAGGCCAACATAATTCAGAGACGATTTCCCAATTCGATAATAATTGATTCATGCGCCTTATAATGAACATAGTGTCTCATTTTTTAATTTTTCAAACACCTACTTCACCAATATGAGTCTGATCAGGTGTTAGCTAAAGTATCTATTTATGTACATAACGCAAAATGTAAAACTCATACTATAAAGTCCATCATCAAAGCCTATTAGCTCTTCTTTAGTCTCACTTCTCATAATTGTAAATTGATATTTTCTCTTTACCTATTTAAATCTATAAAGGGATGAATAAATGTTCAATCTTGGTACCCTCGTCCCTCTATCATCCTAAACAGAGAAATCATAGTCAAGTTGATCAAATAAAACCTCAATCAAATTCCATTCAAGTTCATCTAATCAAATCTCATTCAAATTCAAATACTCACTAGGACTTCGTTTGGAGGGACTTATTTTCACTGGTCAAACGATTACGACCGCAAAAACCGTGTTGAAAACCAATTCATAATTAATTATCTGTTGTGCATAATTGCATATTAAAAATAGAAGTCCAAAGCATTCAACTTCCTTGAGGGTTAGAACCAAGATGGCATCAGATATTTGGAATTCATATTTAGCCAATTAAAATAGAAGACAAGAGTCGTGCCATTTAACTATCTTAAAATCCTTTAAATAAAGGATGACGACAAATTAGTCACAATTTTAAGACTATCACCTGCTAAAATAAACAAAAAAACTATTATTAGCACAGCTAAATTGACAATTACGGGTTCTATTAAGACTTGGTTGCCGTAAATCTCAAAGAAAGGTTAGATGTGAACGATACATTATTGAATAGAAACAGAAATTGTAGGTTTTTTTGGCCCTTTGCACCGTTAAATTATCTTATTTTGGAATTTTGAGACTGTTAATTTTTTAATTTTATATTTTGCATTCCTAATTACAGATTTTTAGCACTTTGCATCTCAAGGCTGAAATTTGAGAAGTATTTAGGTGCGGGAACCACTCAAAATGTTCATTTTGGCACTTTGCATCCGGAACTATCTTATTTTGACTATTTACAAAGTGCTAAAATGAGCACTTTTGACAGAGTCTGGACATGAATACCCTCAAAATTTCAGCCTTAAAATACAAAGTGTCAAAAATCTATAATTTAAAAATGCAAAGTGTCAAAACAAGACAATTCGGAAGTGAAAAGTGTCAATAATAGCCTTATTTATGTATTAGTGAAGAACCATCGTTAATTAAGAGCCGGCGTTCAAAGAGGAAAACTACAGCGAAATAACCATTAATAAAATCTACACTAATTAAAATAAATTATCATGAATTAGTCCCTCCCGGCCTTTGTAGAATGACACAACCATCTCCTCGTTCGCGGAATCCCCGGGCCGGCGATCTCTCGACGGAGCAATCTACACTCCCAAGTCAAAATAGCGAAAAAAAACTTCCTACTCGGAGAGGGAGAAATCGGATGAATTATTAATAGGTACCTTTTTAGAGGCCTTCTCTACGAGCTTTTTGACGAACATCGCCAGCGGAGATCCGTGGCCGCTCCTCCGTCTCCTTTGCTCTTGTCTGTTTCGGAAGGTATCCGAGAAGATGGAGAAATCTCACGATCCGATGGATCTATTGATTTTTTTTTATTAGGGTTTGTGAATCGGTGATTGAAATGTCTTGCGAGGAAGAAGAAAGCGGGGTGGGGAAAGGATGTGAAGAGGAGCGGCGTGTGTTTGGACTTTGGAGCGGTTTAAATTTGGATTTTATAATGACGCGAGAAGAGTGCCGAATGAGGGGATGGGGCACGTGGCTTTAAGTGACTGGGTAGTACTGTGCCCATAAAAGAAATGAATGAACAAACTAATCGGGGCGGGCCCACAGAAGACTCCGTTGGACAGACACGTAAGCCTGCGGTTAAAGCGGGCCATTGACGCCCATGATATATGATATAACAGGGGTGGCGGTGCCGCCCTACCCGACGGAAAAAATTTTGATCCGCCACGTGGAGTCTGCGAATAATATAAAGCATGGGGGGTGCTTCTTTGGTTGTGGCGAGCATGTTTAGGCCGAAGTTTTAAGTTGGTTAATAAGCCAAATAGCTCTAATTGACTATGATGGGTACCCGTGAAATCAATGTGGTCAGATGACTCGGATCAGACCAACAAAATGTTGAGGCTTTGCTTAAGATAGTCCACAATACTTCATCAAGTGTAAAATGATTATTTATAGTATCTCTAACGTAGAGTCATGTCCTAGAGTTACGAAACTCAATAGTATTGAAACCGAAAATCGGTCTCTGTGGAATTCGGGGTCCCCAAAAGAGTGTGGTCTCACATTTACTTCCCTCAAACTAGCACACGAGCAAAGATTCAGGAACCCAAGAACAAAATCAAGTTCTCAGTGAGGAGGACTCACCTCACACCCAGAAGATCTAAGATCGTTTTCCCTTTCAATCCAATATTGAGCTTGGGCACCTTAGAGAATGCTCTAGACTTGTTAAGAAAAGCCCGAGCAAGAAGAAAACAAAAGAATATGTCACTCAAAAGGTGCCCCCTCGGTTCTATTTATAGATTTCCAAACCTGCTCTGCCAACAGCGTAACTCCGCTGTCGTGAAAGGCTAATCGCGGTCCAAATGGGTATGCCAACAACGTAACCTCATTGTCCTGAAAGGCTAATCGCAGCTCAAATGGGTCTGCCAATAGCGTAACTCTGCTGTCCTGAAAGGCTAATCACAGACCTTCAAGGGCATCCTGGTCATTTTACCACTGGATCCCACTAGGCGAATGGCCTATAATTATATCACTCGCCTGAAGCAGCGAAAGCGGGAGGAGCCACGCAATCGCCCCCAGGCGAGTGCGGGCCTTACCCATCACTCGCCCATCTCGGCAAGAACCTTCTCCTTTGTGCAACAAGGTGTCGACCTTGTGCGAGTGCGTGATGAAGATCGCACTCACCTGAGGACCTGACTGCCCCTTTTGGACTGGGTGAAAGCTCCTTAGGGCATGGGGCGAGTGCAGGTCTGCCTTCCTCACTCTCCATTCTATCTACCCTGAACCTAAAGACCCTCCTGAAATGCCTTGAAATTGTCAAAAGGTCTCAATCAGCGAATACATGGTTGTACACAATCCCCGCTCATTGCGAGTTAATCTCATGTCCAGAAAGAAAAATCCAACCCTAAGTATTTTGTGTGTTTGCTGACCTAGAGGGAATCTTTGTCGGGCCTCTCTATTGTGCTATAAATATCCAATCACAAGCAGATAATACTTGCTCTTTCCAATTTTTTTCAACCCTCTCTCTCTCTTTCTTGCCTCCCACTTGATGTCACTCTTGAAAGAAACCCAGGATTGCCTTGACGCCGCGAGAGTAGAGGCTAAATCTTTAGTTGCTGCATTTGCTCTTTGGCTCGCTCGGAAAGCTCTGAGTTCCTCCCCCAAACTAAAAAAGGCCAAGATGGTTAGGCGAGACCTAACAAGGAAGGAGTAGATCCCGCCGACTCCATCACACTCCAGGATCCCTCAGGTACCATCACTCGCTCCCCCTCCTCTCCTCTTTCAAGGATGAAAAATAGGCTCTAATGTTTCCATTCGCAGATCCTTTCCAAAGAGAAAAACACTGGGGATGGGTCGTCAAAGACCAGGCCACACTCGCTTGAAGATGCGAGTGACAAGATGGCTCTCGAGATCGATTCTTAAGCCAAACCAAAAGAACTCCCGCAAACCCCGGGTAAGTTATCCTTTACCTGTTCGTATCTCATCAACTTGCCTAACCACGTCTTTCGCAGCTCCTGCCTTTGGGACCACGGGAATAGGTGCTTCAACGAGCAAGTCTCCTGCTCGCCTGACGCCTCTAGATCCCGCCTCGAGCCTGCCACCCTCAGCGGATGAAGCTCCCAACCTTCTACCTCAAGACAACATTCCTGCCGTCGAACAGGAAACTCTGCACTCAGGGCTTGGAAAGGGGCATATTACATTCGACACTCCCTTCGAGGAGCGACCCAGGACTTCCCACCAACACTCGGGCAGAGATGCGAGCACCGAACCAGGTAACAAACCGCACTCGCCTCCCCCTAAAGGAGTGAAGATTAAGCGTCTAAAACTACTCGCTACAGGCTACCGCGACATCTCGTCGACTGATGTTGACATTGACGAGGACTTCTCGCCTCCCCCATCTCCTGACTCAATCGCCGCCTTCCTGGGTGACCCGAAGGACGTCGAGGTGCTGACGCGGCAGATGACCGAACTATTCCGAAAGCACACTCTGATGTTGTGTGAGATCCGGGTGAACCAAAACTCCGCCGAGGAGCGGCTACTCTGCTCGGAGAACAACTACTCGCAGCTGATTGCTGAGCTGGGGGGGCGCCGGGTTTCACTCCGGTATGAGGGGGAAAAAAGGGGGGAGGGGGAGGGAAGAGAGAAAAAGAGGGGGAGGAGAAGGAAAGGGGGGAGAGGGAGAAAGAGAAAAAGGAAGAAAAAATAAAGAGGGGAGGAGAAGAAAAGGGGAAAGATGGAGAGAAAAAATGAAGGGAGGGAGAGCCATAAAATCGCCGTGTTGCGAGCGTCGGCATAGCTTGTTGCAGTGTTTTGTTTTTATAACGTTGACGTAACTCTTAAAGGTTACCACCATGCTTTTTCAAAAACGTCGTGTTTTATATTTGTAAAAAATGGTGATTTTAAAATCTTCGTTGTAGAAGTAATATCAATCTCCTTACAATCATATTAAAAACTTTTGAAGTTCTATAAGACCGTGTACTATTCATCTCCTTACAATCAGCTTATGCTACTAGGTTTGTTGCTTAAGTATGCAAGTGTGATTGTTTCTCCAACTTAAAATAGCTGGCTACAAATTGGAGCAATATAAAATTATATAAGATTAAAAAAAACCAAAAAAAAATTATATACCAAATATCAAAGTTTTACATTCTTTTCAAGCTAAAATGGACTATTTTTAATCATACAAAAAAAACAATTACTCCTCATAATCCTAAAAAAACATAACTTTTAATTTAGTATTACACAAATCAATCAATGAATTTTTTGTAGAAAAAAACTCTGTTTCTGCTTCTTCTCATCACAATTGGTGTTTTTGATACTTCTCCTTGATCCAATTGAACCCAACGGTTGTCCCTTGCTTCGCTTTCTTCAGCCCCGTGGCAGCCACCTCCTTCGTCTTCTCGATGTCGTTCTTCTTCCCCCCGCTGCTTTTCTTGCTCGTCGGAGCCAGTTCGTCTCTGTAGTCCCATTGGTCGGCCAATGGGTTGTACCGGTGCTGCCCTCAGCGGCAGCAAAAACCCGTCAGACCGACCTTCCGTCGGCACCCGGAGTACCTGTACACCATACTCGTCGTGACGGCAGCCAGTGACGTATCCCCAATCGCCACATCTATCTCCTTATCAGCCGGTACGGCCTGCGGGATCTGGTAATAGGAGTGTTGTTCTGGCGCTTTGGGGACGTGGGTTTGGTCTGAGTCGCCTGGAAGTAGCTCTGGTACATTTATAAAATGCTAAATAAGAATAAAAATGAGAGATTATCATTTCTCATCCAAAAAACAGTGTAAGGAATTCAAATTAATAAGAAAAAATACCAAAACAAAGCTGAACTTAGTAGTCATGTGTTTGTCAACGAACAGAGGAAACCAAAGCTATAGAACCATATAGACTTGTAAGATTTCCCATTTTGAGATCTTTGGCCTTCTTTGGAGAGAGCATCACTTTCTTCTACCAAACTCTGTCTAAATCTACATTGAGGATCGCGTGCACATTTTTCTTTGTTAAGAAAATCAAAACACACATTCTTATGATATTGCTCTTTGGCATCTTCAGCATGCCCATAACTGCATGTCCTCTGTTAAAGTGTGAAATTTCATTTCATAACTATATACATACATGCACACATAACTCAAATTAAATCAACAAATCTATTAGCTGAGAGAAGCATTCTTTTGCGGGCAATCCAAAAGTGAAACATTTTTTCTCTACTGAAATATATATATATATATATATATATATATATATATATATATATATAGGTTTTTAACTCCTCATCAAACTTTCACCAAAGTCTTGACAAATTGACTATAGACTTGAAACATATTGGACATGTATATCTATTGTGATAGGATTCACAGATAAATGAGATGATAATAACCATGAGCATAGTAGCATGAGCAAGTTAACATAGGAGAGCTAAATACTTACAATCTCATTATTGTGCAAGTTAAGAGCATTATAAACTATTTCTCCAAAGAAGGCCAAAGATCTCAAAATGGGAAATGGAGCAAATACACTGAAAGTCTGAAACAAACATCCACCTAAGCAGTCACTTACAATTGGGACCCTTCACCGGACCCTCGCTGCGCGGGGATGCTTTGTGCACCGGGCTGCCTTTTCCCCTATTGACTAGTTGGGAAGTTAGCCGAGCCTCTGATTTTCTACCATGCTTTTCTTTCTCTTTGTTCATCTTCCTGCCTTTCTGTCTGTAGATTTCAAACAAAGGTGCACTACTACTATCATTTGCATTTGTATCTTCTCTATCTTCTTTCACTACATTGATAACTTATGCACTTTAGTGAATAACTCCTGCACTTGAAGAAAATCATTAATTATCATGAAATTGAAGATGAAATTTGACAATATTATGTTTAGCAGTGAGTTGTTAATAAGGAAAGCCATGTTTTTGATAGTTTACAATGTTAACATACATGTACAGGAAAAAGAGTGCCTTGATGTTATTTGTAACTATTTCTGAACGTCTTTAGCAGTGACGTTTTCCCCCCCAATGGACATGGAGCAAATACACTGAAAGTCTGAAACAAACAGGTCCAAAGAGAGCTAGACGAGCAAAGAGAAAGAGAAGCAGGGTATAAAACCAAAGGCTCAGATGACTTCCAAACTAGTTGAATAAAAGGAAAAAGGAAGAGAGAAGAAACTCTCATATTTCAATCTCCTTCCAACAGTAATGGTAGTTGCATGGGTTGCCTGAGCCTCTCCTCAGGCCATCCTCAATGCACTAAACATAGTAGAGAAAAACTCTATCTTTGTTTCATTTTGAGGCAGTCATTCTTCATCGCCTCCAAGAAAAATAATAACAAAATTCTTTATATAAAAGCCACATAGTTCAAACTTTGTATGAAAGTTATTTTCAAAAACTCTCTCATCCGGCACAACAACATACCCAACAAGCTCTTTTGTACTTGTACAAACCATCTTAGTCGAGCTTCTTGCATCCTCACTGCAATTGGTGTCACTCATGACTTATCCTTGATACATTCATTCCTAATTTTATTCAGCCTCGTGTGTTCAAACATCCACCTAAGCATTCTCATCTCTGCAACTCCCATTTTTTGATCATGTACAAAATTCATTGCCCAACACTCAGAACCATAGAGCATTGTTGGTCTAAATGCAGTATGGTAAAACTTGCCTTTAAGTTTTGAAGTTACTTTACGATCACATAAGATCCCTAACGCGCCTCTCCATTTCAACAAACTTGCTTGGATTCTATGTATCACATCTTTATTAACACCTTCATCTTTTTGAACCATCAATACATGATATTTAAAGCACTCACTGTGGGAAATATCTTGATCACCCAACTTTATAAGGAAGTCATCCGTCCTTCTTGCACTGCTAAATTTAAGCTATATATACTCCATATTTGCCCTGCTCAACCTAAAACCTTTCTTTTTAAAAGTGTCTCGCCAAGATTCAAGTTTCGCGTATACACCCTCGCGTTTCTCATAGACCAAAACGATATCATCCGCAAATAATAAACACTAAGAATATGTTTGGTGAGCTCATGTAAGATAAGGGTAAAGAGATGAGTGAAGAGATTAGGGATTAAAACTGAACCTTGATATAAGCCAACAATGATAGAAAATTCCTATGTTAATCCTCCAAATGTCCTCACACTCGTCGCTGAATTTGTATTCATATATCTCCCATTCCATATGCCGCAAACGGTCTCAAAACAACCCAAATGATATACGGAGAATTTTCTCTATATATTGCTCTTATAAGCAGTGGACAATTTGGTTGACACGCTGTTGATAATGGGGAATGGTGTGCTACCTGGGCAGGCGAAAGACAAGTTGTACATTTTAAAGCTTTTAGGGGTTTTGCATTCTTTGGGACCAATTTTTTGTGGATCTGAACTATATACTAGTGGGGGGAAGAAAAATTTGTCTTTCCTTGCTAGTGCTTGGGGTGCATGATATGCCTCCGCTTAGGTCTTGTGGCATGTCCCCAAAATGTCCCTCTCTATATTGTGTGATGCATATGTTATGGTTCTTGTGCATCGTAGCTTCCCAAACATTCGTGCCTTGAAGAGCTCTTTTCTCCTATTTAATGCTCGATCTCTTTGGCAACTGCTCATTGATGCTTGGGCTATTGGTCGATGTTGTGTTGCAATTGGGGCTTGCTTATTTGGGTTGTTTTGAGACCGTTTGCGGCACATGAGTACCTTCAGTGTTGTTGATCAATGTTAAAAAACATTCGTTTCATTTTGTTGGCCACGAATCAATTTGGATGTGGTATGCCAGTCATGTTGCTTGAATTTTGATCTCATTCACAATATTGGCATTGAATTTGAAGAAGGATTGATCTCTGTCTCTGCTTTCAATGCGAAAAGAGGCAATGGTTGGAATTACAGTTATCATTTGATCAGCTATTTGGTGAGACGTATGTGCCTAAACAAACATCCAGTCTGATGCTTGTTGATCCCCACTGTAGTGGGATAAAGGCTTGAGTGTTGTTGTATATCTCCCATTCCAACTATCCCTTAGATAATTTTAAAGCCCATCAATAAAAGTCTCATACCATGTTCGTAAATTTCCAAGCCCAATTATGCTATAGTGGTTGCCTGAGAAATATGCCCCAAGCAATCCCCAATGCCTAAAGTATAGAGGAAATATTGAAAAGGTTGCCCTAGCTTATAGCTGCATAGATAAATAATAATAATAATAATAATAATAACACAAGTGGAACTGATGCAACTCTACTTGGGATAACTAACACAATAATTTCTCTTAGACTCCATTTGGCACGACATTTTTTCTCAGGCGAGTTTGGACAAAAACGCCACCGTCATAGAATGCATGATTGGCTTGACAACAGCTATGACCACCATCAAGAGAAGAAAACTAGTTTTGAACATAAGAGTGGATGAAGTTCCTTATCTGTAAGGGTCAACGAGAGAGGTAGAGAGTGAGGGAGAGCTAAAACTGAGCAAAATTAATGACTGTACAACAGTTGAGAAAAAATAATAGAGATTTTTTTTTCTGTGAATCTATTAGCTCAAGATAATTTGCATGGGTTGTACTAAGAGAGAGAGAGAGAGAGAGGGTAGATGGACAAAGGAAAAAAGAAGCAGGGTATAAAACCAAAGGCTCGGGTGACTTCCAAACTAATTGAAGAAAAGGAGAAAGGAAGAGACAAGAAACTCTCATATTCCAGCCTCCTTCCAACTATAATGATAGCTGCACGGGTTGCCGGAGAAGCCTCTCCCCAAGCCATCCTCAATGCTTAAACATGGTAGAGAAAAACTCTTTTCTTCATTTCATTTCAGGTTGTCATTCTTCATCGCCTCACATGGAAGAAAAATAAGAGCATGATTCTTTATATAAAAGCCACATAATTCACCCCATGTAGGTCATTTAATATGACCTCCCCTTCAACTTTGCATAATTATAGGGACTTTTCCTCTATCTTTCAAAATTACAAAAACCTCCGCTCTAAGTTTACAATGTTAGCTGCATGTACAATAGTAGCAGCAGTAACAACAGCAGCAACAGGAGGAGGTGCAGAAGTAGTAGCAGGAGTAATATTGTAGGGCTATTCTCATGTGCACTGCTGCTTGAAATCTAAAGAGAGAGAAGTCAGAAGATGGATGAAGAGAAAGAGAAGTGGGATAGAAAACCAAAGGCTCAGATGACAACCAAACTAGTCAAGGAAAAGGAGAAAGGAAGAAAGAAACTCCCATTTTCCAACATCCTTCCAACAATAATAGTTGCACGGGTTGTCTGAGAAGCCATAACTACTCTTCTTAGATGGAGAGAAATAATCCATGGCAAAATTAACTACTCTTCTTAACCTATGTATTTGAATATGTTAAACAAAACCAAATTTCTGTTAAACGAAACCATAACCAAATAGTAAGGGCTTGGCCATTTATTGCCTTCATGCTATGAGCTTTAGGTCGGCTAGTGAAAACAATTACATGAATGAAGGTAGATGGACATAATACCACGTTATTGCTTTCACATTATGTCTTCTTGTTCATATTTAGAGTATTTGCTAGTTTTTTAGAAGATGAAAGTAGAAATTTTTTAGAAACCTCATGAGAGCATACACCCATCTGCTCACCATTTTTCTCCATTTCCTCCCCTGAATATCTCCTATAAATTTCATGCGAATATGGTTTCTAAAAGTCTATCGCTTATGAGTTCTACACTACTATATAAATCTCACTTAGAGATTCTTAAACAACAAACATCTCAGAAAAATATCAATAGAATTCACTATCGAAATTTTTCCCGGGGGTTGCAGGGGAAGTCTTCCGTCGGGGAAGAAGGCGACCCCATAGTTGCCGGACTGGAGGAAACGTCGTCGAGCAGGGGGGAAGCCGGAGGCAGCGGCGGTGGATTTTGGAGGGCGCACACCGAGTTGTTGTGGGGGCGAAGTTCCTCCTGCGGGAGAAAAAGGGCGAGCGAGAGAGAAAGAGAGGGCTGCGGGAGAGAGAGAGGGATCGGAGTTCAAACCAAAGAGAAGATGGCCGCTCCATTCGCACTCTGTGGAGATCGCCTGGTAAGAGGAAGGAGGAGGAAGGAGATCGTCGTTCCCTTCCTGGCCAGTTTCGCGATTCTTGTTGCGGGGAAGATGAGAGAATCCCGTAAAAGAGGATCGAGTTTTAAGGGGTAAAACGGGATAGACGCAAAATCAGTCTGTTTCAGTCGAACTGGAGTGAGGCCCGACCGGGGGGGAGTCGGAAGTAGGACGTACTTTCCTGGGATCCACATTAAACGAGCTGAAGATCAACTGCGCCTTGCACAGCAGGAGCTGCAGTCCATTCGCGCGCTCCAATATTCCCGCATGTTGCCCCGGGCGGGAAGGAGAGGTCGGGGATGGTGTTAATGGCCCCTGGTGGGCCTACCGGCACTCGCCTTCCTACCCTTTATTTTTCTAATCTTCTTGTAATAGTAACTCTATTGATTGAACATGTGTTGAATGCTCCTTCTTATTATATACTCTTCCTTTGGTCTCGCATATGATATTTTTTTTCTTATTGCTGAACTGCTATTTTTAAATCTGGAAAACAACGCTTAGCTCGATCTCAGAGGTGAGTGGGGGAGTGCGGGATCGAAACAGAGTCCAAGGCGGGATGCGACAAATTGGCTATCTGCACTTTTTCCCTCATGGATCCTTTCCCGCCAAAAAAATTTCTATAAATAGACCTCCCCACCTACCGTCTTAACCACTACTTCGATAGCTTCCAACCCTCCTAACTTCTCTTGAACTCGCAATTTTACGCTTTTTCTACTCTTCTCGCGCGATGACTGGTGATACTGACGGCCGTACAAAGTGCGTCGCAGCATTTGCCGACTATCCGTTCATGAACTGCAACTTGATCGAGGAGGAATTTCAAGCGATAGAAGGGCTATATGTCCCGCCTGGCTTCTCGGCGCGTGTTCCGGGGAGGGATGAGTCGATAAATCATTTCTCACCGAACAAACTTGTCATACATGTCGAACACTTCGAGGTAAGACTTCAACTCACAATCTGGTCTGAGGTGTGCCAGACCTTGCGATGTTTTGGCGTCGTTCCCACACAGCTTAATCCCAACTCTATAGCCCTACTGGTAGGATTTGCTTGCTACTTGCGAGAGGAGCGGATTGAATTCAGCCTCTCAGTCTTTCGCAAACTCTTCAACTTCCAAGCCAAGAGGGACGGGATTGCATTCTTCTCGGGCAACAATCTCAAAGTTTTGGTCTCGCCAACAAGAACAACCATTGGATTCACAAATTTATTTTTGTATCAGGTAATTTTGGCAACCTTCCTCTCTCGCCTGTCCTGCAGGAGGAATCAACTAGTTCCTTTTCCAAAAGGACTTCGACGTTCCCTTTCTGAGGAGGAACGTTGACTCGCTCCTACCCGTACGCGTCGGGGTAGGTAGTTCTCTCCCTTTCTCTTAACTAAAAAGATTCCAGAACTTTGGCTAATTACTACGTGTGCAGGGGAGCGAGACCTCCCCCTCAATCCACCTCATACGAGTAGTACAACACTCGCCCCTGGTAATGCACGTGTGGAGGCAGCCGCCGAGGCATGCAGGAGTGGACCAAAACCGCTGCCGAAAACTAGCAACGAGAAGCGAAAGCCTGGAGTACTTCCTCCCATGCCGCTCCTCAAGAAGTCCAGGACAACAGATTTTGCCAAAGGCAAAGAGGTCAGCTCGGCTCCTCCCGCGAGTTCCCTGGGCGCGGGCGAGACCATAGGAAAGAAGACCAACGAGATTGGCGGAACCTCAGATGCGTCAGAGGGTAAGGTGGTGCGGAGAGGCCACTGAAACTTCGATCTGGGCGAGAAGCCGCTGGATGATGCTGATGATCCTCTGCTATTTCGGGACCGACAGGTCAACATGTCCTCCATCTCCACTATACTCCCCTCCTGGCAAGAGGGCGAGACCGTCTCCGGCCAAGCCTACGCCTTCGCCATCGGGCTGTACGGGAGGGACAACGTATCCTACTACGATGACGCGACCATGCAAGCGCTCTCCTATGAGAGCTCGCGAGTCTAACTCCGTACCATCGAACTCGCCCACATGATAGCTATCCGCGACATACTCTTATCGCGAAACCTGGCAGATGTCAGCAACTCGCGAGCCGTATTGTCTGAGGAAGTGACGGTCCTGAAGTAGAAGCTAGCTGCTACCGAGCAAAATCTCATCGGGCAAGTGGGTGGAGTGGCAAGCTTTCCCCCACCAAGTGTATTCGCTTATCTCCTTTCTTGCTCTAACTCAATCTTTTTGCAGGATGTCGCGACCGCTACTCAGCTGCACCCGCACATAGACCATCTTGAGGAGGAGAACCGGGAGCTAAAGGACCAGCATAAACAGTTGATTGACTCGCCAGTCCCCCCTCTCCTAGTCGAGAAGAAAGAGGCTCAACTTCACTCCCAACACGAGCTTGAGCTAATGATGCAAGAGAACGCCATCGCGTCGACAAGGCACTCGATTCAAGTAATGCAGAGGGTCAACCTTCTGAAGAGCGAGGGGGAGAAAGTGACGGTCGAGGACCTGGTCTCCGAACTGTTCTTGCCAATCCCCGAGCCAGAGGACAATGCTGGCGACATCTCTGGCGAGAGAGAGCAGTCAACATCGCTGCCCTGAAGTTCTCTCCTTTTTCAATTTTCTTTCATTGTATTTTACTTTTCGGGCTCCGTCACTTTTTTGCGAGATGTAACATTCTTCAATGAAATATAAGTTAAATTTTTGGGCTGTTAAATTTCTCTATATTTTTTTCACTTTAATTTTGATTGATTTGTCGTGCGAAACCGTACTCGGTCCATACTTTAATTTTAACTCGCGATTTTTACCTTTGCAATTTTTGAGCAAGACATTCCGCAGAATCTTATCTCAGCACATCATTATGAAACGTTGACTTCGCGAACTTGACGTTTAGATTTTAGATCTCGCGCAGCTCTTACCCCATTGGCTCTCGCACGACAATAGTGCTCGACTAGCGTGATCTAGCCCTGAGCATTTGCATTCGCCTGTACCATTTAACTCGCTTTGTTCACGCCCTGGCATTGTCTCTCACGCTAGCTTACCTTCGAATGGCCGCCCCATCGACTGGCGAGACCCTTATCGGCGTGACCTCCTTAGAACTTCACAGTTCTCTAAAGATTCTTCCAACTCCCAATCTCGTTGATTTGGGAGAACCTTGAGGGCGAGTTTCTTTTAGGGTTACCCTTTCAGCATGTCCTTGAGTGGCATTTAGCCCTGTCAGCTAGCGGGAGCTACTCAGGACTTAATTTCAACATATTTCACAACATCGATCGAGGGCCCTTCAGACCTGCCAGCTAGGTGAGAGCCTGGCAGCGGGAGCTGCTCGGGACTTAATTTTAAGATATTTCACAACGTCCACCTAGGGCCCTTCAGACTTGTCAGCTAGGTAAGAGCATGGCAGCTGGAGTTGCTCCGGACTTAACTTCAAGATATTTCACAACGTCCACTGAGGGCCCTTCTGACCTGTCAGCTAGGTGAGAGCCTGACAGCGGGAGCTGCTCGAGACTTAACTTCAAGATATTTCACAACGTCCACCGAGGGCCCTTCAGACCTGTCAGCTAGGTGAGAGCCTGGCAGCGGGAGCTGCTCGAGATTTAATTTAAAGACATTTCACAATGTTAACCGAGGGCCCTTCAGACCTGTCAGCTAGGTGAGACCCTTGCAGCGGGAGCTGGTAGAGACTTAACTTCAAGATATTTCGCAACGTCCACCGAGGGCCCTTTAGACCTGTCTGCCAGCTATGTGAGAGTTTGGCAGCGGGAGCTGCTCGGGACTTAACTTCAAGATATTTCACAACGTCCACCGAGGGCCCTTTAGACCTGCCAGCTAGATGAGAGCATGACAATGGGAGCTGCTCGCGACTTAATTTCAAGACATTTCACAATGCCCACGGAGGGCCCTTCAGACCTGCCCGCTAGGTGAGAGCCTAACAGCGGGAGCTGCTCGGGACTTAACTTCAAGATATTTCACAACATCCAGTGATGAACCTTCAGACCTGCCTGCTAGGTGAGAGCCTGACAGCGGGAGCTGCTCGGAACTTAACTTCAAGATATTTTACAACGTCCACCGAGGGCCCTTCAGACCTGCCAGTTGGCAGCGGGAGCTGCTTGGGACTTAATTTCAAGACATTTCACAATGTCTTCCAAGGGCCCTTTAGACCTGCTAGCTAGGTGAGAGATTGACAGCAAGAGCTGCTCGGAACTTAACTTCAAACTTGTTTCTTAGGCCACAAGGGGGACATGCTAAGAAGGAGAAGAGCTAGAGCAATAAACATGTTTTTTTATTCATTCTTAAGGATAAAAGCATTTAAAGTCATCACCACTTCAGGTGTGACTGATGGTTACCCCATCTACATTTTGGATGCAATAACCTCATGACCTGAGGGCTTCCTCGATAATATAAGGATCCTCTTAGTTGGGATTGAGCTTTTCTACTGCCGCCAACCTCCCGACCGCATCTACTTTTTTCAAGACTAGATCTACCTTTACAAATTGTTTGATGCACACATGTTTGTCAAAATACCGGTCCATTTGACGTTTAACCTCCTCTTGCCTGACAGCTAGATCGCGAAGCTCTTCTACCAGGTCTAGTGAGAGCTGCATCTCGCCTTCATTCTCGACTCTCCAGTCTTCCCCCTTCTCCTGCGATGACCTCCCGTGGTGACCTGACCTTGAACTCTACGGGAAGCATGGCTTCACATCCATGTGAAAGTCTGAACGGAGTTTCCCCTGTGGAGGTGTTTAGCGTGGTTCTTATGGCCCAAAGAACCGACGGGAGCTGTTCCACCCAGCTTCCCTTTACATGTTTCACCTTCTTTTTCAACAAGTTCATGTTGATCTTATTTTCCGCCTCCACCTGCCTGTTACTCCGAGGGTGATGGACCAATGTGAACCTGAGATCAATTCCGAGCTGGACACAAAAACTGATGAACTCCTCACTAGCACATTGCGGCCCGTTGTCGGTGACTATGGCTTGAGGCAGCCCATGCTGACAGATGATCTCTCCTCATACAAAGTTGTGAACCACCTGAGAGGTCTAAAGGGCCCGTTGTCGGTGACTATTGACTGGCACACCATGCTGTCGGATGATCTCGTTCAAATATAGCTCCGCTATTGTCTTCATCGGGTAGTTGACCTTAAATGGTATGAAGTGAGCACACTTGGTCAACCTATCCATGATTACCCATACAGAGTCATGTCCTCGTGGAGATCTTGGTAAGCCTGTAATAAAATCCATTGAAATGATTTCTCACTTCCATGTTGGAATCTCCAATGGTGTCAACTTGCCACCAGGCCTCCCATGATCAGCTTTCACCCGCTTGCAGGTATGACATTCTGATACAAATTGTGCTATATCTCTTTTCATTCCATACCACCAGACAATTTGTTTCAAATCACGGTACATTTTTGTTGAGCCTGGATGGTAGGCCATACTTGAGCCATGTGTTTCCCTACACACCATATCGCGAATGTCTCCAACTGCGGGAATACAAAATCGACCGCGATATTTTAACGTGCCTGCGACATCAATCGCAAAATCCGGTAATTCACCCTTTTCAGTCCGAAGAAATAAATGTAAAAGCTCAGGATCATCCTTTTGATGTTGTCTTGCAAGCATCATCCATGAAGGTTCTTCTACTGCCGAATGACTTTGTAGTTCATATCGGATGTGGTAATGGTTAAAAAAGGAGGTGGTAAATGGAGAATGTGTATTAACTTTTCTTTGTTAAATAAATCATGCCCTAATAATTGCTACCCCTTGCCTCGGATCGACGCGCTGGTTGATTTAGCCGTCGGTTTTTCTGTCATGAGCTTTTTAGATGCTTTTTCAGGTTATCACCAGATCCGGATGCACCCTCCTGATACCAAGGATGTTTCCTTCATCACGAGGGAGGGATGCTTCAGTTACAAAATGATGCTCTTTGGGTTGAAGAACGCAGGGGCTACCTATCAGTGCATGATGGATCGGGTCTTCCGGGATCAGAGGGGGAGAAATTTGGAGGTCTACGTTGACGACCTAATGATCAAAAGCAAGTGCATGGATTCGCACCTACAAGATCTGGAGGAGACATTCGCCGCCTTAAGGAGGTTCAAGATGAGGCTGAACCCCTTGAAGTGTGTCTTTGGGGCCAGCCGCGGGAAGTTCCTCGGGCATCTTCTGACTCCGGCAGGGGTGGAGCCCAACCCGGACAAGGTAAAAGGCCATCCTAGATTTGGAATCACCTCGCGACGCCAAGTAGGTCCAGCGCTTGACAGGCAAACTGGCTGGCTGAGCAGGTTCCTCTCTAGGGCAGGAGATAAGTGTTCTTCATTCTTTAAGATGCTGCGAGGGAATCAAAGGTTTGAATGGACCACCGAGTGTAAAGAGGGCTTTCAAGGGCTGAAAAGACAACTCTCTCAGGCTCCTCTGCTCCAGAGCCCAAAAGAAGGAGAGGACCTGACCTTGTACCTCGGAGTAGGAGCGGAGGCGGTAAGCTCCGTCCTAGTGAGGGAAGAAGGAAAGAAGCAACTGCCCATCTACTACGTCAGCCGGATATTGAGGAAAGCAGAGCTCCGCTACCCCATCCTCGAAAAGCTCGCTTACGCCCTGGTCATCTCTGCAAGGAAACTCCGACCGTACTTTCAAGCACATTCGATTAGGGTGGTGACCGACCACCCTCTTCGCAAGATCTTCGAAGGAGTGGAGCACTCGGGGAGACTGGCTAAGTGGTCTATTGAGCTAAGCGAGTTCGACATCTCTTTCGTCCCAAGACTCTCCATCAAGGCGCAGGCAGTGGCGGACTTCCTAGCAGACTACATTGTTGAAGTCGAGGGGGGAGAGCAGCAACCTCGAGAAGCGTGGAAGTTGATGGTTGATGGGGCCTCGGGAAAGCACTCCCTCGGGGCAGGGGTGGTATTGACAAGCCCTCAGGGGGTAACCATAGAGCAAGCAGTCATTTTACATTTCCCCGTGACCAACAATCAAGCGGAGTATGAGTCCGTGATCGCCGGCCTTCGCTTGGCAAAGGAGCCGGAGATTCGGGATGTGGAAGCTTTCACTGATTCAAAGGTAGTAGCGTCGCAGATCCGGGGAGAGTTTGAAGCTCGGGAGCCTACCCTCATAAAATACCTCTCCAAGGTAAGGGCGATCATCGGAGGGTTCCGGTCATTCTCAATTCAACATGTTCCAAGGGAAGAAAGTATAGCTGCCGACCGATTGGCCAAGTTTGGACCTCGGGGAAGAGGGACCTTGACGGAGCTATTTCGACCGGCTATCGAGGAAGGAGAGTTGATGGTGGTAGATCGGCAACCCTCGTGGGTGGATCCATTTGTGACCTTCCTAACCACCGGTGAACTTCCTGAGGGGACCAAGGTCGGGAAAAGCTTCAAGCGCAAAGCAGCTCACTACCTAATGATGGAGGGGGCCTGCATCGTAAGATGTTGTCAGGGCTCCTAGCTAGATGTGTGACCGAAGAAGAGATCCCGAAGATCTTGGGAGAGGTGCACTCGGGCGAGTGCGGCAGTCACTCTGAAGGAAGGACGTTGGAGGCAAGGGTGGTCCGACAGGGGTACTTCTGGCCCACCCTAAGGAAGGATGCCACGGAGTTTGCAAGGAGGTGTCAAAAATGTCAGCTCTGCGCCCCCCTTCAGCTCTTGGCAGCTCAAAGGCTCCGAAGTATCACGACACCGTGGTCGTTCGCCATCTGGGGAATGGATTTAGTTGGGCCCTTTCCTCCGGCTAGTGGGCAGAGGAGATTCCTCTTGGTCATGATCGATTATTTCTCGAAGTGGCTGGAAGTTAAAGCCTTGGTCAAGGTAACCTCACAGGTCATAAGGAACTTCGTCTGCGGGGAGATCATTTGCAGACATGGGTTGCCCCAAGCAATAGTGACAGATAACGGCCCCCAGTTTGCCAGCGAGGAGTTCATCAGCTTCTGCGCCCAACTAGGGATAGATCTCCGGTTTGCCTCTGTCCACCACCCCCGGAGTAACGGCCAGGTGGAAGCGGCAAACAAAATCATTGTAAACCTACTGAAGAAAAAAGTGGAGAACTTAAAGGGGAATTGGGTGGAGCAGCTCCCCTCGGTCCTGTGGGCCCTACGAACGACCCCGAACACGGCCACCGGTGAGACCCCCTTCAAGATCTCTCATGTGTGTGAGGCCGTCCTACCAGTGGAGTTCGAGGTCCGGTCCCCGCGAGTCACAGCCGCGGGCGAAGGAGACGAGACTTGGAGGTTGGAGAATGAGGAGGGACAACGCCTCTCGTTAGATATGGTGGAAGAACTGCGAGACGTGGCGGCTATCAGGCAAGAAGAGATCAAGCGACGAATGGCCAAGTATTTTGATAAGCATGTCAGGGTCAAGCAGTTTACTGAAGGGGATCTGGTGCTGAGAAAGGTTGACGCGGTAGGAAGGTCGGCTCCCGTGGGCAAGCTCCACCCGAACTGGGAAGGACCATACATAGTGAAGGAAGTCCTCGGAACAGGAGGATACTACCTCCAGGACGTGGAGGGGAGGGCCCTAAGCCACACCTGGAGCGATGATGACCTAAAACGCTTCTACCCATGAAGGGGGAAGAATGTAACCATGTATCTCAAAAATAAACTTATTATACTACATCGATTGATTTTCTCTTAACTATTGTCAAGTTTTTCATAATATGACGTAATTATGTGTTTTGTAATACCCCGAGCTCGGCTCGGCCCCAGGTAGACCCACTGCGCAGGCTCTCATCTAGCTGACAGTTCCGAAGGCTCGCCTGTGGGGGATAGGTTTGGTTGGTTTGAGATCGTCATCGGCACCCCGAGCTCGGCTCGGCCCCAGGTAGACCCGCTGTGCAGGCTCTCATCTAGCTGGCAGATCCGAAGTCTCGCCTGTGGGGGATAGGTTTGGTTGGTTTGAGATCGTCATCGACACCACGAGCTCGGCTCGGCCCCAGGTAGACCCGCTGCGCAGGCTCTCATCTAGCTGGCAGGGCCAAAGGCTCGCCTGTGGGGGATAGGTTTGGTTGGTTTGAGATCGTCATCGGCACCCCGAGCTCGGCTCGGCCCCAGGTAGACCTGCTGCGCAGGCTCTCATCTAGCTGGCAGGTCCGAAGGCTCGCCTGTGGGGGATAGGTTTGGCTGGTTTGAGATCGTCATCGGCACCCCGAGCTCGGCTCGGCCCCAGGTAGAACCGCTGCGCAGGCTCTCATCTAGCTGGCAGGTTCGAAGGCTTGCCTGTGGGGGATAGGTTTGGTTGGTTTGAGATCGTCATCGGCACCCCGAGCTCGGCTTGGCCCCAAGTAGACCCGCTGCGCAGGCTCTCATCTAGCTGGCAGGTCCGAAGGCTCGCCTGTGGGGGATAGGTTTGGTTGGTTTGAGATCGTCATCGGCACCCCGAGCTCGGCTCGACCCCAGGTAGACCTGCTGCGCAGACTCTCATCTAGCTGGCAGGTCCGAAGGCTCGTCTGTGGGGGATAGGTTTGGTTGGTTTGAGATCGTCATCGGCACCCCGAGCTCGGCTCGGCCCAAGGTAGACCCGCTGCGCAGGCTCTCATCTAGCTGGCAGGTCCGAAGGCTCGCCTGTGGGGGATAGGTTTGGTTGGTTTGAGATCGTCATCGGCACCCCGAGTTCGGCTCGGCCTCAGGTAGACCCGCTGCGCAGGCTCTCATCTAGCTGACAGGGCCGAAGGCTCGCCTGTGGGGGATAGGTTTGGTTGGTTTGAGATCGTCATCGGCACCCCGAGCTCGGCTCGGCCCCTGGTAGACCCGCTGTGCAGGCTCTCATCTAGCTGGCAGGTCCGAAGGCTCGCCTGTGGGGGATAGGTTTGGTTGGTTTGAGATCGTCATCGGCACCCCGAGCTCGGCTCGGCCCCAGGTAGACCCGCTGTGCAGGCTCTCATCTAGCTGGCAGGTCCGAAGGCTCGCCTGTGGGGGATAGGTTTGTTTGGTTTGAGATCGTCATCGGCACCCCGAGCTCAGCTCGGCCCCAGGTAGACCCGCTGCACAGGCTCTCATCTAGCTGGTAGGTCCGAAGGCTCGCCTGTGAGGGATAGGTTTGGTTGGTTTGATATCGTCATCGGCACCCCGAGCTCGGCTCGGCCCCAGGTAGACCTGTTGCGCAAGCTCTCATCTAGCTGGCAGGTCCGAAGGCTCGCCTGTGGGGGATAGGTTTGGTTGGTTTGAGATCGTCATCGGCACCCTGAGCTCGGCTCGGCCCCAGGTAGACCCGCTGCGCAGGCTCTCATCTAGCTGGCAGGTCCGTAGGCTCGACTGTGGGAGATAGGTTTGGTTGGTTTGAGATCGTCATCGGCTCCCCGAGCTCGGCTCGGCCCCAGGTAGACCCGCTGCGCAGGCTCTCATCTAGCTGGCAGGTCCGAAGGCTTGCCTGTGGGGGATAGGTTTGGTTGGTTTGAGATCGTCATCGGCACCCCGAGCTCGGCTCGGCCCCAGGTAGACCCGCTGCGCAGGCTCTCATCTAGCTGGCAGGTCCGTAGGCTCGCCTATGGGGGATAGGTTTGGTTTGTGGGTGATAGGTTAGGATAGGTTAGGTCTGGTTGGCGGAAACTTCATCGGCACCCCGAGCTCGGCTCGGCCCCAGGTAGACCCGCTGCGCAGGCTCTCATCTAGCTGGCAGGTCCGTAGGCTCGCCTGTGGGGGATATGTTTGGTTTGTGTGAGATACGTTAGGATAGGTTAGGTCTGGTTTGCGGAAACTTCATCGACACCCCGAGCTCGCCTCGGCCCTGGGTAGACCCGCTGCGCAGGCTCTCGTCTAGCTGGCAGGTCCGAAGGCTCGCCCTGTGGGGGATATGTTTGGTTTGGAGAAGGCAGGAAGTGCACCAGGATCACGAAATGGAAAGAGATAAAGGTAGAAAAGTTCTCGGCCGGAATAGATCTCGACGGGGAAATCCCCGTCAGAGAGGTCTCGTCGAGGGGGGGGCTTTCGCCGAGAAGGCTCCTACTAATATTCTCGAGCAGACAGGCGGAATCGTTCGGCGACAGGCCTGAATGGATTCGCGCAGACTAAAGGGGGACGGTTCCGTCTTAAGGGTTCGTGAGTCGCGCTTCCGACTGACAGTTTGCAGCAGGTTCCCGCCGATTCGTCACTAAGGAAGACTATCCTAGGGGGGCCAAGGGCCTCGGCGGAAGCATACGTAGGAAGCACTCGGCCACAGCAATTACATCAAGCACATTCACAATAACGAGACATTTACAATGGAACGTTTGCAATGTATATTACACAAGTACGAGTTTAGAGCATCTCGCTCTTTACACTAAGACAAAAGAAGAAAAAGGGGTCCCTCAAGGAGACAAGCTATACCCTTCAGAGCTCCCGCTTGAGCTCCCGCTGGAGCTCTCGCCGGATCTCTCCCCGGAGGTCTCGCCACCCGCGGCAGGGAATTCGGGACATCCGAGGGTGGGGTATCAGGGGCGCCCGGGGGCTTTGGAATGGGCTCGAAGAGCCAGGGAACAAGCTGTTGAGCGGTGATGTTTTTGCCCCTCCCATCCCAGCAGTCGATGTCTCGCAGCGTCTCCAGCGTCAACCTGACTGTAGCCTGCGCGTTGGCCTGGAGAAGCTTGTCGACGTCATAGACCGAGTAGTACCGGCTCTTCAGTCTCTCGTCCAGCGGGGGGGGGGGGGGGGGGGGGGGGGGCGCATTCGCCTCCAGGCGCGCAATCTGCTCCCTCAGAAGGACGTTGTCGTATCGCGCTTGGGATAGCTCCTCGCGAAGCGTGGCTTGGGCGGAATCCTGAACATCGAGAGGTTAGCATAAAAGAGAAAAGTTAAAGTAGCGAGAGCAAGCGCTGTGAAAGATCTCGCTTACCCTTTCCGCCTGGCGCGAAGATAGCAGTTGCTGGGCCTCGGCCAGCTCCTTAGCCAGAGTGGCCGCCTGAGCCACCGCGTCATCCCTAGCCTTGAATATATCCTGGAAATTGCGGTCTATGGTGATGCTCCGGCGAGCACACATGTGCGCAAGCTCCAGCCCGCGCATCAGGGCGCGAGTAGAGTCATAAGCCAGCAGCCGGGTCGACATCCTGTCATAGACACTGGCATCCTCCCGGCTGTAGAGGCAGTAACCTAAGGCGAAAGCCTCGCTGGTAACCTCGTCTCGCTCTGCCCAGCTGGGCAAGAGGGATGAGATTGAGACATTGTTGGCGTCGGGATCCCACTGTAGCAGCGGCTTGTTCTCCGCGTCCAGACACCTCATGCCGAGACCAAAATTGCGATGGCCCCGCGACACCTCTCCAGACAGAGGCTGGCCGGAGGTCCCGGCGGCGGCACCCTCGCCCTCTGCAACACCAAGGGCCTAAGGGTTCTCGGCAGGGGCCTCAGCGCCGCCCCTGGTGAATGCGATCTCGCTGACAGCCTGCAGGATCTCCTCAAAGGAGCGGCTTGCAGGGAGAGGTTGGGAGTGCGTCACCATAACGGCCTTGCCCTTCTCGGTATCAGTTGTCTTGGGTCTCTTGATTGGTTGAGGCGCAGGGGCACCGAGCTTTCGTTTCCCGGCACCAATTGAAGGAGGCGGGGCCGGCTCTTTTCGGCAAGCTTGTGCAGCGGCCTTTGCAAGAGCCGGCGGGTCTTTTGGAGGTTGGCTCCCGCCAGCGCGAGCCTCGTCAAAGGGTTGGCGTAAGGGGATCTCGCGCTCTCCTGCGAAAGTGGCAATACTAAGTTCAAACCTTGAAAAGGACATTGATTAGTGAGGTAAAGGCGAGACCTTACCTTCGCCTGGGAGCACTGGGAGGAGTGAATCAACGTCTCGCCGAAGGTAGAGGACGTCGAAGTCCTTGGTTCCAAAGAACTCAAGAAGGGCGCTCTCGCGCGAGCCCAAGGAGAGGGGCTTGTAGGCAGCATCCTCGTATTGGATGGGTGTGAGAGGCACGTTCCCGAAGTCGCCGGAAACAAAGATGAACCTCTCGCCCCAGTGATGGTGCTTGTGGGCGTGACCGATCGTCTTGAGCAGTTGTCCAGAGAAGAAGACCACCCCTCCTTTGGCGCGGAAAGTGAACAGCTTGCGGAATATTGGCAGGCTGAACTCGATCCTCTCGGATCGCATGTAGCATATAAAAGCCACGAGGATTGCAACCGAATTTGGATTCAGCTGCGCGGGAACCACCCCGTAATAACGGAGGGCCTGGCGCATCTCGGGCCACATCGGGAGGCGGAAGCCCACCTCGAAGTGCTCGATGGGGATGGCGAGCTCCCCCTCCCCCGCGGTGTTTACCTTATCATGGTGGCCTGGGTTCCGCGCGGTGAAGCTTGCAGGAACGTATTGAGTCTTGATTAGGTTGAACTCGTCCACGGTGAGGGTGCAAGATGGAAAAAGGTGCTTCTGAAAAGCTTCCGCACAGTTGGATCGTCCCTCACCTCCGCCCGACATCGTAATGAAGAGTTTGACAGCGAGAGCTTCAAGAAGAAGGCGAGAGCAAGAACTGTACGCGAACGGAAGGAGAAGGCGGAGACAAACGAGAGCTTGGGAGAGACCGCGAAAGCAACAGAAGAGGAGAGAGATTGAGATCGGAGAAATGAATTTGGTAGGTGAGCTTCCCTATTTATAGAAAACCGTGATCATGATGACTGTTTTCAAAAAGGCGGCGGGGGTACAACCGGCACGTCCCATGTCAGCGACGCTTCATTTTCCCGCCCAAGTTCGATAGTGACTGATTGGCCGAATGATTAGCGCAAGCGTTGTGAAATGACATGCGACAAGCAAGATAAGCGGAAGCAAGGGTGCTCTCGTCAACCGAAAGCCCAGGATAATAACATATACACAATAATAATATTAATGATAATAGCAGAATTATTATTCTCGCTGAGCGAGAACTGGATAAAGAGTAAGCAATAATAACAGTTATTAATAAACAAGGGTACATCTGAGAAGGGGAAGGCCTGTGGAAGAGAAGGGCAGGTCTCGCGATTCAATAAGGCTCCCACCGTCATTTCCCTTGCTCCCACCGCCATTTCCCTTGCTCCCGCAGCTTGGTCCGGGGTGGCGCCTGCGGGTTGAAGTAGGACGACAGAACAGTGCATCCTAGGTTGACCCGGCGAGACAGATCCCGGATCCGCTCAATGCACCTTTCGGGTGAGGATCCGGCGGTAGATCCCCCCGCCCGGTCCATCTCGCTGATAAGATAGTCCCGCTCCAGAGTCTCTAGCCTCTTTTCCACTGATTGGCGAAACTCTTTCGCCGCAAGGTCGCGGACCCGTTCTCGTCGGATGAGCTTCGATAGGACGGCGGCAACCTTCTTCCCCCGTCTTTTAGCGCTCCCGGCACCAGTCAGGATCTCCTCCATCTCGTCAGATGAAGGGAAAGGGGAACTCTCGCCGTCCTCCCCCTCTCTTTCTTCTTCTTCTTCTTCCTCTACCTCAGCTCCAAGCCGCGAGCTCATGTCCCCTGGCAAAAGAATTCCTGTTATAGCGAGAGCTAGAGGATTGTTGTGATAAAATTTCCGTATACCTGCAGCATGACGAGGCCCCCCGGTCGACGGCAGGCGAGAAGGCCCAGCCCCCCCCCCCCCCCCCCCAGCTCCAAAGAGTAGGTGGATTGGCTTTCCTTTTCCGGGGGGTAAATTTTGCGAATGGTAATCCCGACTGGGTCGGGAGCGGGGAAGGGGGTCTCCTCTCCCGCAGGATGGCTGTCATCTAACGGAGGCGCGGAAGATTCGGCAGTATTTCCTCCCGCCGGTAGGGAGGAATCAACCGCAAGGGCAGACTGATTCGCAGCCCTCGCCCCGCTCTCCCGGGTGGCGAGACCCGGCGGTGCGAAAACTGGCGATGCGAGAAGACAGTTCAGCATTCAAAGATTTGAGTTAGGGGCGAGAGGGGAACAGTTACCTGCAGTGTTCGGGTCAGGTGGAGGAGCCACCTCCGAAACCCGTGGTTGATCCTCGGGGTGGCGAGAGGATGGATCCAAGGCTTCGCGCGGGGACGCGGCAGCGTCGGGAACCGTCTCCTGCGAGAGATATCGCGTCAACTACTGAGCGACTGGTGTTTTTCAATAATTGGCAAATCAAGCATACCTTTCGCGGCGAGGGGTCATCTGCGCGGCTTGGGGTTGGGGTGGGCGGGCTCCTGTTATCGTGGTGCAGGTCCCGCTGAACCACCTTCGCCCACTTCTTTTTCTTCTTGGGCAGGGAAGGCTCAGCGGTCGACGACCGTCTGGCTAGCCATGGGGCAACCAGGGTGCTGTTAGCCTTGGCTCGCGCCTGTGCCGCGTTGATGCGGTCTTGCAGATCCTGCGGAAGCGGTTTGTCGGCGCGCTTGGAAGGCATCGCGAGAGGAAGCGAGAGCTCAGGCGAAGAATGATGACTCGAGGAAGGTGTTATGATCGTCTATCGGCACACGTATTTATAGACACGGTACGACCTTCCAAAAGATTCCCTGATGGTGACACGTGCTCAGCGAATATTTCTGGGTTGGACATGTCTTTTCGAGCGCAGAGCTAGCTCAAAAAGAGCGGGGATAGTGTACAACCACATATTCGCTGAGTCAGACCAGGAGGCGCAATGGTCACAGTTGAGCTAGCCAAAGGCGTTCCCGCCGGAAAGGAGGTCTCGCCCAAGCTAGCGGGAACGTTCGCGTCAAGTCGTCGAATGGAGATCAACAGGTCGAGATCGTCGAGGGCGGCCAACGCGGGAGTGCTTACGCTAGCGCCAAGTTCCAATCTTGAAGGGGCTCTCGCCTGTAAGCAGGCGAGACCGTTTGCGTCGTCTCTGGTTAAAAGGCCCTCGGTTCAGTGTTCTCGCCGAGTGGGGCCCAAGGCCTAGGGTTAAATGACCAGTTTACCCTCAGGTAAATTTACCCCTGTGCCCTTAGGGAAACAACGGGATTCGGCTATTGGCAGACCAACTAGGGGCTTTTCAGTAATTTCAGGTCAGCACGATGCTATAAATAGACCCATAAGGACTCTTTAGAAGGCAAGCTGTCGTTATCTCTCAATTTCCAGTGCTTTCTGAGGAGCTCCAAGCCCAGCTTTGGCTTTGGAGGGGAAGCTCTCAGAGATCTTCCGGTTGTGAGGTGGGACCTCCCTGCTGAGGCTTTGGGTCAGTCTTAGGTCCTTTGAATCCAGTCGAGGGTTGAGACTTGAGAGAAGTAGGTTTTGGCTGCACCCCCTTTTCTTCGAACTCCCGTTGAGGTCATATTTGGCTTCAACACCGAGGATGTGGAACCGGAGGTTCGATGTCTTCATGGCTTCATTGGGGTTCATCAGGAGTCAGTACGACACTTGTGTGTATTTTAGATTCCTGGCGACCGGTCCGGTTTGGAGCCATCAAAAAACAACAATCTCCACATTAATGCTCCACGAACACTAATACCGCCTATAACACACAGACTCCTATTGGCGACTACAAACCCCCTCTCCCTGGGGCCGACACGATCAGCATGAGCCGATATGAGCCAAGTCCAAGCAATGCTTGAACTTGATTCCGGTCAGAGGCTTGGTCAACATATCACTATGCATCATGTCTTGAGCAAGTCTACCTGCTAGGAAAAATCCCACGGAGCAGCGATATGAGTGCAAGCGCGAAAGGCAGATCAATTGTTGAATAGATGGGTATTTTTTAAGCGTTACTATGTTGGCCAGTTATTAACAGCAATCTAAAGCAAAGCTTAGTGAAATATGGAGCCACGAAAACATTCACATGAATGTTTGCAATATTCCACAGTACACAACATCAATCCCAAAATAGTTAGGTATAAAAGTAGATTTTTACTCTAGTAAATCAAAATGAGCAAAACACAACTCCCTGATAGTTTCTGGCACATACATGGCTTATTAATCTACTCGATCAAGAATAAATCAATCATAACCTGAACAAATTGCAACCACGAGGGGTGAGCTAAGTGCAATGAATAAATCAAATTTCTATGAAGCAGAGCTAGAAAAAGACATTCATTTCTTGGTTTTTTTAGAATCGTCTCGACAATCCAGTCCCGCGAATGGCATAAAGCAATATCTCTGACCATACTCTAGGTATGTTGTGCATGCCAAAAAAATTAAATATCATAGAGCCTTTCCAAACACATTCCTTCACAACATATACTAATTCATTCATATCTTCTTTTTTTTCTCCCAATTGCCAACATATTCTTCTTTGTTAATGTGAGTGAATATAACAAATCATTTATTAATTTCTACTTTATAGCTTACCAATGATGAACAGAGTTTTTCATCGCATTTTTCATTTCCCATTTTGTCCACATTTTTTTACAGTCAAAAAATGAAAAAAAAAAACGCATTTCAACTGCAAATTCCTCAATCCCTCATTCCCTCCCCCCTTTATTGAAAGTAAAATCGTCCTTCCTCCTCATACTCTGGCCGAGAAGAAGATTTCCATCACCGTGGAATACGTGCCGGAAACGGTGAAGACGACGCCGACCACGATGATGCCCAAGTCGGAAGCTATCCCAATCCAACCCATCTCCGCACCAAAAACCCTGAGATGGAAGGCCGCCGGAAGCACAAACCCTAGGATACAGCAAACGCTGCTCCCCACCAGCGACAGAAAATCGGTGAAATTGGGCACGAGAAGCGTGATCAAGCTCACCGCCATCACCAATCCCCACCTCAGCCACATACAGTATCTCTTACCACACGTCCACCGCTCCGCCACCTCGTACACCGGATTCATCATGATCGGTAAGGTGAAGAACAGATTGATGCAGAGCCCTATCTGAACGACGATGGGGATCAATCCGGCACCCAGGTTCGTGGTGATAATGTCTCTCGTCTTCTCGCCGAAGGCCATGTACCCGAAAGAGCCGAAGGCTGCGTAGATAGCCGATATGGCGGCCATGGAAAGGCCTAGGGTTCGTCCGAAATTGGCCTTGTTGGCTGCTTCCGATTCAAGCGGGAGCACCATGCCGATCCCCTCGAAGGCGTACACGGCCACTCCGAGTCCGTAGAGGACGACAGATGGTCCGCCGAAGGCGATTAGATCAGGCTGCTGGCGAGCGAAGGCGGTGAAATCGACGCCGAGAACGACGGTCATCGCCGCGATATCCACGATGTCTGCGAAGATGCTGAGGGGGGCGAGAACGGTTAGGCTGCGGATCGAGTTGAGTGCGAGTTGGAATGGGAGAATCGCGGCGAGGGAGAGGAATTTACTAGGGCTACGGGGTAGGATGTGGGTAAGGGTGTTGGAGATGAAGACGAGGTACCCGACGCAAAAGCCGGATTGGCTCAGAACGATCATCAGGTCAACGGCAAGGCGGCCGCCACGGCCGGCGACGGCGAGACCGAGGTCCCCGAAGGAGACGAGCTTTGAGAATCCTCCATCTTCCTCGAGGCGGCGCCTGGTGCGGACGAGGAGCATCATGCAGTGATAGGTCAGGAAACCGATGACGAAAAGCATTAGGCTTCCGGCGGCCCATCCAGTGCGCTTGAAGGCGTAGGGGAGACCGAGGACACCGGCGCCGACGATGGCGATGAAAACGTTGGCGAAAGTTTTAGGTTGCGAGGAAAGGTGATCTCCGGTGAGGTGGCCTAGAAGTGGGGCAGTTGAGTCGCCGGCTGTCATCGGGAGGGTGTGGGAAGAGGAGCTCGCCTCCTTAAACACCATGGCTGTTCTTGATGAAGTACTTCTCTCTGCGTGAGATCGGATTTGGGGCCAACGGAGAAGGGACGGCGATAGGGTATTGGGGGATTTTGAAAATCAGTAATACGGAATCGGGTGCAAGTCCGGGTGTATAAAAAGATAGTTTGACAGAGTGTGGTCCGGTCGCCGGTCGCCGGTCGGTGGCTATGGGTCCCGCTAGGGTTTGCAAAGCTGGCCGTCTGAAAAAAGATTGCAACGATTGAATGGCCGTGATTTATTATTTTACAAAAACCCACTCATCATAACTTTATACGATAAGACCGATTGATTATTAAAAGTTATCAGCTCCTTATCAATTTCAAAGTCATTATCACTACAATTAATATAAATAACATAATTATCATAAATATAAATATTGTCGTTATCATCACTAAGATAACTTTTAAGCTTGTCGGAGCTCGTTTCAAAAACTTGTTAAAGAAAAAAACTTAATGAAATGCTCATTTTGATCACCACTCAACTAATTTTTATAGAAATGTTGTTGAATGATGTGCCCGCTACTGTGTTGAGGGGGCTGAGAGCACTGCGGTCTTATCTGGGCGGCATCTTCGCCACATGGGGCGGGAGCCCCCTGGCCTCCCGCTCCAATGACGTTGACCTATGACAGGTGGTACTGCGATCTCATGCGGCGGTGTCAGCATTGTTGGTGTTGATCTCGCCGTTCGCGCCTTGTTTCTTCCTTCCATGTGGAACCCTCGACGTATCCCCCGACATTGGAGATGAGAGCCGCCAGTCTTGGAGGTGTTTCCTGGTCTTGGATGAGATGATGTGGTGTGGACGTGGCGGCAAAGGCTTGTGCTGGTTCAGTGGCCTTGACGAAGTTTCTCTCAGGCAGTGCGGGTGTGGCGGCGAAGGTATGCGGGAGTGCAGTTGCCTTGATGGTGTTTCTCTCTGGTGGTGCAGCTTGGCGTCGATGGCGTGCGTGAGTGCAGTTGGCCTCGACAATGCTTCTCTGGTGGTGGCGGATAGCTTGGTCGTCATCGGACGACGAAGGTTCTCGGTGAACCATGTGCGTCCGCTGTGCTAGCGGATTGCAGTCCAGATTAATTCTCTCTCCCGCGGATCGAGCGAGTCCGGCTCCTCCGCGGTGTATTCTGTAACGGACGTCAGTACATTTCTTCATGATTTTTTATTATTGCAGTTATATTTATATATGCAGAGTTTTTTGTTCAGATTTTAGTTACTGTATATCATGTATTAATTTGGTTGTGCCTATGAGATAATTTTTGCATTATATCCCAACATACCGAACATGGGCTTGGAGCAGAGCATGCGGAAGGGCACTAGCTTGGACGGAGTGCGCGGGGGGCGCGCTTGGACGGAGCTCACGAGGCTGCACTTGGACGAAGTGCGCGGGGGCGCATTTGGAGTGGAGCGCGCAGTGGCGCACTTGGACGGAGCGTGCGGGGGTGCACTTGGAGTGGAACTCCGTACAAGTGCGCTCCCACTCATTCCGTCCATGTGCCATTCCATGTGCTCTGCTTTGAGCCCACATTCAGTACGTCCGACTCTCCAGAAACCTCCGAGCGCACACTTCAAACACAAGCAATTTACAAGTCCAACTTCAGCGACCACCGAAGTCTGTTTTGACTGCTAAAATCTGTGTTAACCGCCGAAATCCATCCTAACCGCCAAAATCCGTCTTGACCGCCAAGGTCTTTCTTGACCGCCGAAGTCCGTCTTGACTGCCAAATTTCGTCTTGACTGTTGAAGCCGCCCATGAGATTCATCAAGCACTTCGAAGGTCGCAAGAAGTCCAACAATTGCCCTCTGTTTTTTGGTCGTCTGTGTGGTGACCGAGCAAACCACAAACCTCCTCAACGTCAGCAGATCGAGCTCGTCAGCGCTCCCAAGGTCGTTTTCCCGACACCGTGAGCAGAAACAAGACCGCTGTACTCTCAGCCCCCTCAATTCAGCAGTGGACCCATCAGTCAACAACAAGTCAATCACTTTAAACTCCTCTAAATGCAACAGGAGACAAGTCGTAGAGAATAAGACGTTCATAGCACATCACACATGCATCCAAGTCGCAGATACCAGGACATGCAAGGAACATTGCTCCTGCCTCCAAGCACTAACATAGAGCTCTATAGTACAACGAGCACATCGTTCCCCACAATATATGAAATACTTGTCTCCGTGAGTGGTGACATGTCACCCTTCGAGCCCTGCTTTCTCTCTTTCTCTAGTAAATGTAACGAGAGGCGGCCTATCGCCCTCGATTCTCTTAAAAGTCATGTATAACAACCAACAAATAGTGGAGTTTGGTCGGCACAGATTCAGCCACACGATTTTTCGCCCAGTTGACGGTTTTCCACGTTAAAAAATTGTCTTGTCGACTTTTTATTTTCTGTGATTGTTTGCGCACTTGACCGCTATCAGGCTAAGACGATTTTATTTAATCCGATCTACCGGAGCCTTGAGCGATCTTCAACAAGAATATATCACTAAAATACCTCTACCGAAGGATAGGGCTAAGCAGGGGGTAAAAGGAGGAGATAAGACATAAAAGCACCATTTTTATTGGACCATTATTTGTTGGGGTTCAGCCCCTAAAGGTTTTTTTTTTGTGCAGAAATCAATATGTTGCAACCTGAGTTTTTTGATGTTGCAACGTTTTTGCTGCTGTTTTTATTTTAACAGTGAACCGAGTTTTTTTTTGGGGGGGGGGGGGCTGTTTTATAACCCCCCTTTTCTTCTTTGCCCCGATGAGATCTTGGAGGAAGGGTTTCAGGAGAGCGATCTAAGCCTGCGCTCGCCGTTTCGCGAAGGAGGAGTTCGCCGCCGGTTCGCCGTTCGGAAAGGAGGAGTTCGCCGTCGGTTTGCTGTCCGGTTTTTGCTGCTACTGTAGGTGCGGGTTGGCCGCTTGAAGGAGGTGTTTCCTCTGTGCTGTTGGAAGGAGTTTTCTCTACCGTTTCAAGGGCTTCTTCGTCTACGGTTTCAGATGTACCCTTTCTTGTCTTCGTTTGTTATTGTGCTTGAAGAGAGAGTAAGATTTTATCCTGTTGTAGAGAAGTTGTGGTTTGTCTTGGTGGTAGAGAGAAGTAGATTTGTGTGTCAAATCCGGAGGGCTTTCTAGGTTTGGGCAAACATAGATAAATTTCTGTAATCCTTATTTATTATAGTGGATTTTCGTTGTGCCGTGCCCCGTGGTTTTTGACCTTCAAGTGGTGAAGGTTTTTCACGTATATCTCTGGGTTCGTTTGTGTTGTTGTTTTATTTTGCTTCTTATTGTTTTGACTCTATTGATCGGTAGGAGTTGCCGTTATCTTCGGACCCCCGTTCCCTATCAAGTGGTATCAGAGGGAGGTTCTTTGGCTAGTCGTTTTTATTTCTCGGTTTCTAACTTGGTGCGGTAGGTGACGACCATCGGTCCGCTCCCTATCCTCTCTTGTTAATCCCTTGAAAATAAATGACTTGTGGACCGTAATAGAGTTGCTTGTTTGAGAAAGCAATGGAACAGAACACAAGGATGGTCAGTATGAATGACAAGAAATTGGAGCATCTGGAAGCCCTCAGATGGAGGATCTCTTATATTGTAAAGATCTCCATGCTCCGTTGACCGGGGAGGACCGCTTCAGTTAAGGATGATGAAGAGTAGAAGAAAATGAATCGAAAGGTAGTATGGTTCATTAGACAGTGGCTCGATGACTCTGTTTTTCATCATGTTTCCACGGAGACCTCGGCTCAGGCACTAGGAAAAAAGCTTGAAGCCTTGTACGAGCGGAAGACTGCAGGTAACAAGGCATTTCTGATTAGGAAGCTTGTCAATTTGAAGTACCGAGAAGGTTCACAGATGACTGAGCATCTGAACCTTGCTCAAAGTATTATCAATCAGTTGGAGTCCATGAAGATCACTTTGGAAGATGAACTCCAAGCTTAATGATCCTTAGTTCTTTACCCGAGAGTTGGGAGACTCTAGTAGTGTCGTTGAGCAACTCAGCACCTGATGGCTTGGTAACCATGAAGATGGTGTCTGGTTGTCTCCTGAACGAAGAGCTGAGAAGGAAGGATTCTGGATCTTCCACTTCGGGTGTTTTTCTCATGGAGGGAAGAGGCAGGCGGTGTGAAGAAGGATGTGAAGCACAGGGACATTTCCAGGAGTAAGTCCAGGGGCAAGTCTAAGAAGGACATCGAGTGCTACTATTGTAAGAAGAAGTGTAATTTCAAGAAGGATTGCTTCCAAATGAAAAGAGACCGAAGGGAAAAGACCAAGGAGGTTGGAGAATCCAGTGGTGATGCGACGACTTCGATTGTGGAGGCTGAGCCGTTATGCTTGCAGGGCAGTGGGTCGTCTTGTCAGGACTGCGTTGACACAGACTGGATCGTGGACGGAGGTGCATCCTATCATTGCACTCCTCACAGAGATTACTCTACACATATTCTGAGGGAGATCTTGGTTGTGATCCGGATGGCAAATTCCGGTGAGTCGTTGAGGTTGGTAGTGGTGATGTCCACTTGGAGACTGAATTGGGAAGATTGTTCTCAAGGGAGTCAAACATATTCCTGACTTGAGAATGAATCTGATTTCCGTTGGTAGGCTTGATGATGGTGGTTTCACGAGCATTGAAGGTGGAGGGACCTGGAGGTGTTGAAGGGCCTTTGGTGGTAGCCAGAGGAAGGAAGTGTTGTGGCCTTTATCGTGTACTAAAGCTAAGATCTGTGGTCCAAGTCTGAATGCGGCAGAGAGGGAGCGACTCTATGGAGTTATGGCATGCAGACTTGGGCATATCAGCGAGAAGAACTTGAAGATCTGGTGAAGAACAAGGTCGTTCCGGAGCTATCAGGAGGGCTTGCTGGATACGTGTGCGCACTGCTTGGCGGTTAAGCAGAAAACGTGTTTACTTTGCTGATTCTGAACCAAAGAGGAAGGCGGAGTTACTATACTGATACACACTGATGGGTGTGGTCCTATTGAGCCCAAGGTCTGTGGGCGGAGCCGCTTACTTTGTCACGTTCATTGACGATCACTCCAGGAAAGTCTGGGCATATTCTGTGAAGCAGAAGAGTGGATGTTCTAGCAAAGTTTGAAGAGTTCAGAGCGAAGTGGAGAGATGACCGGGAAAGAAATAAAGCGAGGTCGATCTGACAACGGGGGAGAGTACACTGGTGCCTTTGACGCTTACTGCAGAAGGCATGGCATAGTACATGAAAGGACAATCCCGAGGACGCCGCAACAGAATGGTTAGCAGAAAGGATGACATGACGATTATTGAGAAGATCAAATGTATGATTTCTCAAGCTGGCATGGTAAACAGTTTTGGGCTGAGGCTGTGCAAAACTACTGACATCTGATAAATCTGTCACCTTCTGCACCTCTGAATGGTGATATTCCAGAGCGTGTTTGGTCCAGGAAGGCAAGTGTCGTACGGACATTTGCGGGTGTTTGAGTGCAAAGTTCACGTTCTTGTCCCAAAGGAAGAGAGATCGAAGCTTGATGAGAAATCCCGGGAGTGCATCTTGATGGGATTTCCCCATGAGGAGTTGGCTAAAGACTCTGGGATCCTGTGAACAAGAAAAATGATCAGAAGCAGAGATGTGATATTTGTTGAAAAGTCAAGTGGTTGGTGAGCATAATGCTGCGGAGTCACAAGTTCCACAGTTTCCACTGCGGAGGAGAGACTTATGCTGATGATGGGCCAGTAGAGACTGCTGCTGATGATGGGCATGCTGAGGAGGAAGTTGGTGAGCTTATTCCTGATGAGGAGATGATTCCGGATGCAGGAGGAGCTCTGCCAGTTGATGTACCACCTGTGGTGGAGGTTCCTCTTGTCAGATCTGAGAGAGTCAGAAGGCCCAATACCAGGTATTCCCCTCATGATTATATTTTGCTTACAAATAGTGGAGAGCCTGAGTCCTATGTGGAGGCTCAGAGTGTGAAGATCGTGAGGCCTGGACAGCTGCCATGGAAGAGGAGTTGTACTCCCTTCAGAAGAACGAGACGTATGATTTAGTCTCATTGCCTAAAGGGAAGAGAGCTTTGAAGAAAAAGTAGGTCTTCAAGTTAAAGTTGGATGAAAATCGCTCTCAGCCAAGGTACAAGGTGAGACTTGTGGTGAAAGGTTTCAGTCAGAAACAAGGTGTCGATTTCGACGAGATTTTTTCCCCAGTGGTGAAAATGTCCTCTATCATACTGGTGTTGGGTATGACTGCCTTCATGGATCTTGAAGTCGAGCAGATGGACGTCAAGACGACATTTCTACATGGCGATTTAGAGGAAGAGCTATATATGGAGCAACCCGAAGGCTTTGTGGCTAAGGGGAAGCATTATCTGGTCTGCCGACTCAAGAAGAGCCTTTATGGGTTGAAGCAGGCACCCAGACAGTGGTATAAGAAATTTGACTCTTTCATGTGGAAGAGCAAATTCCAACAGACCAGGGCTGATCACTGTGTATGTGTGAAGAGGACTGAGAAGATGTTCACTATTCTGCTGTTGTATGTAGATGATATGCTGATTGTTGGGGATGACAAGGCCAGCATAACTGAGTTGAAGAAGGAGCTCAATGAGTCCTTTGAAATGAAGGATTTGGGACCGGCAAGGAAGATCCTTGGAATGAAAATTATCAGGGACAGGAGTGCTGGTCAACTATGCCTGTCTCAGTCTGAGTATGTGGAGAAAGTGCTGAAGAGGTTCATGATGGACAAGGTAAAACCCGTTGCTACTCCTCTGGCGGGCACTTCAGACTTTCCAGTTCTCAAAGCCCCTCATCTGAGAAGGAGGTGGAAGAGATGAGCCAAATTCCTTATGCATCCGCAGTGGGGAGCCTGATGTATGCTATGGTCTGCACTAGGCCAGACATAGCTCATGCTGTGGGGTCTGTGAGCCGTTACTTGGCAAACCCAGGGAAAGTCCATTGGAGTGTTGTGAAATGGATACTCCGCTATCTCCGAGATACCTCAGACCTTTGTTTACAGTTTGATGGAGGTCCACCAAAACTTATTGGGTACTCGGATTCGGATATGTCAGGAGATGTTGACACGAGGAGATCTACTTCTGGATTCGTGGTCACTTTTGGGAGGGGGAGCAGTGTCATGACAGTCAAGGCTTCAGAAGTGGTGGCATTGTCGACAACGAGGCTGAAATATTGCATTGACTGAGGCGTCAAAGGAGCTTATTTGGATGAAGAAGTTCATGTTAAAGCTTGATCTCCGACAGGACGTGTACACAGTTTTCTGTGACAGTCAGAGTGCTATATTTTTGGCCAAGAATCCCGCCTTTCACTCCAGGACGAAGCACATTGACGTAAAGTATCACTGGATTCAGGATGCTGTGGAAGAGAAGCTGTTGGTGGTGGAGAAGATCCACACTGATGAAAATCCTTCGGATATGATGACGAAGGTCGTCCCAAGGGAAAAGCATGATTTCTGCCGGCGGCTGATCGGCATGATCCCCACCTGAAGGAGTCAAGGTGGGATACTCCCTTTATGTTCTGAAGGGGGGTTTGTTGGGGTTCAGCCCCTAAAGGTTTTTTTTTGTGCAGAAATCAATATGTTGCAACTTGGGTTTTTTGATGTTGCAACGTTTTTGCTGTTGTTTTTATTTTAACAGTGAACCAGGTTTTTTGGTGGGCTGTTTTATAACCCCCTTTTTCTTCTTTGCCCCGATGAGATCTTGGAGGAAGGGTTTCAGGAGAGCGATCTAAGCTCGCGCTCGCCGTTTCACGAAGGAGGAGTTCGCGCCGGTTCGCCGTTCGGAAAGGAGGAGTTCGCCGCCGCTGTCGCCGCCGATTTGCTGTCCTGTTTTGCTGCTGCTGGAGGTGCGGGTTGGCCGCTTGAAGGAGGGTGTTCCTCTGTGCTGTTGGAAGGAGTTTTCTCTACCGTTTCAAGGGCTTCTTCGTCTACGGTTTCAGGTGTACCCTTTCTTGTCTTCGTTTGCTATTGTGCTTGAAGAGATAGTAGAATTTTATCCTGTTGTAGAGAAGTTGTGGTTTGTCTTGGTGGTAGAGAGGAGTGGATTTGTGTGTCAAATCCGGAGGGCTTTCTAGGTTTGGGCAAACCTAGATAAATTTCTGTAATCTTCTTATTATTATAGTGGATTTTCGTTGTGCCGTGCCCCGTGGTTTTTGACCTTCAAGTGGTGAAGGTTTTCCACGTATATCTTTGTGTTCGTTTGTGTTGTTGCTTTGTTTTGCTTTTTATTATTTTGACTCTATTGATCGGTGGGAGTTGCCGTTATCTTCGGACCCACATTTCCTATCATTATTTTCACAGGAGCTATTGTCACAGCTCTCTCAAATATGTCATAAATATCGTTCCAAAAATAGCTAATAATTTTTGTCTCCTGTGTTAGAGATTTAGGTGTAGTGATATTGTCATCATTATCATCCATAGGTTTCGTTGGGATCGAGATTCTTTTCATTTGTGGATCCTAAATAGTGGTCCATTTCATGATAACAATTGATTCTTATTTTATGTAAAATTATATATTTTTTTGATTAAAGAAAAAATTACAAAAAAACAAGATTAGTGAATCCATCTGGATCATGAAATAGGGGAAAAAATTAGAAGTTAAATGCGCAATGCCTCGGTAAATAGTTTTTTTTTTGGCTCCGGGGCCCACCTCATTTCCCCTCGATTGCAAAAAAAATTGTTCGAGCTTCTTCCTTCAACCCCTGACGAAACTTTTATGTAACTGATGCGATATTGCTCGTACAAAATAAGCCGTAGCTTCCTCTCCATTTCTTCTGCTAGCTAAACTGCTCCTTCAGTTTTTGTCTTCTGCAACCTGACGAATCAG
>CM077152.1:25636983-25775844 GCA_039583875.1 Platanthera guangdongensis | reverse complement strand
GTCTATCCGCTCCGGTTTGCTGCGGCCTGTTCTGCCTGTCCGCTCTTTTGCGGACTGCAACTCTGCATCCGCTTCTCGTCTCTCTCTCTTCGTGGTTCCACCTCCTCGGGCTTCTTATAACCATCTTCTGCTCAGTCCCGTGGGGCCACCTCTCGTGTCTGCTGCGGGCTCTCCTCTTGTCCGCCGCGAGCTCCCCTCCTCCCTTGCGGCTGCGTTCTTCACACTCGCGTCTCTTCTCTATCCGCTCGTGTTTCTCCTCTCGCGTTTTTCTCCCACCCGCTGCGGGCTCCTCTTTCTTGCAGACTGCTCCTGTTCGCCGCAGTCTCTCACTCCTTTCTTGCCGCTCGAGTTCTCCTCGCGGCTTCCTGTGGTCTGTCTACTGCTGTGATCACCTAGACCGTGCAGACTCCTCTCTGTCCGCCCTTTGGTCGCGATCTGACAAATCGCTGGTGTCCGGCGTGACCGTGCGGACTGCTGCCTTTCCCGCATTTTGGTCGCAGGTCTTCTCCAGTCCTTCCCGTTGCGGCCTTTTGAGCGGGTCTCCTGCTCTTCTCGCGGCGGTCTCCCCGGTGCTGTGTTTCTGCTTGTTCTCGCTCACCGCACGGCTTCCTTTCTTCCCGCGGCTTATCTATCTGCGGCAAATTCCGCATTGGTCATGGCATCTCCCGTTGCCGCCGGTGGCTTCTCACCAAGACCGTTCGGCCTTCCCTGTTCGCATTCTGACGGTTCGACCTCCTCTGGTCGCTTGTTGCGCGCTCTTGCGGCCTGCCCTCTCTAATAGCTGCGGCCTGCTCCGGTTCGCTGCGACCTCCTCCTCCTCGCAGTTTGCTCTTCTCGCCGCGGTCTGCCCTTCAGGGTTCTTGTTCGCTCTCTTCCCAGCGGGCTCTTGCTTCCGTCCGCTGCTGCTGCCCACTGCGGCTTGGTTCTCGGTGCGGCCTCCGCTTCTCTGGCGCGTGCCTGCTTCTCCTCTGTTGTTACTGCTGGTTTTGTCCGGCACGCCGTATTCATCCTTGCCGACCGACTTCCGTGCCTCGCCGCAGATCAGGCTTATGACATCCGCCTTGCACACTGCTGAGATTGCTGCGTTTGCGTGCTCAATTCCATCAGCTTCAAGGGTTGTTAGTCTCCCCCTGGCTCTGTGGCCTCAATCTTCCAGGAGGTATATCATGCCTCCAACACAGCTCTCACTGGATTGTGGACTCAGGTGCTACAAACCTCTCTCTCCGCAGCAGCCTCCCCAATATTTGGATACTGCTTACCCCATACACATCACTGTGGCCAATGGGTCACGCTCCCGGGTTCTGGTGTTGCTAATCTGTCCCTTACTCCTTCTCTTTCCTATCCTCGGTTGTTCATGTTCCGGGCTCTCGTAAACCTTCTTTCTGTTAGCCGCCTTACGCAAGACCTTGATTGTTGTGTTACCTTCTCACGCTCTTCCTTGTGGTGCAGGATCGACTGACACAGACTATTCTTGGTAGAGGGCGACTGTCCAATGGGCTATATCTTCTCGACGTTCCAAACTGCTCTCACCTCTGTCTCCACCACTGATTGACATCGCCGTCTTGGGCATGGCCCCTCTCCCAATTCTCAAGAAAGCTCTTCCCACTATCTCTCTGCAAGAGTTTTTTTGTGAATCCTGTATCTTCGGTAAACAACACTGTATCTCATTTCCTCCTTCTGCACTCGGAGTGATTCTCCTTCTCCCTCGTGCATTCGGATATTGGGGACCTTATAAGATTCCTAGTGTTTTGGGGCATCGGTACTTTGTTACATTATTGACAATCACTCACGAGTTACCTGGTTATATCTCATTCGTGATTGTACCGAACTTACGACTACGTTCCGTGCGTTTCTTACCAAAACACGCACTCAGTTTTATACCTGTGTCAAAATCATTCGTACAGACAATGCTCGAGATATACTGATCGCACCTTCTCCACCCTGTGCGCTGAGTTCAGTATTATACATCAGACTTCGTGTGCTTATACGCCTCAACAGATGGCGTAGCAGAACGAAAAATCGTCACCTTCTTGATGTGGCTCGATCTCTTATGATCCAAATGCAGGTCCCTCCCTCTACTGGAACTTTGTCATCTCTACTGCTTGTCATCTCATCAATCGCTTGGCTTCGTCTGTCCTCAACTTTGTGACACCCATTACTCTCCTTTACCCATCCATAACCTCTTCTCCTCTCCACCTCGGTGTTCAGGTGTACTTGTTATTCCCACCTTGGTCCTTCCAATGACAAGCTAGCCCCTCGTGCTACCAAGGCTATGTTTGTTGGGTACTCCCGCACTCAGAAGGGGTATGTCTGTTTTTATCCACTCACTGGTAAGGTGTTGTGTCTGCTGATGTTTCCTTTCACGAAGCTCAACCATATCACATCAGCCCTTCTGATCCCCTCTTCCTCCTCCACTACCTCGGCCCGTCATACCCGTCACATCTCTAGTTCCGCCTCTTCTCCCCCCTCTGCAACACCAGTCCAAATCTCCTCTCATCCCGGTTCCCCACCTCCACCGGTCCTCTCCAAACCTCGTGTCATTCAAGTCTACCACTCGTCGTCCTTCTCGTTCAGACGCCCTGCAGCAGCCTCCCCTACCGGTGTGCTCTCGCGAGCTGTTGATCCGACCCCTCGACGGCACATCCCCTGACCAACTATGTTTCTCTACATCGCCTCTCTCCGCCTCTCCTTACCTTTACTCTCTCTCTCTTCTATTTTTATACCTTCCTCTGTGCAGGACGCCCTCCGGCATCCTCGGTGGCGGGCCGCTATGGATGAGGAAATGCGGCTCTGTGGGGTAATCACACTTGGGACCTTGTGCTCTTCCTCCTGGTCACAGTTGCGTCAGCTGCAAGTGGATCTTCTCTATCAAACATGCTGCAGATGAGACGATTGACCGCTTGAAAGCTCGGCTTGTGGCTCGGTGGTTTTACTCAACCCGCATGACCTCGATTATGAGAAAACTTCTCCCCCGTGGCCAAATTGAATACGGTTCGGGTCCTTCTCTCTCTGGCTGTTCATCGTCAGTGGCCCCTCCATCAGTTGGATGTCAAGAATGCCTTCTTGAATGGCGATCTTCTTGAAACGGTCTACATGCATCAACCACCCGTGTTTGAGACCACGGGGGAGTCTCGTGTCTGCTTGCTTCACAAATCTATTTATGGTCTCAAACAGTCTCCCCGGCATGGTTTGGGAAATTCAGCAAGGCATTCGGGAGGTTGGCTTCAAATAAAACTTGGCAGATTCCTCTCTCTTCACCCGTCACCAATCAACGGGAACCATAATACTTCTGGTTTATGTGGACGATATTCTCATCACTGGTGATGACTCTACCGGGATACGTGTGAAGTAATACCTAAACTCTATCTTTCAAATCAAATATCTGGGAAATGTTCGATACTTTCTTGGACTAGAAGTAGCACGACGACCTGATGACTTTGTCTTGTCTCAGCGCAAGTATTGCATTGACCTTCTGCATGATGCTGGCCTCTCAGGTTGTAAACCTGCGGATACCCCGATAGAGGTAAACCACATGTTGTGTGCTCAGGGATCTGAGGAGGATTCTCCCCTACCGAATCCGGAATACTATCGCCGTCTTGTGCGAAAATTGATCTACCTAAAAGTTACAAGACCAGATATATCATTTGTGGTTGGTGTGGTCAGCTGATTTATGCATACCCCACGTATCTCTCACCTCCAGGCTGTGGAGCGCATTCTCAGATATCTGAAGATTTCCCCTGGGCAAGGACTTGTATATAAGCCATCTTCCTCACTTTCTCTTATCGCATACTCAGATGCCGATTATGCGGGCTCATTGGATGATCGGCGGTTCACTACTGGTTCTGTACATATTTTGGAGGAAATCTCGTCACATGGCGGAGTAAGACAGACTGTAGTTGTCCGCTCCTCAGCTGAATCTGAGTACCGTGCAATGACAGCTGTTACTTCTGAATTAACCTGTCTTGAAAGTCTTCTAGCAGATTTGGGAGTTAAATTGACCTCACCTTCAACCTTATTTTGTGACAGTCAAGCTGCAATACACATTGCAAAGAATCCTGTGTTCCATGAGCGAACAAAACCTATTGAAGTTGATCGTCACTTTGTTCGGGAAAAGGTCCAATCAAAAGAGTTGAAGCTTGAATATTTTCCTGCATCCAGGCAAGTTGCTGATATCCTCACCAAGGTTTTACCTCGCAAGTTATATTACCATTTCTTGTCCAAGCTTGATGCCTACGACTTGTACGCTCCAGCTTGCGGGGGAGTGTTAGATGATATAGGAAATATTTGTAAAGGCTCATTTATAGGCCCAATTCCTTCCTCTCCTTTAGTCTCACATATCTTGTATAAGATTATTTCTCCCTTTCTTCTCCTATATATTTGTACTCTCTCTTGTATTTTATACATGAAAAAGGATCTATAAGGCTGGCCTGTTTCTTTCTTCAAGTACAATGGATTCGTTACATTAGTGCGAGGCATGAGTTGCGGCCTGCATGACTTGCATAAGAAACATAAATTACGTGACTTGCGTGAGAAGAATTCTTGTCGTGGCGTTGCCTATAAACGCTTAGGCGTCCCGACGCCCAATTGTAAACAAGGCGATGAACGCCTTTTTTTTTAAAAAAATATGGGAATAGACTGCGGTTTATATATAAACCCCAATCTATTCATGAGCTCTAGAATAGACTGCGGTCTATATATAAACCGCGGTCTATTCTATGGCTTCAGGAAATAGACCGCGATTTATATATAAACCGCAACCTATTCCCAGAATAGACTGCGATTTATATATAAATCGCAGTCTATTCTGGGAATAGGCTGCGGCTTATATATAAATCGCAGTCTATTCCCTGAGCCATAGAATAGACCGCGGTTTATATATAAATCGCAGTCTATTATACCATATTATAGAGTGCGGTTGTAAAACAACCGTAGTCTATTCTACTGTAAACCATACAATAGACTGTGGTTGTTATAAAAAACACAGTCTAAACTATCTATTTTAAACCGTAAGCCGTAAAAATCTCGTTTTTACCTCGACTTTTTGGTTCTTACAGACGCTGCTCTTTGCGTAAAAGCCTAAAAGCGATTTTGTTCAAGTTTCTGCTCTCCTTGCTCTCCTTTGATTCGATTTGAAAATTCTTCTTCGAGACTTCGACAAATCTCATATTCTCACTTAGGTATATTTTTTTCTCAACACCTTTCTCAGTTTTGATCTCTGTGCTAATGTCTTTATTATTAGTAGTAGTAGTATAAACATTATGTAGCAGCCTAGCAGACACCCACTGAATCTTCCAATCTCATGTATTGACTATGCTAAATGTATATAAACAACACAATGTGCATTTTTGTTTTAGATAGCCTAAAAATACACTAACTTTATATATTAGCCTAAATATTGCATTTTAACACTTATTGTGTATGTCTAAACCAGCTGACTCTATAGTTCTATATTGGTATTTATCATTAACATAGTAACATATTTTTTTATATGTGTGATTGTATGGTAGTAGTTAAATATCATTACGCTACTTTATGAATTTTGTTTAGGGTTTTTGGATGATTTATGTTTTTTTAGGGTTTTCTTATTACAGGAAAATGACTGATAAGAGATTTTCATCAAAGTCAACAAGAGGTTTTACAAAAATGAATGAAATGAATAAGCTTAGGCTAGAGGGGAAGAAACTTATTATTTCTGTGAGTGATGATGACCGCATTATTCCCGGGCATGAGACAAATAAATTGATGAGTTTTATGAGATTTCTTGTAAGGTTTTATGTGTCAATTACATATGTTGCATGGACGGAAGTTGATAAACAAATTAAAGATCAAATATGAGCAGAATTAAATATACGTAACTTTGTTATCAATGATTAACGAATACTGATTACATAACTGTGGTGTTTTAGTTAATTTTTAATTGATATTGTTTATTATTTTCAGATTTATTTTGATAATATTGATGGTCTTCGCAATCCATTAATGAAAAACATGGGTGAAAATTGGAGAACTTGGAAATCCAAATTCTTTATTACTTATATAAAGCATGTTGATTTGGAGCATCAATATAATGTTTCTGTCAAGTACAACTTTATTACTGCCGAAGAATGAAAAGTTTTGCCGACCATCGCACCACTATAGAATATATGGTATGTGTTCTTAACTTATTTTTAAATTCAATGTTTTATATCATTATTTATCTTTATAACTTATAAGCAATCTAAGTATTAACAAATATTTATTTATGTAGGAGAAAAATAAGGTTAATACAGAGAGAGCAAAAACACAAAAGTCCATTCATACTACTTCCAGAATGGGTTATTCTGGATTTGAAAAAAATGATATTAGTTCTCTACTTCTCTCTCGTATTTTTTATTTTACGTATTGTTTTCTCAATAATTTAAATGATACTTTATTTTTATTTTATTGTCAAGGTTGAATAAGGTGCAGCTGCACCAATTTCACGTGCAGAGTTATAGAAAGTCGGTCATAAAATAAAGATCGGTGAATACATTAGTACAGATGCAGCTGAGTTGACATCTAAAATTGTAAGTTTAAATGTTTCATTTATTCATTTGTAAATTATCAATAGTAATATTACTTGTAAAGTATAATTTCTTATCTGCAATTCTGCATTAATATTTATTACTTTGTTTAATGAGTTGTCGAGGCAAGAGTCTCAGAGTGCTGAAACAATATCACAGGGAAGAGATGACATCCTTGCATTTGTTTTAGGCCAAGAACATCCGAGCAGAGTTAGAGATGGTGACAAGTTTTTTACAATTACAAGTTTTTTCAAAAATGATAGGCGGAGCCAGAGGACATCAGTAGCTCGCATTGAAGATGTCGAAGCTATAGTTCAAGAAAGATTGAGTCAGCGACAACAATTATGGAGGCAACTACAACAAGAGCAACAACAATTATGGAGCCACCAACAACAAGTGCAACAACAAGCGCATCAAGCCGATATTAGTAGTATAAAGAATCAAATGGAAGAACTTATGTGTATGTTTAGTGCTGGAGCTATAACTGGAACTTCTCAATACATATCTCAGGTTTCTCAGGTATTATTAATTAATATGTTTATATATTTATATTTTTATGAAATGTTATGCTCTCGTTTTGTTGCGCAGGTAATAAATAATTTTTTTGTTTCTCAGCCGGAGAATGAAGCAGAGCATGAAACCATGTCATATGAACCTGTGACATCACATGAGCGTTTACCTTCTCTGGTATTATAATATTATTTTTGACTTTTATGTAATCAAGGAATTCAATATTGATGTCCAAAATACTAATTCTTCTATTTCCACAGACTATTGAGACAAATGACTTCATTGTTATGTTACCCAGTTTCATAACTAGTATGATGAATGAAAATAAAATAATATCTCTAGTATTAGATTCAACAGTATTTGAGGGTGTTGAATCAATAAGTACATACTTTGAAATTTCAAACTTGTACGATTTTCTAAATTTGGAAAACAATTGGAGTTAACATCATATTAGCATGCATTGGGTGAGTACTGACTACTGAGTATTAAATATTACAAAATTTAATTTTTTTTATTAATATATAAACTGATTTTGAATTTACATTTTTTATTGCAGGTACATAGATTCTCAATTAAAGAAATTTACATACAATAGAGGTGCATATTTTCATAATCTAACAGCCGTTTGTTTTTTTGATGATAATTATGCCAAGGCTAATTCAACGACACGAGTTGAAGATCTAAAAATCCGGCTTAGTCAACTTCAATCTGAATCTTTATTATTTTTGTCCTATCATAAATTGTAAGAGTGAAGTATCTCTGTATCAATGCTTATTACGATTTTTTATTCTAATTAAGTTAATAATTTTTTTATTTGTTTCGCAGCGAACATTGGATGTTGATTATTATTGATTATAATAATAATATAGTTTATTGGCTTGATCCCCTAAATCATGACATTCGTGAGGATATTAAAAATGTCATTTCAAAGTAAGTTTATTAATTAGTTTTTTTATTTTCTTATTTGGAATTCCGATTTGTCTATAAACTAATATTTTTAATATTTTATGAATTGCATTTAAGGATTTAACAAAAGATCGGCGTACAAGTTTTCGCAAACCAAAGGTTTTAAAGTGCAAGGCGGTAAGTTATATAATTATAGGCTATATGAGTTTATGTATTCTAAATTTTTTAATATTTAAAAATTTGTAATTAAAATACTTACCAATTATTTATTTTTTAGTGTCCAATAAAATCTGATAGTATTCAATGTGGGTATTATATCATGTGTTATATGATTGACATAGTTGTTGCTCTTAGAGGTGTGTCAATGTCAATATTGGTAAGTTAAGTACATGTATATTAGTAAATGATAAATTGATAATAATTATGTTGAATTGATTTTAACAATTTTTTTATTGCAGATCTATGATGAAGTGACACAATTTTCGCCGAAGAAAATAATAATATTAGAAATAAGATTTGTGTTTATATAATCAATAATTGTGCTTACTAACTTCATACTTGTATAGAAGTAGAACAAATGAAAATCGTCTTGTTTACTCTGGTAAATGATAACGGTCTTTAATTCTTTATACTTTAAGGCTCCGTTTGGTTGGGCTGTTGCTGATGGAAAGCTGCTGATGAACTGTTGCTGATAGAAAAAGTGCTGATTCTGGAAAACGGAGTTTTGTTAAAAAGTTGTTTGGATACAAAACGGAGTTTTGAGTGAAATTTTTTTTCCTAATAAAAAAACCTGTTTTCCTGAATGCAAAATGTTTTCTAATGCAAATGTTAAGCAATTTTGTTCATCCTGAATTTTTCCTGTAATTTTCAGATCTGAAACAAACTGTAATCCGTGAGCTAGGAAGTAGTAATTTGAAGTGCTTCATGATTTAAAATTCGTTCCAAATCTGCTGCAGCTAATCTAGTATTCGAATTCTCGTGAATCTGTGGTTGTTTTAAAATCCGTACCTCTGTTTCACTTCCACATCTCATGAATGTTTCAATGCATACAAGCTAAATAGAAAATTTATTTCAAAAAAATTACTCCAGATCGGAGGAAGGAGGATCTAATAGAGATTAGTGAAACTGTGTATAACAGCTAGCAGATTGTTTACAGATCCCGATCAAGGATGAGAGAAATACCAAATCAAATCAAAACAGAGCAAATCCGTATCAAGAGAGATCGAGTGCGTGAGGAGGACCATGAGAATTCGAATGCAGGGCGAGGAAGGAGATATGAGGAGAGGTGCGTGAGAAGAGCGATCTTCCCTCTTTCTCGTCGCGCTCCGCTCATCGTGAGGATCTCGAGCTCTCGACGTACGGAGCTCGCCCGCGTTGCGGCGTGCGGAGCTCGCCCCGGTTGCGGCGTGCAGAGCTCGAGCTCTAGGGTTGCGGAGAACGCCACGGTTGCGGCTGAACGCGACATTTTACAGCGGATCGTGATCAATAGGAAACCGCGAAATTTAGAACCGGCGGTTCTTGAAACAACAACGCCAAACATAACTTATGCATAAAATTGAGGTGCGTTTCAAACGCACCGGAGGCAAAAAGCCCAACCAAACGCTACCTAAATGATCTTTAAATTGTTTTTTGTGTAGAATAATCGCAGATTGCAGTTCATTTGATAGTTTTTTAAATTGTTCATTGTGATATTTTTTTAGCTTAAGATTGGTCGGTTATTTTATTGTCCAGACCTAACTCTGCATTCTATAGGTCCTGTTTGTCAAAGATGGAAGAGCAAAACAACAACAGTCTTGCTTCATCTATTGATAACAACGACCTTGATCCAAAAAAGATCCTAAAAGAAAAAACAAACTCAAATGATCCTGATTGAAAATATGTCAATTGGTCCGACATAAAAGATATCAATACAGTTAAATGTAGGGCATGTTTGGTAAAGCTGTGGCGGTGCAGGAAACAGTGGTGGGAAACAGTGAGACAGAAATCAGCTGTTTTACAGTGGTGGAAAAATTTATGAAACTGTTTGAAAAACTGTACTTGCAGTGATGCAGAATTAAACAGTGGTATTAATAATTAAACAACCCGGAGAATTTACGAAATCTAAAATAAATAAACAATTTGCCCACGAGCCATAGAATTTTTTCAAGATCTTATCCGGCTCGACGATACGAGTGACCCATAATAAAATTATTAAACATTTAAACTTTAATTAATTATTAAAAAAGTTAATATATATATATATATATATATATATATATATATTATATTGAGCTTGTATGTAGCTCATGTCATATATACATGACCTGCACAAAACTCCACTAGGCCAACAACGATACTCGAACGAAAGTGTTCGTATAATCGTATGTATAATTATTGTATTAAAAGTTCATATATTAAATGATAACTAACTTTTTTTGTGTATTAAAAGTTAATTATTTTATTAAAATTATAAATTATAATATTAATTATTTTATATATATATTAAATGATAACTAAATTTTTGTGTATTTAAAATTAATTAATATATATATATATATAATTTAGTATAATATATTTAATATTAAAAGTTAATATAATATATATAAATTATAAATTATATATATTTTTTATATAAAGTACTGCAGCGCTGCAGCCTTTTTCAGGGCTGCAGCGCTGCTGCACTGCAATTTAGGCGGTGGCTTCTGCCACCACCCAAAAAAACCCACTCCTATTTTGTTGTTTGGCAGAGCAGCAACAAAAAACAGCAGCATGCAGCTATGCTGCTGCTCCACCAAACAGGCCCGTAATTTGTGTGATAGATTAATAAAATGTAGTATCAAAAGGTTGAAACAACACTTATGTGACGGGTATGAAGATGTATCCAAGTGTTTTAAGACTACTTCTGAAATAACAGTTGAGATGTATTTAGTTTTAAATTATATAAAAAAGGACAATGTGCATCTGACTGCTGAAGATGATAATGAGAGTGAACAAAAAAGAGAGCCAACATGGTCACATAATGTATCTCCGGCATTATCTACAGCTAAATCGTCATTTGTCCCAAGTTCCGGGACAAGTGCCAAAAAGATAAAAGTAATCCACTTGCCATAAAAAAGGGGCCCTATGGATGCTCATGTGAGGCGTGCTCCTGAAGATGTAGATGATAGACGTGCTAAAGGTGCTGCACAAACTACTATCGAGAGATGTTTTACGTCACATGAAAAGAAAACGAGAGTTGATAGTTATGTTGCTGATTGGTTCTATAAATGTGAAATTTCATTCAATGCTGCAAAAACACGAAATTTTGAAGTCATGCTTGAAGTAGTTGGACAGTATGATTTTGGTTATAAAGGTTCTAGTTATCATGATTTGAGAGTCTCATTGTTATCGAGTACAAAAGATAAAGTTAAAGAGATGAAGATAAACTATCAAGTGTACTGGAGATATGGTTGCACACTTATGTCAGATGGTTGGATAGACAGGAGAGAGAGACATTTGATCAATTTTCTAATCAACTGTCCAGAATGATCCTATTTTATGGGTTCCGTAGATGCATCCGGTCAGATTCAAGATGCTACAATGTTATCTGAGTTGCTTGATAATAAGATTAGAGAGATGAGAACAAACAACGTTGTTCAGGTAAATTTTTTGGTTTCACTAATTTTTATATTTCAAGTTTAATAATCTACAACTTTCAATATGTACAAAGTTATGTTGTATACAAGTGGTGACTGACAATGCTTTCAATTACAAGACAGCTGGTAAAATTTTAATGGAGAAAAGACCCACATTATTCTGGACTCCTTGTGCAGCTCACTACATTGCTCTCATGCTAGAGGATATAAGCAAACTACGACAGAACATAATTGTGATAAGAAAGACAAGGATTACAAATTTCATTTATAGACACACGCGTTTACTTGATGCAGTCAGAACTACTTTAGGTGGTGATCTAGTGAGACATTCAGTGACTAGATTTACAACATCATTCCTTACTCTACAAAGTGTGTTTAAGCATGAAGAGAAATTGAAATTATTCTTTGTGTCACATTCGTGGAATGCCTCTAATTTGACAAAAACTGAATCCGAAAACAAGTTGTTGAAACAATACTTTCAACCGTTTTTTGGAATGGAGTAAGAGATTGCCTAAAAGAGAAAAACCACTGATTGTCGTTTTGCGATTAGTAGATGAAGATGAAAGGCCGGCTATGCCTGAAGTATATGTGACAATGAAAGAAGTTAAATAAAAGATCAAAAAACGTTTTGATAACAAAGAAAGATTATTGAGATTGTTGAAAATAGGTGGATAAATCAAATGGAATAAAAATTGTATATGACGGCTTTGTTTCTAAATCCAAGCAAATATTTTGAATACGAGGAAAAACATAATGATGATGCTTGGAAATTTTAAGATGCTTTCAATGATATTATTGCAAGACTAGTGCCCGATCAAGAATTACAAGACAATATTGCAGAGCAATGTACTAACTACAAAGCATCTCGAAATAGTTTTAGAAAGCTTATGACTATTAGGCAACGAAGCACCTTAAATCCAAGTAAGTATTAATTACGCTTTTATTTTCTCTTAAATTATTTATATGTCAAATAATTTATATTTATCTTAAATGAATATCGGATTGGTGGGGTGCATACGGAGGACCGAATGTTGACCTTACAAAGGTAGCATTGCGCATACTTGACTTATGTTGTTCTTCTTCTAGTTGTGAGCGCAATTGGAGTACTTTTGAGTTTGTAAGTACTAAGTATACAAATATTTAATATAAAATTTAATATTTTTATATTTACTAATAAGTTTGTAATTATCTTGATTCAGATTCACAAAGAAAAAAAATAGATTGTAGCATCAAAGGCTTAGTGATCTTGTATACATCCAATATAATCGCCGTCTACAAGCATGATTCCAAGAAAGACGTGAAAAAAGAAGAAATTACAACCCTTTAGTGCTTCATGAGCTAGATTGGAGTAATGAGTGAGTGGTGAACAAACCATAGGATGCTCTATTTTTGATGATAATAATCTCACATGGGATGCTGTAGAGAGAGCTATTGGAACTGCGGCTCGAAATTTACTAAGTGGAGCTGGAGCTAATATTCAAATAATGGATTAAAGAGATGAAGATTTAGATCATTTTTTCATTGTCAATGGTGATGAAGATATTGACGATAATTATGGGCAAAACACAAGTACCTCAAAACAACCAAGCACATGCAATGCCAATGATGACTTACTAGATATGATTCTAGTAGATCTTTTATGATTTTTTAATTTTTTTAAAAAATATTATTCATGCTAATATGCTATTGTGCAATGAATGAAGACATTTTGGATTTGACCACAATATTATACTATGATTTTTTGTGTTCTCTAAAGTCTGTATTGAACTACTGATTGACATTATTTTTTTATTACTGCTAAGTGTTAAGTGCTAACTGCCCATATATCAGAAGCTACGATTAGTTGCTTTCTCTGAAGTCTGTATTGAACTATTGATTGACATTGTTTTTTCTTACTGCTAACTGCCCATATATCAGAAGCTACTGTTTACTGCTATAAAGAAAAAATATGTGTGGTTGTGTGTTTGTATTTGGTACTTAGTAAACATTCTGTTTTAAGTAAAAAAAAAGATCTTTAGACAGTGGTTATTATAATAACCATTGTCTAAAGTTTGGCAGACAGGCTTTAAGACAACGGTTATTATAATAACTGCAGTATATAGACAGCAGATTATAGACTGCGGTTATTATAATGACCGCAGTCTATAGACTGCAGACTATAGACTGCGGTTATTATAATAACCGCAGTCTATAGTATGCAGTCTATAGACTGCGGTCATTATAATAATCGCAGTCTATAGTCTGCAGTCTTTAAGACTGCAGTTATTATGACTGCGGTTATTATAATGACCACAGTCTATAGTCTGTTTTTTTAAAATAAATCTAAGTAAATTGGCGTCTTGCGACTTGCTCGCCTTGTGGTCGCCTAGGCGTCCGCCTTGTCGCCTAACCGTCAAGGCGCCCAACGCTCGCCTTGGTTCGCCTTGACGTCGTGACAAGAATGGTGAGAAGAGAAGCAATGTATGACTCCATTTAATAACATAATGTTACACAAATTAAGTATTTATTAAACTACTAACGTGACGACCAAATAAACCGAACATAATATGATATACTAAATTACTAATGTTAATGCAAGTACTAATACAGTTTGGTTCGGTTCGGCTTGACATTCAAAACTGTGAACTGAATCAAACCATATGGTTTTTCAACAATTGGAACTGTGACTGAACGGTAGCCTACTAAAATCGAACCGAATTGTGCGGTTTGGTTTTTTAGGTTAGGTGGTTTGTTTGGTTCTGACCTACATGCGGTGCCACCCCATTATATTGGGGCACACTTGCTCATGAATCATTTTCTTCGAGTGATACCCGAGTTCCTCTAATAACTCGAGCATCAAGCAGATACCCTCTATCCTTGCCTCCTTCATCTCCTCTACTTGTTCCTCAGTCGGCTCCTTGGCTGCATGAAGTTCCTTCTTCAGCTCATCACTCTCCTGACGATTCAGTCGTTCGAGTTGTATAAGGGAAAACTGATGTTGGAGTTCTCCTCCACAAGTTGCCTCATCCAGCTTATGCCACGACTCGGCCTCCGACTGTGCGTCGGCCAGCACTATAGGTAGATCCTCCTCTTGTTTTCCACGCTCCGGGTTGTCTCTTTCTCCTCGTGCGTAATCTACTGTAGGACGCCCCACATGAGCATATTATAAGCTACAACGTAAACATCCCAAGTCGGTATGAGCAGACTCATGTCAATCAGTACCACGAACAACTTCAACTTATCTTGGTGGCGCTTACTGCAATCTTCACATCATCGAGGCATTTGCAGCCCATCATGTGTGTATGTTTAAAGGCCACCAACAACACTTTATAGCTCTCTGCCACTAGCGTCGAGAAGTGTAGCTCCTGCAAGGTATGCATGTCATCCGAAAATGACATCACCATACCTAAATCATATGCTATTTGCACCTCCTCTTTTCCCACTACTGAGGGAATTCTAGCAGTAAGGTTGACTGAAGATCCATCATCCACAGTGTTGAAGATTGGTCTTTCTGTCACACCCCGCACTTTCACCTCCTTGGACAAAACCACCCGATGTACCTCTTCCACTCCCTCAACAAAGAAAGAGCGGTCCACCGTCTCTATCGGTACCCTCATCAGTGACCACCTTGCTCAACTACTTTCTATGGAACCCTCGGAAGCCTTACTCTTACTTCCTCCTGCCTCTCGCTAGGCTCCAAGGACTCTTTTCGTTGCTACCCCCTCCTTTAGAGTATTAGTTTTTCGCGGAAACTTCTCCTCCGGCCTGTCTTCTTCCGACACTAACATTTTCTTTGCCAAAAAGTCTTTCTCTGTTGCACACAAACAAGTGAACTTCTTTCCCCAAAATTCAAAGCACGAGGAGATTGGAACACTTACGGATAGTATGATCCAGTCGACATGCACTATCAACTAAACCTCGATAAAGGACGATGTCAAGCACCGCAGTTTGATAGAATTTTATCCTCTCTTCCACAGAAAGTTGCGGCATCTGGAAAACGAGTTCACTCTGTGCAGCAGGAGACATTCGCGTATTAATGCTAAAGGACCCCTAACCCTGAAAAAATTATGAATTTCAACATGCAGCTTGTTCTCCATGTTTGCCGCCTTCACGGTAGACCCGACAAAATATACAATCCCCTCCTTACTGCCGCGGATGATAAATAAGTAATGAAATGTTTTAAAGTCACATCTACTTCGCTGCAACCGGGGATACGTGATAAATGAACAAATCAGGCTGACATTGATTGGTTGAATTTGTGTGGCGATCAGGACGAACGCTTCCAGAATCTCCGTGAACTCATCCCATTGTGGTAATCTCAACGCCATGTGAAATGATCAAGAAAAAGACTAAACCGCACTTTGTGCAAGCCTTCCACTACTCCCCCTTCCCCATTACATCCAATTGAATGCTCTCAAGAATCTTGTATTTCTTCCGCAGCTCCTGCAACCCAGATTTTGCCACCACCAATTGTGAATTAGCGCAAGAAGAGGAGAATAGTGGTTGCACACTCAGAAATCTTGGACACCATGGCTCTTCGAGCAAGCAACGGCGATAGCATAAAAAAACAACATTGTAGAGTACGCACGAAGACCGTCCCTCATATATATATATGTATACACACACAAGAAATACTTGTGAGGCCCATGGTGTAATCATGGAGGACCATCAAAGCAATTCTAGACATTCATCGCATTGGGTATAATTAAAAAAAACACTTGCTCTTACACAATTATAAGAAAAGTATAACGCTGAGATTTAAACCACTGACCTACAACATTAATGCAATACCCTTAACTAACCAAACCAAATAACTTTTATGTAAAAGCAAAACTTTATGATATATATAAGTATACTGTTGAAGCCAAAATTGGCTTCTGTGAGTTCGGGGTCCCAAAAGAGGGGTGACCGCGCACCTACTACCCTCAAGCGAACGATCTAGGCACAAGATTAGGAACACAAGGGACAGACCCAAGGTCTCAGCGTGGAGGACCCACCGCATACCCGGAAGACTAACAAATTCTTCCCTCTCAAGCCAAGGCTGAGCTAAGACACCTTCGGAGGGCTCTCTCGGCCGACCGGAATATCTAAGGAGGATCTCGAGATCGATCCTCTCCTATCCAGATGTGTCTCCTTGGGTCTACACAAAATGCTCCTCACCCACTCTACTAATGGCGCAAACTCGCCGAGCAATGCCACGACACGCTGCCCAAACTGGGCCATTAACAGCGTAATTCCGCTATCCTAAAAGGCTGTCAACAGGCCATGAGGGGCTTCCCGACACATTATACCTCGGGCCCCACGAGGCGAGCGGTTCTCGAGAACAGCCCGTAATACGAAGAAGAAAGCTACACATCCTCAGAGCATCACAGATATTAAAAGAATATTACAGGAATATGAATTTCATACTTCGGCACGCAGGCCGGCAATATAAACAAAAAGGCCTTCGAGGGCCGACACAAGCTTGGGCTTAAGCCCGCTACTCCCCGCCCGGTACTGCAACACACTGTACGCCAACGTCTCGACAAGCGGCGGTCAGCTAAACACCAGTTGGTAACATAGCCGGCCGAACATATTGCACATACCCCTTTTTCGGGTTATGGTGCGCATTCCCTGCAAATGGAAAATATACAACTTCCTCGGAGTCTTCTCCGGGAACCCCAGAACATCACCAATCCGGCTCACACGTCCGGATGGGCTTCACACAGCATGCCTAAACCCGTACTCACGCTTCCGGTGCTAACTCAGTTAATTGCGGGGACGTACACGTCAACCCGTCGGAGAGCTCCCTTCCTCCCTGTTGGTGGAGAGGGGCTTCCATGCAAATATGGAAACTGAGGGCTTCACCTGCCCAAGTAGAAATTTCGTTACCCTTGACGCGTGTTTGGCGGGGCCGCACCGCGCTCATTGCCCGAGGCTCCACGTCTAGCATCCGTAGTGGTTGTCCGTGCCCGGATCCGACCACCGTGGGAGAGTTGAAAGCTCCGACTGATTTTTCCCCTCCATGGCCGAGCCTCTCCATGGCCGACCGTGCTCCAAGTGGCCGCCACTGCTGTACGAGGGCCGATCCCGGCTCCAAGTAACACCGAGGAAGTCGATCCCGGCCTCCTCAACTTCAGGCGGCGTCGGGGAAGCTGATCCCGACTGGCCTAGCTCCAAACGGCGCCGGGAGAGGAGCTCCCGGTCGACCTAGCTGTAGGCGGCGCCGGGAGAGGAGCTCCCGGCCGGCCTCGCTGTAGGCGGCGCCGGGAGAGGAGCTCCCGGCCAGCCTCGCTGTAGGCGGCGCCGGGAGAGGAGCTCCTGGCCGGCCTTGGCTTTGCCCGAGGCGGTGGCGACGAAGAGAGAACTGAGAGAGAGAGAGAGAGAGCCGAGGTGGGGTGCTGCTCCAGGCGGCCGACGGGAGAGAGAGATAGGGCGGGGTTGGGTGCTGCTCTCCAGGCGGCCGGAGAAAGAGAGGTCGGGGTGGGGTGTTGCTCCAGGCGGCCGGAGAAAGAGAGGGTCGGGGTGGGGTGCTGCTCCAGGCGGCCGGAGAAAGAGAGGTCGGGGTGGGGGTGCTGCTCCAGCCGACTAAAGAGAGAGAGAAAAAGGGGCGGGGTGTTGCTGCTCCTTGCTGAGGCGGCGGCCGGAGAGGGAGGGAGAGACCAGCGGCTTCCCGATGCCCTAGCGGGAAGAAGCCAAGCCCGATCCCTTTTTCTGCTTCCATTTCTCCTTTCTTCTTTATTCTGTCCTCCCCTGTACCTGATGCCCTCCCCCTTCCTATTTCCTTTTTCTTTTGTTGTACATTTGCTGTACCCCCCCTCCTGCCAAAATCTCATCCCCCCATTTATATATATACATATATATATAAATATATATATAATGAATATAAATGGGTATTTATATAATGAATACAAATATTATAAACAAATATGTGTGAGGTAAATGTATATACATTGTCACATGAAACATAAAATCTCCACACGCACGAGGACCCGCACGTCCTCGAACACGGCTGTACCACACTGCCGCTCAAGCACGCCCCAAGTCCGCCACTTGGGAGGAGGATCCCGCCCGGCCGGATATGGGGTTGTACATATACAAATATATATACACGCACTAAAATTTAAATTATAATTAATACAATTTTATAATATTATGAGTGACAATACACAGGGAACATCGTGCCGCCTCAACAGTACCCCATCACGATGATGTCATTGGGTGGCTACGCTCACATATACAGTGTGTTGAAAGAGCCCAAAGCTTGTATGTATTATTTCAGTATGTAAATACAAGGAGAGAATACAAATATATAGGAGAGAAGAGAGAAGAATAAATCCTATACATGATGTGGGACTAAAGAAGGAGGAAGAAAATAGGCAATCAAATGGGCCTTTTACATGGGCTTTTCTAATACTCCCCCGCAAGCTGGAGCGTACAAGTCGTATGCGCCAAGCTTGGATAGGCACTGATAGAAGAGGTACTAGGAAGAGCTTTGGTGAGGATGTCAGCAACCTGTTCAGTACCCGGAACGTGCTTGAGCTCGATCTTCTTCATGTGGACTTTCTCTCGGATGAAATGACAATCTACCTCAATAGCTTCGTTCTTTTTCATGGAAGACCGGGTTTTTGGCAATATGTATGACAGCTTGACTGTCACATAGGAGGAGAGCTGGTGAAGGTAGTTTAACTCCAAGGTCGGTAAGGAGACTCTCAATCCATGTGAGTTCAGAGACCACAGTGTATGTATTATTTCAGTATGTAAATACAAGGAGAGAATACAAATATATAGGAGAGAAGAGAGAAGAATAAATCCTATACATGATGTGGGACTAGAAGGAGGAAGAAAAATAGGCCATCAAATGGCCTTTTACATGGGCTTTTCTAATACTCCCCCGCAAGCTGGAGCGTACAAGTCGTATGCGCCAAGCTTGGATAGGCACTGATAGAAGAGGGTACTAGGAAGAGCTTTGGTGAGGATGTCAGCAACCTGTTCAGTACCCGGACGTGCTTGAGCTCGATCTTCTTCATGTGGACTTTCTCTCGGATGAAATGACAATCTACCTCAATATGCTTCGTTCTTTCATGGAAGACCGGGTTTTTGGCAATATGTATGGCAGCTTGACTGTCACATAGGAGGAGAGCTGGTGAAGGTAGTTTAACTCCAAGGTCGGTAAGGAGACTCTCAATCCATGTGAGTTCAGAGACCACAGCAGCCATTGCCCGATATTCTGCTTCTGCTGAGGATCGAGCAACCACTGCTTGTTTCTTGCTTCGCCAAGTAATCAGATATCCTCCAAAATAGGTACAAAATCCGCTAGTAGATCGTCGATCGTCGAGGGAGCCAGCGTAGTCGGCATCAGAGTATGTCACTAGTGTAGGAATGGAGGATGAGGTTTTGTATACAAGTCCTTGGCCAGGAGCTGTCTTAAGATATCTGAGAATGCGTTCCACAGCCTGGAGATGAGAGCTTCGAGGAGAGTGCATATAGCGACTCACAAGTCCCACAGCGAAAGATATATCAGGTCTTGTAACTGTTAGGTAGATAAGTTTCCCAACTAGACGACGGTAATATTCTGGATTTGGTAAAAGCGAATCAGAATCTGAGCCCTGAGCACATATTTTATGATTTGCATCCATGAAGTGTTAATAGGTTTGCAACCAGAGTAGCCTGCATCATGAAGAGATCCAGGCAATATTTGCGCTGAGAGAGAACCAACCCATCTGACCGTCTGGCCACTTCCAGACCGAGGAAGTACCGAAGAGGACCCAGATCTTTAGTTTGGAAGACGGAGCTCAGATGTAGCTTAACGGCCTGTATGCCGTCCAAGTCACTGCCAGTAATAATGATGTCGTCGACATATACCAACAGGAGAACCGTACCAGTGGCCTGGTGACGAGTAAACAATGAGAAGTCAGCCGAGCTGCGAGTGAAGCCAACGTCCCGGAGAGCTTTGCTGAACTTGTCGAACCATGCCCGAGGGGATTGTTTGAGACCATATAGAGATTTGAGAAGATGACAAACCCGTGACTCCCCCGTGGTCGCAAACCCGGGAGGTTGTTGCATGTAAACCGTTTCCTGAAGGTCGCCGTTCAGGAAAGCGTTCTTGACGTCGAGTTTGAAACAAGGGCCACTGGCGATGGACAGCCACAGAGAGGAGAATGCGGACCGTGTTGAGCTTAGCGACCGAAGAGAAGGTCTCGTCATAGTCCAGCCCCTGTTGCTGGGTGAAGCCACGAGCAACCAACCGAGCTTTGAGGCGATCAATGGTCCCATCAGGAGCATGTTTAATGACGAAAACCCATTTGCACACCAACGGGTTTCTGGCCGGGAGGAAGGGGCACCAGGGTCCAAGTCTTGTTGGCCCAAAGAGCAGCCATCTCTTCTTCCATGGCCCACGCCACCCAGGATGTTGAAGAGCGTCCTGACAGAAGTAGGAATAGAGACCGAGGAGAGCGAAGTAGCCAAGGCCTGAAGAGGTGGAGAGAGGCGATGGAGAGAAACATAGTCCGCCATTGGATGGGCGGTAGAGGCCGACACCGGAGCAGCAGAACACGGAGAGGCCGAGGTCGAAGCCGACTGCAGAGGAGCAACGGGAGGAAGAGGGCGACGAGCATAGACCCGAATAACTGGGGGTCGAGGAGGGTCAATGGTGGGAGGAGGCGGAGGGATGGTGGGAGGTGAGTGGACGGGGATCACCGGCGGGGAAGGGAGGGTGTTGTAGTAGGTGGTGGTAGAAGTGGTGGCAAAGGAGGAGGGAAGAAGGGTTGATCCTCCCGGAAAGTAACATCAGCCAAACAGAGACCTTCCGGGTGAGCGAGTAGCAAACATAGCCCTTTTAGGTACGTGAGTAGCCGACAAAAATGTGTTTGGCCGCACGGGGATCCAGTTTGTCAAGAGAGGGGCCAGTTATGGACAAAGCAGTACAGCCGAACACCCGGGGGTGAGGGGAAGGCGGGTGTGGAGGGAAAAAGAAGGCTGAAGAGTAGCGTTGTGGAGAACGGGAGAGGGGAGACGGTTTATTAGAAAACAGGCTGTGGACACCGCAAAGTTCCAGAAGACTTTGGGAACGTGCATGTGAAGCATGAGAGAGCGAGCCACATCGAGCAAGTGGCGGTTCTTGCGTTCAGCGACCCCGTTTTGTTGAGGGGTGTAGGGACAAGAGGTCTGTGAACAATACCGAAGTTTGCGCAGAGAGTGGCAAACTCGTGGCTAGTATATTCCCGAGCATTATCAGAGCGGAAAGTTTTAATGGTGGTAGAGAATTGCGTACGAGTCTCTAACACAACGCCTGGAAGACACGAGGGAGCTCAGAGCGATCATGCAGGAGATACAACCAAGTAGTACGAGTAATCATCAATAAATGTTATAAAATAACGATAACCAGAAATGCTAGAAACTTTATAGGGGCCCCAAATATCAGAATGTATTAAATCAAATGGAGCAGAGCTCCTAGTACAATGAGCTGGAAAAGAAGAGCGAGGCTGTTTGCCAATAATACAAGAATCACATTGAAAAGCAGGAAGAGAAATGTCTGGAAGCGCCTTCTGGAGGATAGGTAGGGGGCATGCCCAAGCCGACAATGCCAATCAGACGAGGAAACGGAGGAAAGGGATGTGGGAGAGACATCGAGGAGGTAAAGCCCGTTCTGCAGCCGACCCCTACCAATGGTAATCCGCGTCTGCCGATCCTGTATCAAAAAAAAACAGAAGAGGTGAAGGTGATAAAGCAATTCATATCAGTAGTAAGACGACCAACAGAGAGTAATTAAAAGGCGAGGCCGCACATAAAGAACGGAGCGAAGAGAGAGAGAGGGAGGAAGGAGGAGGTCCGCGCAGCCGGAGACCGGGACAAGCGCACCATTGGCCACAGTAATAGACGGGGTGAGCAGCAACAGAGAACTGGGGCGGCCGCATGGAAGTGATGTGGTGGGTGCTCCCGAGTCCAGGATCCAGCGAGAGCTGGAAGAGAGACAGGCAGTACCTGCAGCGGAGGTGGAGACAATACCTGTATGGGAGGTGGAGGCATGGGAAGCAGAAGGGGGTTTGAGGAGCCCCTGTAGTTGTTGCAGCTGTAGGCGAAGAGCCTCAAGATCCGTACCAGGCGGAGGAGAGCTATCATCGTTAACAGCACCAGTAGGCGGGCGAGGGGGGTAACCATGTTTCTTGTGACAAACGGCTTCAGTATGGCCATCCCGGCCGCATAGGTGCACTTGGGCCGTCCGCGGCCACCACGGCCCCGCCCACCCGTACGGCCACCCCGAGGAAAGGAGGGTTGTGGGAGTAAAGGAGGAAGGGCCTGCTGAAGAAGGGCCGGCGAGGGTGGTGCAGGAGCCTCTGGAGGAGGTGGTACGCGAAGTAACATTGAGCAGACATCAGAGAAAGAAGGGGTAGTGGGTGAAGCCAGAACCTGGGCCCGAATACTATGTAGTGTGGCGGGACGCGAGCCATAATCATAGCAATACAAACAGCCTCCTTCTGGGCGCGGTTGGGCAGCGAGATCAGTAGTCGCGGGCTGGTGCTGAATCCAGGCTTCCGTGAGAGTTTTAGCACGGGCCACGAAGGAGGTCATGTCCAGAGCTTTGCCAACATCCAAGGCTTGAAGATCAGTGAGGATGTCGAAAAGGTGTTGAAGGCTGTCCTTCCCGGAGTACAGCGAATGAAGTTCATCCACATGGCTTTAGCAGTCTCATGATACATGATCATCTGGTACGGCTCACCCTCGACCGAGTTCAGGAGCCAGGTCTGGACACGGCCGTCATTGCGGAGCCAATCATCAGTAGACGGAGTCGGTGGGCCCTGGGTAAGGTGACGGGCAAGGCCCTTGGCCTGTAAGACCCGGCGGACAGAGTGGACCCAGGGAATGAAATTAGCCTTGCCAGAGAGAGAAAGAGTAGTAATCCGAAGCTCATCTCGGAGTTCGAGAGGAGTCACGTGGTCGGTAGGGGGTTGAGCGGTAGTGGAGTCGCTGGAGGACATGGCGACTGAAGAGCAGCAGGGCTCGGAGAGCACAACCCGCAGCGGTCTGGAGGTCGCGGCGGTCTGCAGGTCGCGGCGGGCTGGAGGACGCGGCGGTCTGGAGGCCGCGGCGGGCTGGAGGTCGCGGCGAGTTGAGTGAGGCCGCGGCGAACAGGAGCAGTCCGCGAGAGGAGAGCGCGGCGAGTTGGAAGGGTCGTCAGCTCAGGAGCAGATCGCAGCTGGTGAGAGCAGAGCTGGAGCAGTTCGCGACAGAGGCCGCGGCGAACTGGGGGGTAGGTCGCGGCAGCGGACACAAGCAGAGCCCGCAGCGGACAAGAGAGAGAAGCTAGAGGGAGCAGTCCGCGAGCAAAGAGGCTCGAGCGGATACAAGCAGAGCCCGCAGCGGACAGGAATGAGCGTCCGGAGCGGATGGAGAGAGGTGGGCCCCACGAGTCAGAGCAGAAGATGGCTATAAGAAGCCTGGGGAGGGTGGAACCACGGAGGGAGAGAAGAGGAGCGGAATCAGAAGGGGCAGTCCGCACGAGACCGGAGCGGATGCAGGAAGGCAGTCCGCACGAGACCGGGCGGACAGAAGCAGAGGGGCAGTCCGCAGGAGACCGGGCGGACAGAGAAGGGGCAGTCCGCAGGAGACCGGGCGGACAGAGAAGGGGCAGTCCGCGGCTAGACGCAACCTGGCTCTGATACCATGTTGAAGGAGCCAAAGCTTGTATGTATTATTTCAGTATGTAAATACAAGGAGAGAATACAAATATATAGGAGAGAAGAGAGAAGAATAAATCCTATACATGATGTGGGACTAAAGAAGTAGGAAGAAAAATAGGCCATCAAATGAGCCTTTTACATGGGCTTTTCTAATACAGTGTAATTGGAGGGAGCTTCATCACGCCACGACACCGTCATGATTGGGGTACTGTCGCGGCGACACGAGGGTTACCCGCATGCACTGTCACTCGTGTGTATATATATAGCAACTCATGTGTTGAACCGATAACATCCCCTCGAAAACCACGCCTCAGTATCATTCCAACTATCTTTTGACAAGACAGAGTCGGGCATTTCGATAAGCACGCATGCAACACTTTTTTTGACTCGTAAATCAAAACACGGTTTCGATAAGTTTGCATTCGTCAACCGCGATTGGAAGGACAGACCCCTACTGAACCCTTGCTAGTAGAGAATTCCACTACTAACTAACTAGACTTGGGAAATCCATCTATAAATTGTCCCATTTGAATACAAGGCTGAAACTTTTTCTTAGCTTTCTCTGGAATCTCTTTCTTTAGCTCTAGAAACGAGTCCCTCAAGGCCAATTCTGGAGAGGGAGCTCGGTTAGCTTGCTCTCGGGTGTGAGGTGAGATCTCCAGCATTTGTCGGCCACTTTCGTTGTTCTCAGCTATCGAATTAGTAGGGTCAGCCCTAACCGCGGACAATTCAGAATCAAACATCCACCTTAATTACATTGCCTCTCCCTTTTCTCGTGGGTATTAGTTGTTTGGTGTTATTATGTTTTTAAATTTTATGGATTGATATTTCTATTCTATTTTGGAATGATGTCTTGCTAGTGCAATAGTTTCGTAAATGTGGTAGAGATCGTTCACGCAACATTGACGGCAATGATTGGATCAATATTTTTTTCATGTATTTGTTTTGTTTTCGGACAAATATTTTGGTACTTTGGTCAAGTAATCTGATCGGTTGATTTTGGGTCTTGAGATCATTTAATCTAATCCCCCTCTATATCATGCTAGCAGCCGATCCATTACAGATATCGAGGATTTAGGTTTTCTAGAGGAGAATGCCACACGATCTTGCTCTCGGTACGACTTCGAGAGCCGCCACAGGTTCCAGGCTACGGGGTGCCGATGCCCCCATGCACCGCCTCCTTTGCCTCTGATGTACAGTTCCGAGCTCGTCACCATCTTCCCCGTCCTCTATGCCGGCAATCGCATTCCACGTCCTCGGGAACTGTTCTTGTCGTTGACCTTGTCTTCAGATCTGCCTCCCGCCACCTTCCCCGTCCAAGGTAGCCCTTCCAGCCTCCACCAACCTTCACACAACCCTCCATGGTTGTACCTCCTCTTTGCATTCTCTACATGAGCCGCCAGCCCTCCCTAAGCCTTCCTCCATCCATCCCCCACCCCACGCAACTCCGACCACCTTTCCCTGCACCCTACAGACCACCCCTTCCCTTGCAGCCCCCATTCCAGCTCCTTCAACAACCACCCACACTCCTCAGCCTACTTGACCCCATTCAAGCCCCTTGCCAGGCAACACCAGCTCACGAAGGCCCGTTCTCTCCTCTGACAGCCCCCCATCTCAGCATTCTCCCTCTCAGACAACCACCTCCTCCACCAGATCTTCCTCTTCTCCATCAACATGGATTACTCTGTGAGTTTGTGAGTTTATATTTTAGCTTTATTTGTCTTTACATTGTACAAGTAGTCTCAATTATCACCAATAATATTTTACGCAAATTGATTTGACTATTAGATTTTTCTATAGACGTGCAACACTTATTCGCCTACATTTAATTTGTTGTGCAGTCTTTTCTCTCAATTGCAATTATTATTAGCTTACTTACACAGGTAAATTTGCGATCAATTATGACATTAGCGCAATATTTTAAAATTAATATTGTTTAATTATGTGACAACCCGAAATTCGCAAAACAAAATATTTATTTTTGCCCCGATGATGAGATATGACAGTACGGATTTTTTGAGATTTTTTACGCATTTTATGATGCGGCACAGGCGTCACACCTGCCCGCCACCCGGAGTCCCACCAGGGGGCCCACCTGGAGTCAGCACCAGGCGGCTTTCATCAGGGCCGTGACCCGTACACCCCAACCAGCTCTCCGCCACGGAATCACCACCGTGCGGCAGGTTGTTGAGGCCGGGGCTCGATCCCCAGACCTCCTAGATAAGAGGCCTTCAGCAGCACTCTCATCACCAAGGAATCACCACCGTGCGGATCAGTTGGTGATGAGAGTGTTGCTGAAGGCCTCTTATCTAGGAGGTCTGGGGATCGAGGCCCGACCTCAACAACCTGCCGCACGGTGGTGATTCCGTGGCGGAGAGCTGGTTGGGGTGTACGGGCCGCGGCCCTGATGAAAGCTGTCTGGTGCTGACTCCAGGTGGGCCCTCTGGTGGGACTCCAGGGTGGCGGGCAGGTGTGACGCCTGTGCCGCATCATAAAAGTGCACTTTTATGATGCAGGGACAGGAGTCCACCTGCCCCGCCACCTTGCATCAGCACCAAGGGGCCACCTGGAGTCAGCACCAGGCAGCTTTATCAGGCCCGCGGGCCATACACCCCCCCAACCCATCTCCGGTCCCACCACAGGAAATCCGAAAGGTTGTTGAGGCCAGGGCTAGATCCCCCGACCTCCTTGATAAAGAGCTCTTCGGCGAGCTTCTATCACCAACGCGGATCAGTTGGTGATAGAAGCTCGCCGAAGAGCTCTTTATCAAGGAGGTCGGTGGATCTAGCCCTGGCCTCAACAACCTTTCGGATTTCCTGTGGTGGGACCGGAGATGGGTTGGGGTGTATGGCCCGCGGGCCTGATAAAGCTGCCTGGTGCTGACTCCAGGTGGGCCCCTTGGTGCTGATGCCAAGGTGGCGGGGCAGGTGGACTCCTGTCCCCGCATCATTTTCCTTTTCATTTTATTGGTTGAGTTGCTTAATAATGCTTTTATTTATTGTGTGTCAATAGTAATTTTAAGTGAGCTTGTGTAAATTTATGAGCTGCCTTTAGTGGTGGGCTGGCTGAATTTGAGTTAGCATATTGATTGGTTTGTGTGTTGGCTGGTTTTGACACTTGGCTAGCCAAGTGTTGGCTATTATGTGATTTGAGGCTGATTTGGTGACACCTCTAAGAGGTGCAATAACTCTCTGATTGAATTGTTTGTCTTGTGACCTATTATCTCGTGTTATAAAGAGCTGAACTCTTTCATTTCTTCACTCCCTCCTCTCTTCCTCTCTTGCCTTTGTGTGGTTGTGCTGTCCCCAAATTGCTTCTCCCTACTGCTACCCCAAGCTACTGCTCCCTGCTGCCCCGAGCTGCTGCTCCCTGCTGCCCCAAACTGCTGCTCCCTTCTGCCCCGAGCTGCTGGTCCCTGCTGCCCCAATACCACTGTTGTCCTAAGTTGCTTCTTTGTTGCTGCCTTGCTGCACCTCTGCCGCTGTACTATGTTTTCTTCCTCTGTTTTCTACTCCTCAGTACATCCGTTAGAGGTCTAGGAAGGATCTCGCCACCCTCCAGCGATCCTGGAAAGATCGGTTGCGTAGCACCTCCTTCCTCTTCTGTTGTAAGGATGTTCTCCTCCCTCTCTACTTTCTGAATTTCAGATAATAGGGTTGTTTTTAGTTGATTTTTCTTGCTAGTTTTCCGCTGTTTTAGGGCTGAAATATGGTTGTTTTTTTACTGTTTTTGGGCTGCATTTTCGCTGGTTTTTCGACGACTTTTTGCTGCACTGTTGGGCTATTTTGGTAGCTGTTTAGTGGCTGTTTTGGTAGTTGTTTAGTGGTTGTTTAGGTAGCTGTTTAGTGGTTGTTTTCCTAAATTTATGAAAGCTTTACTGGACAGTATTTTATGAGAATGGATAGTCTATTTAGGGGCTGGTTAGCCCATTTTGAGGCACAATTATGACTGTCTAGCAAAGTATACGAGCTGAATTTGGTTTTCTAAGGTCATTTCAGAGTATTTTGAGTTTTCCGGTTTATTAGATTTGGCTTTCCGACTTTTCGTAAATCCCTTATGTATTATAAGAGACGCAATCCAAATTAAGATGCATATTATTTCAGTAGTTTCCAAGTCTCCGAACCTTGAGAATGACGTCCCGTGATAACCGTGACATTCATGCAAAAAAGGATACGGATAAAGGCAAGGAAAGAGCGAGTATTTTATTTCTTGAAATTATGGATATCCAACTATTTTGCAGTATCTAATTTATCATCTTTTAAAGAAACTGTCTGTGCATACGAGTTTCGACTCGATGATATATCGCTAAATAAATTAAAGTGGGCGAGGGGACAATTAAGCGATACAGATTTCTGAGGGGATCAGTTTTATTCAAAACTCCTGTTTATACGACAAGATAAAACTTATTTAAAACTCTGCATAGGGAAATACGAAGGATTCGAATCCGATGATGTGGATGCATCTACTGATGGATTCACCAGTAGGGGTGAGCTACAATTACGCCCTTCGGGGGTGTGACCAATTCAAGTTGCATACCTAAGTATTTCCCATAATATGAAACTAACGGGTGAGACTTCAGTGAATTTCAAGTTGCATATTTCAGTAATTATGATTTAAATGTACTATAAGCATATTGGTATACTCCTTTTATTGCATGTATAACCGTTTCATGAGATTTTTGTCTCACATAGTCATATTTTTATGACTAACCCATTGTGGACCCATTTTTTTAACAAGAAACATTTCTAGTGCTCGAAAGAGGATTTCACCGGAGAAGATAACAAAGCTCGATGAAGACGCAAAGCTTCGTGTACCACTTTCAAATTCTGATTTTTGTATAGATAATTACTCGTAGTTACTTTTTTATTCGATTGTAACTCAGTTAATAATGAATAAAATACTGTTTTTGGATATTCTTTGTACTGTACTTAGATGTGCTACGACTCTTTTATTGAAATTCTGTTCAATTCTTGAAATCATTTGGGAAGCTCGGGAATTTTGGTCTTCACAAATATTGAATTGTGCATTCCTGCGATTCTTTTGCAACTTTAAGGCCATCGTTGGTTCCATTACATTTGACATGGTTGCTTGCATTTCTTCTAGGGTTATGACATCGAGCGTCCTCCACCTATAAATTTGTCCTGCTTCAAATTGGTATCAGATCCTCAAGTTTGAGCTTTATTTTGATACAATGTCGTTCAATCTGTTGGTTCCTTTATAGCGTATTAACATCGTTACCCCTCTCCTTTATTTGAGGAATCTGAGTCCGTTTATCCTCAACTCTCTAGAGCATCACTCGAGAGGTTCTCATATTTTTATGATGATTATCTTCGTTCACAACACACCACTTCCAGATATTGTGTCAACCCTCCTATATAATTGCATTGTTAGAGACAATCACTACGATGATAATTATTGGCCCCGTCCACATGCACGAGCGGACCGTGTTGAACCTTTGGCACAACTCGATTATCTTCGGGATGAATAATACGATGATCACCATTTCGTTAGAGTTCTCAAGTATAGGTTTTCTGTTATTGCCCCACTGTTTGATGGATTGTCAAATCCCGAGTTTTTTAGCATTGGCTCGTAGATTTGGAATATTATCTCGATTATTTTGAATTATTCGATAAGAGTCGCATTAAATGTGCAAAGCTTGACTTCTAGATCAAGCGAGAGCATATTGCTTTAACATTGGGTGGAGTCGCGAGCGAGATCGTCTTCATCGCATCACTAGTTAGGTGGAGATGAAGATGTTATGTCAAAGGTATTTGACAACATCGTATAGGAGTCACTCGCTCGAGCTATTAGTTACCCTTCGGCAAGGATCTACAACTATCGTTGAGTATATGTTTCAATTTGATGAGTTAGTAGTGAGCGTCATCCAAGATGATCTAACTATGACCACTTCTCGATTTCAGGTTGGACTTCGAGTTGAGATACGTACTTAGTTGACATACCTACTTAGAGTCCCTTGAGTAAGCATATGTCCTCGCTCTTCATTATAAACAAACCTTGAGATCCTCTAGAGTTAGTCGAGTGGATTCAGACCTTGTCCCCCCGCCCCCTTAATATCCCATCCTGAGACTGTCACTATACCTATTCTTGTCTCGTCGGACACGATATATGTGATACCTGATTTTTCTCACCCCGATGAGACACATTGTCCGAGGAGTTGTCTGACACTTGATCTTGACTTATAACATATGGCCTCAAAAGAGAGTATGAGCAACCCGATGATCATATAGTGATGTGTCCTTTATCCATCCTCTGTGTTGGCTTAGTTATGTTCTGATCATAGACTCGCCCTTGCGTGCAAGTTCATCTGAGTTTCCCCACATTGTTGAGCGAGTCATATCCTGAGTGAAGTTCAAGAGCATAATATTTACTTTGCAGTTGTTGTCTCCCCTGCTTTTGAGGTCATTATTATTATCGATGGTACTCATCATAAGGATCATCATACTGTAACCGCATTCTTTGATGGACCCCTATTGAGCCCCTAGGTGATCCACCTGATGGTTCTTTCTTTCCGAGAAACATTTGTCCTAGTGCGAATGTCTTCGGTGTGAGCATTCATTGCTTCTGCCATAAAATATCTTATCTACCTTCTGGTGAGCCTCCTGATGTGTCACATCCCCGAGAGATATTTGTCTATTTGACACATCATGCTCTCATATATTTGTACTGACGTCTCATGTGGTCATTTATGTGCTCAACACAAACTCGATGAGGATTTTTGCATCTCGCCGAAAGTACCATCGGATATAAGTCTGCATCTTGTCAGTGCATCAAGTTGATCTTTGTTTTTTTTTGCACTTGTTGCATGCTTTGTATGACATACTCCGAGGTAAAATCATATTAAATAATGAGAACTTCAAAACTTGCGTGGATAGTAACATGAGAGCAAATGTTTAATGAAGGTGGAGTGATAATTTGTAGATTGCTTAAGAGGTTCCCAGTGGGGACAACTTTGAATGTGAGTGCTAGGAAAATATGTCTGCACACTGTCATGAGAGAGTGTCAAATTTATTCAAGATTGTTATTACTTGAAATACATTTGTTCATCTTGTACTCAATGCATAACATTTGACTATAGATGTGGAACCACCTAGTTTTGGACATTTAGTCTTCTCTTTTAGCTTAAGTTTCAATCATCAATATAGTCAATATTGTACCTCTAGCCTCCACTATAGACCTTCTCATCGCCATTATATCCATATGCTCCCCCCCCCCCCCCCCCCCGCGGCTTGCTTGGTGCGTGGGGCCCTTAGGGACTTCAGGGACACTGATTTTATGCGAATATAGTTCCTACCAGGAGCGGCAGAAAGGCTTGCATGACTTGCTTGGAGGCCATGTAGTCTCCATTCACTGGAGATAAAGGCTTTTGATCCGGGGAAATTGATGGCGATTGATCACTCAACATTGAAGACGATGATTGGATCGACCATTTTGGATCGTCAGATGGATCATCGAAGTCTGTGATCGTATCGAGCTCATTTTTCTACATTTTTTCACGTGTTAATTTTTTTTATGAATTAGGTCAAGTAATCTAATCGGTCGATTTGGTCCATCAGGTCATTTAACCTAATCCTCCTCTATAATGTTGGAGCCAAAATTGACCTCTGTGGAGTTCGGGGTCCCAAAAGAGGGGTGACCTCACACCTACTACACTCGAGGGAATGTCACGGACCAAAGACTTGGGAAATTAGGAACAGTCCCTCGGCTCTAGCGTGGAGGTCCCACCACACACCCGGAAGGTCACAAGAGCACTTCCCCTCCCTCACCCCAATGACTGAGCTGGGTACCTTGGAGAGCTCTCTCACTCAACCAAACAGAAGCCTAAGGAGGATGAAGCCCAAAAAACTCTCTCCAAAGGTACCCAAGGAGGTCTATTTATAGTTTTTCCAAGTCTAGGGACCAAAAAGTCACAAATACCCCGAGGACAAAAAAACCTTGGGTCAATAGAAAACATCCACACCGGGGGGGTAAAGAGGTAATTCCACCCCGAGGGTATAACGGTACAAGCATCGCCAAAAGAGGTCCAAGTGCGGGAGGAGCCATACCCCCCATCTCCCCGGGCACCCGAGACGAGCAGGTGACCCCCGTCGAAGAGTTACCCGCCCGGGGCGGGAGCCTAGCCGCAGGCCGCTCTCGCCTCCGCGAGCTAGTTGCCCGGGGCGAGAGCCTCTCCGCAGGCCGCTCTTGCCCCCTCGAGCTAGCCGCCCGGGGCGAGAACCTGGCCGCAAGCCGCTCTCGCCCCCGCGAGCTAGCCGCCCGGGGCGAGAACCTGGCCGCAGGCCGCTCTCGCCCCCGCGAGCTAGCCGCCCGGGGCGAGAGCCTGGCCGCAGGCCGCTCTCGCCCCAGCGAGCTGATCGCCCGAGACGAGAGCCTGGTCGCAGGCCGCTCTCGCCCCCGCGAGCTAGCCGCCCGGGGCGAGAGCCTGGCCGCAGGACGCTCTCGCCCCTCGAGCTGACCGCCCTTGGCGAGAGTGCAGGGGGCGGGGTTCTGGCTTCCGGCCGGTCCTGCTGTTCCCACCTTGCACCTATCAGGCCGGGGCGGGTGTCAGCCAGCTTGTCGCACCCGCCCCCCAAAAAGGGGTCAATGGGGGGAGACAAATTTCTCCTCCCCCTACTAGTATATTACAAGGGCTAGGCCTAAATTGGCCACCAAGAGTGCAAAACTTCTTCAAAAGCTTAAAAACTCATAGCTGGTTCTGCGCCTGCCGGGAGGACCCCCACTCTGCGAATACGAGGTTCTACACAATCCCCGCTCTTTTCGAGGTTGACACAAGCTCGGAATGAAAACATCCAACCCAACGTATTCGCTGAGTGTAATTTTCTTGCGCGGTTACAAAGATACTTTGCCACTCTGAGTAGAAAACATCCAACCCAGAGGGGTCAACCTGTCAAGCCAGCTAATAGGAGCCTGGGTGACGAGACGGCCTCGGGGTAAGAAACGCTCGACCACCCCGAGGGGTCAACCTGTCATGCCAGCTATTGGGAGCCTGGGTGACGAAACGGCCTCGTGGTAGGGAAGACTCGACTACCCCGCGGGGTCAACCTGTCATGCCAGTTAATGGGAGTCTGGGTGCCGATACGGCCTCGGGGTAGGGAAGACTCGACTACCCCTAGGGGTCAACCTGTCATGCCAGCTAATTGGAGCCTGGGTGACGAGATGGACTCGGGGTAGGGAAGACTCGACTACCCCGAGGGGTCCTGTCATGCCAGCTAATGGGAGCCTGGGTGACGAGACGACCTCGGGGTAGGGAAGACTTAGGGTCCTCGAGAGGTACCACCGGTCGTGCCAGCTAGTGAGAGCGTGGCAGCGGGACCGTCTCGGAGCAAAGAGAACAGGGGCATCCACGAGAGGTACCACCGGCCCTACCAGCTAGTGAGAGCCTGGCAGCAGGACCGTCTCGGAGCAAAGAGGACATGGGGCATCCACGAGAGGTGTCACCGGCCCTGCCAGCTAGTGAGAGCCTGACAGCGGGACCGTCTCGGAGCAAAAAAGAACTTACTCTCCCCGAGACACATTCGACCCAACCAGCTAGTGAGAGCCTGGATGAGGAGATCCTCTCAGAGGTGTGACTTGCTCTCCCCGAGGCACATTCGACCCAACCAGCTAGTGAGAGCCTGGATGAGGAGATCCTCTCGGGGGTGGGACTTGCTCTCCCGAGGCACATTCGACCCAACCAGCTAGTGAGAGTCTGGATGAGGAGATCCTCTTGGGGGTGGGACTTGCTATCCTCGAGGCACATTCGACCCAACCAGCTAGTGAGAGCCTGGATGAGGAGATCCTCTCGGGGGTTGGAACTTTCTCTTCTCGAGGCACATTCGACCCAACCAGCTAGTGAGAGACTGGATGAGGAGATCCTCTCAGGGGTTGGAACTATCTCAGAGCAAAAAGTACTTGACCTCCACGTGAGGTCAACCTGCCCTGCCAGCTAGTGTGAGCCTGGTCAGCGGAACCATCTCGGAGCAAAAAGTACTTGACCTCCACGAGAGGTCAACCTGCCCTGCCAACTAGTGGGAGTCTGGTCAGCGGAACCATCTCGCAGCAAAAAGTACTTGACCTCCACGAGAGGTCAACCTATCCTGCCGGCTAGTGAGAGCCTGGTTGGCGGAACCATCTCGGAGCAAAAAGTACTTGACCTCCACGAGAGGTCAACCTGCCCTGCCGGCTAGTGGGAGCCTGGTCAGCGGAACCATCTCGGAGCAAAAAGTACTTGGCCTCCACGAGAGGTCAACCTGCCCTGACAGCTAGTGGGAGCCTGGTCAGCGGAACCATCTCTTAGCAAAAAGTACTTGGTAAAGAAAAAAGACATTACATATAACCTACCCTGACCTAACTTGGCAGGGGATACTCATTACAAGGAAAATACATATGGAACTCTGGGCGAGTTAGAGTGAGATCTCTCCACTCACTCCCTATTCCTTGGGGCCTCGGCTCCTCCCTGAGCGATTCCTCCTTCGCATTTTTCTCCCTTGGCCGACTGCCAAAACTTGATGTGGTGGAGATAGGAGTTGTCTGGGTGCCTGCCTCCCTATGGCACTCTCGCCTAACCACTTGGGGCTGTCTCGCTGAGATCCCTTGAAGCTGTCTCGCCGAGATCCCTTGAAGCTGTCTTGTCGAGATCCCTGGAAGCTGTCTCGCCGAGATCCCTTGAAGCTGTCTCGCCGAGATCCCTGAAGCTGTCTCGCCGAGATCCCTTGATCCCTGGAAGCTGTCTCGCCGAGATCCCTGGAAGCTGTCTCGCCGAGATCCCTGGAAGCTGTCTCGCCGAGATCCCTGGAAGCTGTCTCGCCGAGATCCCTTGTCTCGCCGAGCTGTCTCGCCGATCTCGCCGAGATCCCTTGAAGCTGTCTCGTCGAGAGGGGTGGAAGTCGAGCAGTCACACCGAGAGGCAATACTTCGCAGCATCTCCATGATGCCTTGGATGGATGTCATGAACTCTTCCTTCCCAACAAAGGGTGATGGGTTGGGGGTCTCGCGGGGGTCATCACTACCTCCCTTATCTCCAACCATGACACTCTCCTGAGATCTTCTGTGCAGGTCACTCTCCACGCTCACCGCACCAAAAGTGTTGAAGCCAAAATTGACCTCTGTGGAGTTCGGGGTCCCAAAAGAGGGGTGACCTCACACCTACTACACTCGGGGGAATGTCATGGACTAAAGACTTGGGAAATTAGGAACAAACCCTCGGCTCTAGCGTGGAGGTCCCACCACACACCCGGAAGGTCACAAGAGCACTTCCCCTCCCTCACCCCAATGGCTGAGCTGGGTACCTTGGAGAGCTCTCTCACTCAACCAAGCAGAAGCCTAGGGCGGAGGAAGCCCAAAAAACTCTCTCTCCAAAGGTACCCAAGGGGGTCTATTTATAGTTTTTCCAAGTCTAGGGACCAAAAAGTCATAAATACCCCTAGGACAAAAAGGCCTTGGGCCAATAGAAAACATCCACACCGGGGGGTAAAGAGGTATTGTGTAATTTTATTTTTGTGGTAACATTCGTGTGAAGCTCTTGATGAAGGGGTTTGTATACTTGTGTTTTTGTGTGCATGTTTTGTGTTTGCGTATGTTTGTGTGTGTGTGATTTGTGTTTGTGTATGTGTGTGTGTGTGATTGTGTTTGTTTTTGTGTATGTTTGCGTGTATGATTTGTGTTTGTGTGTGTGCGTGTGTGTATGATTGTGTTTGTGTTTATGTACGTTTGTGTGTGTGATTTGTGTTTGTGTATGTGTGTGTGCGTATGATTGTGTTTGTGTGTGTGTATGTTTGTGTGTGTGTGATTTGTGTTTGTGTATGTGTGTGTGTATGATTGTGTTTTTATGTGTATGACTGTGTTTGTGCGTCAATGTTTATTTGTGTGTGTGTGTATGATTGTGTAAGTGTGTGTATGATTGTGTGTGTCTTGGACAAAATGTGTGTGTGTTAATGTTTGTTTTTATGATTGGTCTAGGAGCTCTGGCTAGTTTATCCATGCATAACATTGCTCTGATTGATTCCCAATTTCGTTCAATTCTTTCGCACATACAAAATGATGATAGATATATGTCATTTTTTAAAGATTTTATCGGAGCAATTGACGGTACGCATGTTGATGCACGTATAGCTGTTGAAAATCAAGTTTCTTATATTGGTCGTCATGGTTGCATGACTCAAAGCGTAATGACCGTTTGCGACTTCAATATGTGTTTTACATATGTTGTACCTGAATGTGGTTGTGTCTTGCCATCGTCAGGCGCGCCCCTGCGCCTTGCACCTAGGCTCTAACACCTTTTTGCGCCTTTTTGCGCTTTGGTGCGCCTTGGTGGGCCTTGGTGCGTCTTGAGCCTTTAATAACTAAGAGAGCCACTTGCAGTGCATCGCCATAGGTTCCCGCCTCTAGGGGTGCTGACATCCCCTACCGTCGCCATCCTTGCCTCTGGCGTCCAATTTCGAGTCCGTAGGCGTCTTTCCCATCCTCCTCGAGGCACATAGTTGCCTTCCCTGTCCACGGGAACACTTCCATCCCCAACCCCCTCTTTGGATCTTCCTCCTACCTCCTTACCCGTCCACGGAAGCCCTTCCAGCCACTGCTAGTGTTCCCACAATCCTATGTCGCAGCACCTCTTTTTTGCATCCTCTGCAGCAGCCGCCAAACCTCCCCAAGGCCTCCACCCTTGGTCGAACCACCTTGCCCTCCATCCACCCTTCAAGCACTATACCACCCCTCTAATTGCCAACTCCGACCACCCTCGTCCCTTTCCCTTCACCCTGCGACCACCCCCTCCCTTGCAACTCCCATTCCATCTTCATGCAACTACCCACACTCCGCAACCTACCTGTTCCCCTTCATGCCCCTTCTTAGCCAACACCAGTCCACTAAGGCCTGTGCTCCCCTCCGACAGCCCCTGCACATCAACATTCTCCCTCCTGGTCAACCACCACCACCACCGGTTCTTCCACTTATCCACTAGCATTGATTACTCGATGAGTTTACATTTAAGTTTCATTTGTCTTTACATTGTGCGAGCACTCTCAATTATTTCTAGTAATATTTTGCACAAATTGATTTGACTATTAAATTTCTTTGTAGCATGCAACATTTACACCTGCATTTAATTTTTTGTGCACTCTCCCTAAATTGAAATTGCTATCAGCTTATTTACACTTATAAATTTGTGATTAATTGTGACATTAACGCCACATTTTAAACTTAACATCCTTTATTCAATTGTGTGTCAAAAGTAATTGCATGATTGAAATTTTACGTTTGCATTAGGGTTAAGGTTTATGTCGTAGGTATCCTGTTCGTCGGATTATCTGTGTCTGCATTTCTTTCTCATCTTTAGGGTCTTCGTTGGTTCCATTGCATTCGTCATGGTTGCTTGCATTTCATCTAAGATTAGGACATCTAGCGTCCTCCACCAATAGAGTCATCCTGCATCAGAATTTTTACATCTTGCAGACCTTGTCTGCCTCTTTAGCATTTAAAATCAAGGCACCCACGCAGATGAAAGTCATGCATGCTTTTAAAATGAAGATGTTCTTTGCCATGTAATAATCTGTGTGGCTTAATTTCTGATTACTATTTCAATCGGATATTGGATCGTTTGTTCATTGCATACATCATCCTCGGTTAATTGGAGTTTGATTTCCCCGAAATCCCACTTAGGGTTGCATATTTAGGCTCCATTTGGCACGGTGGTTGCGGTCATAAACTCGGTGGTTATGAACTGTCGTTCGTGAACTCCCGACCTCACCTAAGGAACCTCGTCCACTTTTATGTTCAAACCTAGTTTCTTTCTTGGCGGTGGTCATAACCATTGTCATGCCAAACATACTATCTATGATGGTGGCGTTTTTGTCCAAACTCACAAGAGCAAAAACATTGCACCAAACAGAGACAGCCTATACCCCGCATCAGGGAGACAGGCCAGCGTCCTAATAACTACCCATCGTATCAAGAATTATCTAAATCAAGCCCTAATAGTTCCATTTCCTTGGAAGAGAAACTTTTAAATGAACTTTATCTAAATAAACTAGCTAATAGAAAATTTAAAAAATTCTGAGATTGAACTAGACCTCTGATTTAAAACACAAAATCTGGCATCTAAAATAATTCTCCTACGTTGAAGCTACTCGTTCGATAATCCAAAGAGAAATGCATGACAAGAAAACTGGAAGCTAGGAGCAGTTTTTTGCACTAGTAGCAATTTATGTAGGGTAGGTTTTTAAGAAAGAGTAAGGAAGCATTGTTTCTTCCAAGCATCGGACCTGTCGGGATTAAAAGGAACCATGAGATTAATTTCTGGAGAGATCAAAAATGTTCAAGTGCAATCCATTTTTGTGTGGCAATTCGGGGTGGCCACATGGCCTGATAGCACTGGTCCTGGTTCTTCTTTCTCCATCGGTCAAAATAACTTCGCAAGGGTAAGGAGGCATTTTTGTGTAACCGTGAGATTAATTTCTGCAGAGTTCAAGAATGTTTAATTGCAATCCACTTTTGCATGGGATCGGGCTGGCCCTATGGCTTGATAGCACTGGTCCCGGTTCTTCTCTCTTCATCGGGTGCAATAACTTCGCAAGAGTAGTTTGACACGGAGGATCCTCGTGGCCCGTGCGACATACTCACGGAGTAAATCCAATGATTTTTTTTAAATCCGGAATATGATTTAATGGTCTATAAATCTATTTGATAGTATCGAAGCAGCCTAATAGTGCTATTATCTTTTTTTAGTGCAATCCTTTATGCTGGCATAATGCATGGGCAGGTGGTGAATTGGAGCAGCCAAACAGCCCTTCTGTGAAGAAGGCTGAGGAAAGGGGAGTTTTCATTGTTCATGAAGTTAAATGCAAAGTCTTCATTAAGGTTAGCATTTTTCTATTTACTTCAATTATAGCCTGTAACAACTTGGTTATTTTTCTTGTATGATGACAAGTAGTTTTGAACGGTGTTCCCCCATGCGCCGACATCGACAATACTTCTGCCACTATCTCATGAAAATTTTGTTTCGTCAAATACAAAATAAGGCGAAATATATTGACACGGGACGAATCTATGGGCGGTGGAAAACAGTGACCTAACCGTACATGTTATGCAAATTTGACGGTTAAACCACAGTTAGATAATAAACAATAACATCCCACACAAATAATTCACAGCAAGAAAGAATAATTTATTAGGGCAACATAAGCTTTTACTATCCTCCGCGTGGAGGGCCAAAGCAGGAGCGCGCAACGAATAAATCCTGCAAACCACGATAATTATCTAAACAAACCACCACAATACAATATATCCCAAAAAATATAGCATTCAGTTCAATACAAATATGCTGAAAATAATTATCCGATACAACAAGGACTCATCAAGTAGTGGACTGATCAAGGCACTGAAGAATCCAGAGTCGGTGATGCGTCTACGACGATCCGAGGTGGAACCAGAGGCGTGAAAAACGATGTGGGTGGCTGTCCTCAGCGGTGGAGGGTGGAATTGGACCAGAAATGGATAGAGTCGGCAACGTATAGATAGATCCGGGCAGGAAAGGGTAGATTCGATAATTTGAGATCGAATCGGGGCTGAAATTTCCAAATCTGGACTGATTTTAGAAGGGGTGGCTGTGGGGAGTGGATCCACGGAAGGGGAGGGCTGGGGGGAAAACCGGCGGCCAGGTGAGAGGTGGCCGACTGCTGAAGGCCAAGGGAGGGGCAACATGGCTTGGGAGGAAGGGGAGTGGTCGGTCGGGCTTTGGGGAGAAGGGGGGTGGTCGACAGAGGTGGTAGAGGGCGTGTGAAACAAAGGGGTGGCCTGGAGAGGGATTAGATGGGAAATTGGGAGGGGAAAACTATTGGGGTGCACAGTGAATTTCATTAAATAGTGAAATTTAAGGAAAACAGGAAATCTGGACAGCACCTGGGGGCTGTGTTTGAGAGGAATTAGGTGGTTGTAAGAGAGGGTTTGTGTTCGGTCCATTGATCACAATGTCCTAGATTTGAAGAAGGCCCACAGGTCAATGACATACACATGTTTGTATCTGATATACATGTTTAAGTTCATTGTATGCAGGTTGTATACTGTTACATTGATTAGACAGGTTGTCAGGGTCACAATGACAGTTGGGCTCAAGACAGGAATCTGGACTTAGCCAGATTTCTCTTCAGCAAAAAGATGTCTGCCTAAGTACAGAAGCATTGAGTGAAGAAGGATCACTCAACGGCTCATCAAGAATTCAGCAAAGTTAGGAAGCATTGAGTAAAGAAGCTACACTCAATGCCTTCATACAGAAAAATTCTACCAAGTCCAAAAGCGTTGAGTGATGAAGGCTCACTCAACGCCTTATCAGTAAAGCTGAACAAGTCAAATGCGTTGAGTGATAAAGGTTCACTCAACGCCTCAGGAAACAGAATTTCTGCTAAGTGTTTTAGCGCTGAGTCACTTGACTGCACTCAACGCCTATTATTCATTGTGATACCATCCTGTCTTGAGTTTCAGGCTTCCTGACAACATGTCTAATCAATGTAACAATATACAACCTGCATACAATGAACTTGAACATGTATATCAGATACAAACATGTGTATATCATTGACCTATGGGCCTTCTTCAAATCTAGAATATTGTGATCAATGGACCCAACAGTTTGGGAGGGGGAAAGATGTCTAGGGTTAGGGCAACCCTTGGGAAGGAGATACACACTTAGGAGTCATCACCTCGGGTTCCACGAAGTCGGTACCGTGGCAGGATCGTGGGAATCCGTGAATATTATTCTCCAAATTCTGCAATGACTCTAATCAGCCCACAAACTACCTATTTATAATAAAAGGAGAATTAAGGCATCCCACCATTGACGACTATGATTTGTCGGAGGTGGGGTCACTCAAATACATCAAAATAAAACACAAAATAATTAAGTAATATATCAAATCGATTCACAATGTGAATCCGGATACATTTCCGGAGTCCAATCATCGATTCGGGCACACCATATATGGAAAGTCACCAAACAGCCCGAACGGGCTCTAAACTTGTCCTCCACTGCAGACACTCGTCTCTGTTCCACACCAATCTTCCGTTCTTGAAAGAATTCATCTTCCGATGAATATGGATCAGAATTCTCTTAATGTATGGCAGGTAAGACTCGAAGAGGTCTACCAGAAGTCGTCCACGTGTCGTTGATGGAAGAGTGTTCCTGCCAATCAACTCCCCCGACGGAAAAGTTGTCATCTCCGGTGAATGGAGACGGTCGTACTGAAGTCAAAGTTCTGGGGTGAATCGATCAAGCTCTGTTGCAAGTACTCATATGTTATCAGCGTCTGTAGTAGGAATGTACTGGTGGAGTTTGATCTCCGTGATGCTCTCAACGCTCATCTCTTGAGTCGTGGGTAGAACCAAAGAAGACAAGTCCCCATGTGGGTGGGTGTCAGAAGTGGGTGAGTAGTCGTGGTCATCAGACATGGGTGGACTATGAGGGTGGTAAGCCAACAAGAGTGGAGGTGTGGGCGGCTGGGGGTCCCCACTGCTTGGGTCTACATACTCGCGAGGCTCGTAGTATAACGTCAGATCTCCAACATTAAATATCAGATGGATGGTCTTACTTGCAGAGATATCCAGATCATAGGTATTTGCTTTGATCTGTCTCATGATTATATAGGGATTCTTTCGCCTAACTCTCAAGCTTTTAGCAAGTCACGCACGGAGCCTCATAACGCAGATTCTCACCATCACCTGCTCGCTTTCATGAAGTACATGCTTTTTCCAGTGAACATCCGCATGTGATTTACAAAATTTATTATCATTATGGATTCTCCGTCGGACTGACTCATGACACGCGTGCAAACGATGAACAGACTCATGCAAATGATGAAGAAACGACTCAACAGATTCGTGCAAAATGATGCAAATGAAACATGATCGACACAATATGCTCTATATGGAAAAATCTAATAATGACCTGAAAATCTACCAAAGGAGGTAGTCTATCAGGAGACTCTCTCTGGGGAGTGTAGAAAAACTCATATCGTGTGTGTCGAGTATTCCGGTGACTGTGGGAGACATCTACACTCAAATACGAGCTCGTAACAAACCAAATATCTCTCAGGGAACATAACACATCAGGGGGCTCACCAGGAGGTGCGTATGAAAAGTCATTGCGAATGCGACGGCCACTGAGTAAAAATCATGTACACCGACTAGAATGCATGACTCTATAGTATGGGGAGTATCCCCAAAAATAAATAACTTGTCTGGTGGGTCAGCAGGTGGTGCATCTCAAAACTCGTCGAGAGTGCGATGTATCAGCAGATAGGACCCCAAAATATCAGGAGTATGCTCAAATGTACTCATGAGAGGTCCTACATATGTATTGCTCCACTCAAGGTCAAATATCTGGAGCAAGATAAGAGGTGATAACGGAAGTGACACTAGTAATTCAAAGCTCATAGGCGGGTGGTTCACCCGAATCGCATCCTCACCAGGATGTGGCGGCTCATCGGGAGGTTCAACGGGGGGGGGGGGGGGGGGGTCGTCATTGAACTCGTCACTACGGTCATGATCCTCCATACGAGTACCATCGTAAGGGGTATTGTCCCATGAAATGACATAGCCACGACGCGACAATACCAGACTCTGGGCTCTCAGCCGCGATGTGACTCAGAGCAATGACAATGGGAGTGGGACATAGGCCAATTCTCAAGAATGGGTCTGTGGGTGTGTTGTCAAGAATTGGGTCTGTGGTTGGGGTACTAACTAACCTGGTGCTTGGTAGAAGAAGTGTGGGTGAGGGACACAATATTGCATACTCAATAGGTCCATCAGACTCACTCTCAGTCGAGATCAGAAGTGACGGGTCAGAAACAAGAGATAGGCTCACCGACTGTGTTAAGCACCTCACTGGAGTGAGAACAATCCGTATCAGGTATCACTTCAGTCATGTCTGACGGAACAATGATAGACAAAGGGGTGTCCCCAGTGTGGGAGGAGCTCGTACTGCCGAGGTCAAGGTGAGGATCCAACTGACCAGCTCTTGCAGATATCAAAAACTGTTTGTAACGAAGGGCAAACTGATTCGTCTGTTCGAGGGACTTCGATCTATTATAAACAACCTCAGTACGTATGTCAGATCGAAGTGCAGACCGAAATCGGTAAGTAGTCATGGTTGGGTCCTCTCGGATATCACTCCTCTCAACTAACTCATCAAAGCGATCCATGTTGCTGAAGGAAAAATAATTGGTCGAGCAAGCAACTCTGATACGACGAAGGTAGATATCTCTGACACAATGCTTCATGTCCACCCAACTATTGATGCGACGAAGACAGTCCCGCTTGCGGGTCCTCTCAACGCTAAACCAATGTGTTCGCCTGATCTAAAAGTCTAAGTTTCGCAAACTTGACGCGACGCTCACCGAATAACTCAAAATGATTGAGATAATACTTCATATCCACGAGCTAATAACTGAAAGACTCGGAACTCGATAAGTCGTCAAAGGAAGGGGCAACTGTACAAAACTGACTCTCAAGATCTCTCTCAAAGCGATGATCCTCATAATAGTCATCCCTAAGGTAATCGGGTCGTGTTGAAAGGTCAACACGATCTCTGAAAATGGTGTGTTGCAATCGAGAATGATAGTCATAATAACGTGAGGATCTACCCGACGGGGCTCCGTGAGAGCGGGTGCAAGTGGACTTGAGACCTCCAAATTGAGAAGGGGACTATTGGGGAAACATAGACATGATGAACCTATAAACTCTACGATTGCTTATCAAAAGAGTGTGTAACCTCGCTCTGATATCAATTGATGCAGGAGAATCTATAGGAGGAGAAAAACAGTGACCTAACCCTACATGCTATGCAAATTGACGGTTAAACCATAGTTAGATAATAAAGAATAGCATCTCACACAAATAATTCACAACAAGACAAAATATTTTATTAGGACAAAACAAGATTAGGCTTTCCTCCACTTGGAGGGTCAAAGCAGGTGCACGCGATGAATAAATCCTGCAAATCACGATAATTATCCAAACAAACCACCACAGTACAATATATCCAAATAGTACCCAGTCCAATACAAATATGCTGAAAATAATTATCTGATAGACTGATACAACAAGGACTCACCAAGTAGTGGGCTGATCAAGGCATTGAAGAATCCGGAGCCGGAAATGCGTGTTCGACCCGAGGTGGAACCGGAGGCGTGGAAAATGATGTGGGTGGTTGTCCTCGGTGGTGGATGGTGGAATTGGACCGGAAATGGATAGAGCCGGCCACATATAGATAGATTCGTGCGGGAAAGGGTAGATCTGATAATTTGAGATCGGATCTGGGCTGGAATTTTCAGATCAGGACTGATTTTATAAGTGGGTAGCTGTAGGGTTTTGATCCACGGAAGGGGAGGGCTGGGGGGCCAAAACTGGCGGCCGGGTGAGAGGTGGTCGACTGCTGGAGGTCAAGGGAGGGGCAACATGGCTTGGAAAGGGGAGTGGTCGGTGGGGGGTTTGGGGAGAAGGGGGTTGTTGGCAAGGGAGGTAGACGGGGTGTGGGAGGCAGATAACAGAGGGGTGACCTGGAGGGGGATTAGATGGGCGGCGGTGGGCTGCTGGAAGGGAGGAGGCGGCGGTGGTCAAGGGGGGCTGGCAGTGAAATACCGAGGGGAAAACTATAGGGATGCACAGTGAATTTCATTAAACTTTGAAATTCAAGGAAAATAGAAAATTTGGACAGCACTTGGCGGTTGCGTTTGGGAGGAATCGGGTGGCTGTGAGAGAGGGTTTGGAAGGGAGAAAAGAGGCCTAGGGTTAGGGCAACTCTTGGGGAAGGAGATACACACCTAGGGTTTCACGCAGTCGGCACCATGGCGGGATCGCGGGAATCCAGGAATATTATTCTCCAAATTCTGCAATGACTCTAATCAGCTCACAAACTACCTATTTATAATAAAAGAAGAATTAGAACATCCCAACATCGACAGCTATGATTGGTCGGAGGTGGGGCCACTCAAATACATCAAAATAAAACGCAAAATAATGAAGTAATATATCAAATCGATTTGTAACGTGAATTGAATCCGGACACATCTGCGGAGTCCGATGATCGATCCGGGCACACCATATATGGAAAGTCATCAATCAGCCCCGAACGGGCCCAAAACTCGTCCTCCGGTACAGGTACTCGTCTCTGCTCCGCATCATATATATATGTGCTTAGGTTTAATCAAATTTACAGTCAAATATATATTTATGCATTATTATATACATTATATCTATATAATTATACAAAATTATGTTATTGTACAGTTTTTCACAATAGTAATTAATCAAGTTGGTAAATAATGTTGGTGAAACACTCTTAGTCTCTGGTTTTAATCCCCATCTCTGTTAAATTTTTTTAAAAAAATCAATTTAAAATAAATATGTAATCATTTTATTTCTTATGCTGGTCCCAAGCTCCGATAAAAAATAGCGAGGGTTGTGTCACTCTTATAAATATGGATCGTTTGAGAATTCACCACTATGATGGGATAAAAGCTTGAGTGTTGTTTATGTAATCTGTTTATTTGATTTCACAAAAAAAACAGTTAATTTAAAAATAAATTGAAAGACATATTATTCTGATGACACTCTACCCATTACTCCGTAACATTCTAAAAAGGGATGCCTTTTATTTTATAGTAGTTCTTTGGTCATCCTTTTGATGGTATTATCTGCGCTTACAATCCCTGGTGCAGAGGTAGGCTGAAAATGACACTGGTATCCTAAAGTGCACTCCTAAATGAGATGTGACACTAAGCAAATGCAAGGACCAGTCTGATTAATATAAAACCAATTAAGTAGCACATTTGTTCACGAAAAAAGATTTTGAAAAGCAAAATTTAATACACAAAATGATCTGAGGTGCAAGTATTTTAAGCGTGCATAATATAGGTCATGCAAATCCAACAGCGTCACAATAACAAAACATAATGTCGCATCCAACATAATATACTCCGAAGAAACAATGTTAGATAACAAAACTCCAAACTAATGACTTACGTGTGCATGCGGTGGTTGGATGAAGTGGTGTAGGGGAATCTGGGTTGCTGGAGGGTCACAGAGGGCTATAATGTAGCTATTGAAGGGCTGCAAAGCGCTATAATGTCGCTGCTGGCGGGTTGTGGTATGGCTGCTGGAGGGCTGTAGTGGTTGGTATTGCACGACAAGATTGGGGGCAGGCAAGATGTTGGGGTAGGGGCTGTTGGCGGGACCTGAACAAGGGAAATCTGGGCAGCAATGGCAAAATAAGGGCGGCAATGGTTGATTCCGTATTGTGGAGGTAGAGTTAGGGGCGACGACAAGGTTGTCGCTCTGTTACGAAAGTGGGGAATGGATCCACACACACGCTTCTTGTAGTAAGAAGTCAAGGCCTTTACATTTAATACCCGATTGATCCCCATATTTTAGGGATGTTAATCTCTTAAGCATTGGCACCGATCCGTCGTATGACTCTATAGGGACTCATTTGGCGAGCCCTTGATTTTGTTGTTGTTCCCGTTAGGAACCTCTCAGATCTTATGTGAATCATTACTTGCTCTCCAACTTCAAAAATATGTTCTCCTTGGGCTGATCTGCTTGAGTTTTATAGTAATCCTAACTTAGTGCAATTTTCATTTAGACTGACTCATGAAGTGCATGTACATGCTGAATGAAAAACTCTGTGGACTCACTGGGTCGGGCTCTTAAGAGAACGTCAACCAGGTCAATGGGCTTAGGTTCATAGCCTAATATGACATGAAATGGATCCAGACAAGTGGTACAATTAACTGAATTATTATATGCAAATTCGTCTATGGGGTAAACTGAATCTCATGTAGGACTATCCCCAACTAGACATTTCAAAAGCGTTCCTAGGATACGGTTGACAACCTCGGTTTGTCCATTCGTCTGTGGGTGGTAGGCGGTGAAGAACCTCAATGTCGTGTTAGTTTTCATCCACAATATTTTTCAAAAATAGCTTATGAAGAGAATGTCGCGGTCAGAAACTATACAAGTGTCTAGTCCATGATATTTGAATACTTCCCTAAAAATAGAGTCGTCACATGAGAAGCGACAGCGGTCCTACGACAAGAAATAAATTGGGTCATCTTAGAGAAACGACCCAATACTACAAAGATCGAATCAAACTTTCTCAGGGTGCGAGGGAGTCCAAGAACAAAGTCCATGTTAATGTCAATCCAAGGCCTCTGTGGGATAGGAAGCGGAGTGTATAATTCTATGGACTGGCGTGACCCCTTCTCGGTATGACAGACTCGACAATGCCCAACAACCCTTATAACATCCTTCTTCAGGCTAGGCCAGAAGAAGCTGTCCTCAACTAATGCAATCATCTTGTCCCGACCAAAATATTTTATGGCTCTGCCTGCGTGCAACTCCTAGATAAGAAAACCTTGGAGGGATGTTTGAGGTACGCAGAGGCTAGAACCCAAGCATAAGTAAGCGTTTGAGACCACATAACCCTCGCGTAACTCCAGAGGATCTCTCATCAGAGCGGTGTATCACCAAAATTGGTGCACTCTGGGCAGTCGTACGCTCAAAGCCCTTGGCTCGTGTACTCATATTATGAAGGATGCTGACTCAGTGACTCAGGGCATCAACTAGCTTTTTCTCAACACTCGCTCGGTGTTTGAGAACGTAATGATAATCCTACATATACTCCACCCATTTTGCATGACAGTGTCACTTTAATGATGCAGGACATGCGTCATACCTGCCTGCCACCATGGAGTAGTCGTGTTCAAAAAGGCCTGGCCTGGCCTGGCCCGGAAAAAGACCGACTCGGAAAAAGCCCGGCCCGGGCCAACGCCGGGCTTGGTGGCCTTACAGGGCCCTCGTATCAGCTGGTTGTCTGGTCTGATGCCCAGGCCGGGCCAGGCAAAGCCCTTGCCTGGGCCCGACACCTAGGATGGCGGGAAGGATTTCCATGGAAATCCTGCCTCTTAGGCGGCAGGCGGGATTAAAATCCCGCCTAACCCAGGAGGGGTTTAAAAACCCGCCTAATCCAAAATCGGGCCGGCCTGGAGGGCCTTATCAGGCTCTCTTTTTGAAAGGAAGCCCATCCTGGCTCAAAACGCGCCCGGGCCTAGTCCAGTTGGCAAAAAACCCGGGCCCGATCGGCCAGGTCCCAACCCAGCCCGATCGGGCTTTTTGAACACGACTACCCTGGAGTCCCACCAGGGGGCCCACCTTGGAGTCCACCAAGGCGGTTTTATCAGGGTTGCAGCCCATACACCTCAAACTGTCTCCAGTCCCACCAAAGGGCACAACGGGTTGTTGAGGTCAACGATCAAACACCTGAAGAGTCTGCCTGATGACTCTTTATCAAGGAAGTCAGTTGTTCCATTCCTGACCTCAGCAACCTGTTGTGCCCTGTGGTGGGACCGGAGATGGGTCGGGTTGTATGGGTTGCAGCCGTGATAAAATCGCCTTGGTGGACTACAAGTTGGGCCCTCTGGTGGGACTCCAGGGTGACAAGCAGGTGTGATGTCTGTCCTGCATCAGTTTTATTTTAAATTTCTATTTTCTAAACGCAACAAATAATTAATATTTTTTAACTTTTTAATTTTGTGTTTAGCACCATCAAGCGCATGAGATGTAGACAATGACTTGGATTCAAGAAGTGAGGAATTCATTGTGCCTATAGTGTTATCTGATGAAGTCATTTGAATAATAAGATGCAATATCATTTGCCCTTACACTTGATGTGTGCACCATCTAACCGCACGATAAACATCTTGAATACTTGCGGCAGCATGTAGACTCAAAAATTCTTGTAATTGTTTGGTACCTGTAGATTGAGAATCATAAGTTTCATCAAGAAATCTTTAAATTTCATAAGCAGAAGAAATATAAATGTGTTGAAAATGTCATTATCAAGAGCATAGAATAAGTTATTCGTTGCCTTAACATTTGAAACACATCATTTCTTAAACTCATTTAAATCACATATTGGTTTAAGAATATAACTATTATTCACAAAAATGGAGGGTATAACATATTCATCAATAGTTATATTTTAAACATTATACTTATAGGGATAAGAACAATTTTCATTATTATTTTTCATACAATAGATTTTGTCTGGTTGAACAATGGATGTGTTAACATAGACTCATCTTTAAGATTTCATTTTTCTTTTATAGGGTATTCATAATATATTCTAGGATGTAAAGCCTAAACAATGAGTGACCTGACTCTGATACCATTTGTTGGATCCGTAGACAACCTTAGGGGGGGGGGGGTGATACGAGTACGAGAAAAATACTTCACTAGATGAAAACATCAGATACAATCACGAGGTATACTCGTGCCCTTTTTCTGGAGGCTGGTTCTTCTAAGAAGCCTCTCTCTAAGAGGAGACCCAAAACCCTAAAACATAAGAAATGTCTAACACTGTCATACCACCTCCTTATATAGGGAGGGGGACTCACAACAATAAACATAAAATAAAGACAAAATAAATAAAGTTACGCGCATGTGTTTAACAATACACCCCGCCAGAAAAACGACCTTGCCCTCAAGGTCGGAGTGTCGTCCTCCAACTAGTAGTGATATGCCCGCGGGTGACCAGGCGTAGAGGTGCCCGGAGCACCCTCCGGAGGTACATCGATGATCGTCAGCGCGTCTAAGTCAGCAGTGGTGAGTTTGTGCACGTCCTCCCCGATGAGGCACCAGAGCTCCTTCATAGGGCTTTCGTGAGTAAGCGAGTAGGGTTGTCGACAATGAAAGCACATGCATTTACTTCGTAAGACATGGTACTCTTGGGTGGATAGGCGGTTAGTGGGCGTAGGACGGTTGTTGCGTGGGCCCATATTGGGCGGGCGAGGTAGAGGAGGTGAAGATGGCGGTTGGTGCGTCGGGGGAGGAAAGTATGGCTGGTAGGGAGGTTTGGAGGGTGGCAGTGAGGAAGGAGGGTCCTCGGACAATGCGAGGAATTCAGCCTCCATCGGTGGGGGGAAGTCCATGACTTGGTTCACAGTGACTGGCTGAAGGGTGCGAAGGCGGCTCAGATATGGGGTTGCAGGCCATGCATGTAGTATGCCAAGTAGCGATCGGGAGAAAGTCCTGGGACATGGGTGACAAGCTCAATAAACGTACGAGTCAATAGAGCCGGTTTGGCGGACTCCACAAATGCGTTCGATCATGGAGCCGGAGTAGCGGTGGTGGTACCGCTGAATGAGGGCCTCCGTGAGGGCCGTCCAGGTGAGGCCAGGGGAGGATTGGCGGAGCCAGCGGACCCAATGGAGGGCGGACCCTTCCATGCCGACGATTGTTGTGGAGACCTGCTGTGCCGGGGGAGTCTGATGAAGGTCAAAAAACTGTTCGACGTGGGCAATCCACCCAAGTGGGTCAGTCCCGTTGAATGTGGGGATGTCGAGACGTGGGAGCTGTGGAGGGAAGCCGGTCAAGGCGGGGATCTACGGGGGCCACTGTGCTGGGGGATCCCAAGGTGGAAGCAGTAATAGGGGGACCAGAGTGCTGGCCGGACTGCAAGTTGTGGAGCATGATCATAATCGTCGTGAGCTGCTCGGCCTGAGCCTCGAAGCGAGGGTTGAGGGCAGAGAGTGTGTGTTCTAGGGCTTCGACGCGGGATTCCATCCAGCTCCTTGGCATAAGATGATGAGTGCACCAAGCTGGAGGTTGGTAGGAGGGTGTCGACACCGGGAAAGGAGCACTAGCGGCGGACGAACGCTGCGGAATAGCTGGCGGCGGCGGGATGGCAATGTACTGGCAGAGGAAGGGAGGATCTGGGCCAGCTGGAGCTGTGCTGGGGCGCCGAGATCTGGACATCGGGATGTGCGATCGACGGACTGGAGGCTCGCGGGGCAAAAGACGCATTGGCGCCATGTAGAAGAGGCGATGCAGGCGGGCAGAGGACGCGGTGCAGTCTCACGGCGAAGTCCAGATGTTGCGCCGAGAGGGCGCGACGCAAGCGTACGGTCGACGAACGGTGTGATGCGACAGAAGATTCGATGTGACGGTGCGGAACCCGGCGGCATTCGCTATGCAGGCGAGAAGGGCAGGTCGGACCAATGATACAAGTACGAGAAAAATACTTCACTAGATGAAAACACCGGATACAATCACGAGGTATACTCGTGTCCTTCTGGAGGCTGGTTCCTCCATGAAGCCTTTCTTCGAGAGGAGACCCAAAACCCTAAAACATAAGAGATGCCTAACACTCCCATACCACCTCCTTATATTGGGTGTGGGGGGGGGGGGGGGGGGGGGGGGCTCACGACAATAAAATAAAATAAAGACACGATAAATAAAGTTACACACACGTGCGTGACAGGGGTAAATAAGATTTTTTTAACTTTTCTTTTCAGTACTTTAATATATGAATGATATAAGAGTTTGAAGCACAATAGACATGATTTCTTAACTTTAAAATACCTCATAAGAAGAGTTAAACTTGTAGGGAAAAAATCCTGTTTTGATTAACATAATCATATGACCATATAACTTAATGTACATTTTATTTTACATAATAATTTAATGAACAGGCAATAATAATTATTCAAGAGGAATTTCTACAAGGATAGAGATCTTATAATGCTAAGATCAAGGCGATGATTTTTACACTTTTGTTTTCTATTCTGAGTCGCACCTTGAACCGATTGACTTTAACATATCTCTCCCTAGATAGGCCTCAAGCCGCCCCCTAGACCTAAATCTCCGTCTAGTCGCCTATCACACAAGGCAAATTTCGTCCTAAGCCACACAAAGTCCTAGTCGCCAACACAAGGCTAAATTCCCCTACGCACAAAATAAATCTCAAAAATATAAAGAGAAATACAAGAGATGGAAGAATAAAATATTCTGGAATAAAGACTCCTAGAGATCTTCTGAAGGTGATGACGAAGAGACGCTCATGATTGTCACTGTGGATGCATCCGTTTTTCGTGTTGAATGAGCTTTGATGTCGCTCGCCTTCAAAATTTCTTTGTCGCTGGAATGGCCTCTTGAAACTCCTCTGGACGTTAGGAATGAATGCTCCCTTGAAATTAATTCGTTTCGCGCACAAGAGATTGAGCGAAATGTCCTTGAAATAGAACACTTTGTTATCGTCTGCGATAGCACCTGTCGCCGGTGGTAGCTCAATAATTGAATTTTCGCGCTCCGGCCAGCTTGATTTGGAAGCAAGGCATCATATCTTAGGCAACAATTATCGCATCACGGTAAGACCTATCGCCCCGCGGTAGTATTATATTGCATCCCGCCAAAATGTGATCTGCTTCATTTGGCTCGTCAATCATTTTGTGATTGCCAGAGGTTATCTGAAGGTGAACGTCACGCGATAGGGTTATCGCGGCGCGGTAAGGTTTTACATATTAAGTTATTTGCTCCCACGAAATCTCTTTTGAAACGCTCTTTGCCAGCTGTTGTTTTGGAATGATGGTTACCGTCGGCGGTAGTACCCATCGTTGTGCGCTAGTGGCCAATTCAGTTCATGTCTCTTATTTACTTCTCTCTATTTTACCTATAGGACATACACACTATAAACACAAGCAAAGTAGGCTAAATAGAAATTATGATTTGTTATTCTTAAATCAAGAGAGTGTAACTTATGTTCCAACAGTCATGTACGTCTGCGAACTGGCAGCCCGATAGACGATGAGATTTGGGTCTGACATAGATGAGCAAAATAACCCACCACTATGTAACATAAAATGTGGGCCAACCTTGGGCTCTGATGTCAATTTGATGCATGGTAAGGCTAAAAACGACATGGTTATCCTAAAATGCACTCCTAAATGAGATGCGACAATATGCAAATGTAAGGAGAAGCCTGATTCAATTAGCAGTAAATAATTAATCAAGATAAAATCAATTCAGTGGCACATTTGTTCACAGAAAGATTTTGGAAAGCAATTTTTATACACAAAATGATGGAGATGCATGTATTTTAAGTGTGCACGGAATATGTTCTGCAAATCCAACAACGTCACAATAACAACGCATATATTGTCACATCCAACACAATATAGTCCGAATAAACAATGTTAGAAAATAAAGCTCTAAACTAAAGACTTATGTATGCATGCGGTATGCATGCGGTATGCATGCGGTATGCATGCGGTATGCATGCGGTATGCATGCGGTATGCATGCGGTATGCATGCGGTATGCATGCGGTATGCATGCGGTATGCATGCGGTATGCATGCGGTATGCATGCGGTGCATGCGGGTAGGCATGCACGGTGCATGCGGCATGAAGTGGCGTAGGGAATTCCGGGCTGCTGGAGGGCTGCAGAGGGCTGTAATGTGCCTGCTGGAGAGCTGTGGTGTGGCAGCTGGAGGGCTGCAGTGGCTGGTATTTGCACGGCAAGGTTGGGGGCAGGCTAGATGTGGGGTAGGGGCTGTTGGCGAGCTCTAGACAAGGGAAATGTGGGCTGCAACAGTAAAATATGGGCGGGAATGGCTGGTTCTGGACGGTGGAGGTAGAGTAGTGGCGGCGGCATCCGGTTCTAAGCGGTAGAGGTGGAAACCGGGAAGGTGGGTGCTGAATAAGGAGGATTTTGATGAATTTGGGTGGCCGGAATGGAATCCGAGCAGTGGATTCTGAAGAAGAAGGCGGTGTGGATGGATCTGGGACGCAAGAGTGGGCGGAGGGAGGAAGAAGACTGAGGGATCACGGAGGATGGCGTTGGAGGGAAGGAGGTACCTTGGAGTCGCACCAAGGCTTCTCTCGATGTCGCACCGAGAGAAGGCGGCGTGACCGACGGTTACAGGAAAAAGAAATCACGATACCCTTTCCAACCTGCCCCTACGTGAATAAATAAGTCCTAACTAAAATAGGGCACCCGAATCGGACAGCTCATATCGTCCGAGCCGATCGGGTGGCAAATACAACTCGAAATAAATAAAATAATATATATTAAGAAAACTCGGAACGACCGTCCGGACGATCCATGTACTCGGAGCGATCGTCTGGATGCATCCGTGGACTTGGATAGTTTGAACAAATAGCGGATTACCGTCTCCTGCGGGATTACATGTGTGTGGACTGGCGATCTCTGTGGATAATTGCATTGTTAATAATTGCATGTTAAATTCCATAAATGAAACTCAAGAGGTCTAATGAACTCTCGCCCTCTACTTTTACATAATCAAACGTCATATGTTATTAGGACCTTAAGACCAATTGATACTTAAAAATCAATTGATATCTAGGTGGAGAGGCCCGAGAACATATTGAGGACGTAAGATTCCCAATGTGGAACTACAAATCTAAAATGACAGACACGTTTTGGCGCGCATGGACAGGACACCGCCTCATCTGGTGGAACACACTGACCTTGAGAGACGGGGAGAGAGAGAAATGGGTCAAGTCTGCTCTTATACCATTAACAGCTCTTTAATCTGATCAAAAAATTTCCCCTATGTTATGAGTAGGGGTGTCCAAAAATTCCGCATGGCCCGACCTGGAAAGATCCGGCTAGTTATGAGAACTTGCACGTTCTTCATTCTCATTTGACGAAAATGGCATATCATGCGACGGAGCTTAACATTTCCATTTCCCTCAGGACGAGCATGCGGGGACTGGCTGGAAGGACATGGGCGCAGGCAATCTCTCTATCAAATGTAGAGAAGGCTCCGAGAAGGCGACACGAGAATCCAAACCGACAATCATTTGTCGGAACGATGTATGCTGTTGTCCATCCTCACTATTCGCTCTGCATCTAAAAGCCGGCTATTCATCAGCTCCAGATTACAAAAACTCTTTTCTGCTGAGTAGTATTATGTTTTTCTTCATGTTATTATTATTATTTCCCTCATTCTTCACTTTCATGTTCATTTACAGGCTGGAAGAATTTTACTGAACGCTCTCATATATCCTGGCATTAAGATGAACATTCAAAAGACCTCCATTGTCTCAGTCTTTCACACCTCTGTATGTACCATATCCTCCAAAGTATAAACACCAGTTTTTCCCCCGCTAATTTGTTACAATACCACAGTCTCGATGACACCAAAATAATACAATTGTATGAATTCAAACACAAGCGCAAGTTTGTTAGTTTTTTTCTGCAAACTATTTGACATTTCGCAGCACTGACGATATGGAATTAACACAATTGTATGAATCTCAGGGCGGAGAAGACGGCAGTTCGCGTGAGGTGGTGTCACAGGTATACTTATTGAGATTGAAATCATTGGAAGAGACAGCAAAGCTAGCGGAAATAATTAAAGAGTATGCTCCATCCGCATGAGGCCTTCATCATGGTTCCTGTCACGGTGGAGTTTGCCCGTCCAGTAACATGGTTGGTTCATTTATGTTTTTTGCCCTATATAGTTTAGTGAAGCATTAGCTGTTAACACAGCAGTAAATCAAAATTTGATTGTGTCATTAGGTATTATTACTATTTTGAATTCAAAATTTTCTCTATTCTTATTGTAGTTTTTTTAATTATCATTTTGTTTTGATACTTACGGTCAAAACTAAATCATTTTCTATGTAAAAGAATCTAATGAATCATATAGATGCATTATTGAATGATTTTTAATCGTTCATTTGTCGATATTTTGTGCTTTCTTTGACATAATTCAGGGATGTTCACGAACCGAATTGAATCGAATAGTTCTTCAATCTAATTCAAATTTGACATAGAATGCAGAGATTCAGATTTGGATTCGTTTGATTATTTGGTGTCGGATTCGGATTCGTCATGAAATGTTGGTTTCGAATTTTCGTATTCAAATTTGAATTCAACATCAATTTGAATTTCCTAATGTTTAATTTTATATAATGTTAAAATATATTTATATTTAATATTTAATTATATATATTATTTAACAATTAACTATATATTATACTATTCTCAAACTATTTGCGTTTCTTTCAAACTGGAATAAAATTATTCAGATTTAGATTTGAAAAAATATAAATTTTAATCGATTCTTTACGAATTGAATCCCGAATTATTCCAAATATATATTTATGCTATTCTAAAAAAATTTATGATGACTTTAAAATGTCATGAATTTAAAATCCATTGGAGTAATCATTGCCCTCCGTTTATATCATCTACGGTTTTCATTAAATAGGTTGCCTCATGGCGTTTCAAAACCACTCTAAACCCAACTCCTTGCAAACCCTCCTCTCCCGATCTCGCAAAAAATACTCCTCCGTGCTCGCCCCACCAACTCTCTCCTCCCAGAACAGATCATCCTCTGCCCGACTACCTGGTCTCAGTGCATGTCATCGTTGAGGGCGGAGAGGCTCTTGGTGATGCAGCGAGCCCAGAGCCGCCACGCTCTAGCGACCATCACGACCTGGCCAGAGGTCCACGAACTAGCGGCCCACTGTCGGGGTGCAGCCCAAGCACCCCACCCATGACCGCACCTTTTCTCAGCGCGGCGGGATGTTGAGGCAAGGTCTCGAACCCACCTCCTAGATAAATCTCTTTCCTAACAGGGACTATCACCAACTGAGTTGCTGCTCAGTTGGTCATAGTCCCTGTTAGGAAGAGATTATCAAGGGGGCTGGGTTCGAGACCTTGCCTCAACATCCCGCCACGCTGAGAATAGGTGCGGTCATGAGTGGGGTGCTTGGGCTGCAGCCCGGCAGTGGGCCGCTAGTTCGTGGGCCTCTGTCCGGGCCGTGATGGTCGCCAGAGCGGGGCGGCTCTGGGATTGCTGCATCACTTGGCTTGAGATGTGAAATAGAGGAGTTTGGTTGAACAATATTACGACATTTTAGAGCTTTCTATCTAACCGTGAATAATTGACATAAAACCCCTTTTTCCTCACTCCTTTCTCACCCCCGGAGAGCCACATTCTCATTATCATTAGTGGGGTTTACCATGTACAGCAGGGTTTAAAATCAGTTTTTTATTTAATCTAAATCCTAAATCTGAAATCCTAACATAAATATGAGTATACATACGGATCAAGTGCCGCAATCAGAACTGCACCGTCTCCAAATTTTGATTGACATCGATGGTTGTTGATCTCTTGCAAAAATAATCAAAATTTAAACAGACAATTGTAACAATATTAAATAGACAGATTTTAACAATTTAATCCATCCTCTTATTTGGAACATCTTCAATGAGAATCTCTATATGTAAAGATCCCCCTTGTACTATGTTCTTCAAATATGAAGAACATGGAGAATCAACTTCAACCATATTCTCTATATTTGAAGAACATGAATTTTTTAATATTATATGAATAATTTTAAAATATAAACAATTTTAAAAAATAAATTAAAATGTTGTCATCCCCCCTCCCATGTTTGACGTTCGTCGGACGTTTTTGTATTATATTATTATATTATATTAATCCAATGTTGGAGATAAGAACACATGACAGGGCTTACTTCGTGGAGCAGAGCTCGACGTTCGTCGAGCTGCTCGACGAAGTAAGCCCTGTCGACGAATTCTCATGTCATGAATTCTCAGCATTTGAACGACATGAGAATGAAGCTATGTAATTTGATGTATTTTTATTTTTGCACGAGTTTAATCAATAAATAGGTCTTCTTCTTTTTTTTGTATGACAAATAATAATTAGAAAGTATTAAATATTAGTATCATTTTGTAGGTCTTGAAAAAATAATTTTATCGATATTTTTATATGTCATAGTTGAAAAATTATTATAGCGGCTACGAAAATTTATAAATTATACGAAGAATTCATAAAATAAATAATTAAATAATTAAAAAATAAAAATAATATAAAAATTAAATGCCGCCACGGCATTTCTCTCCCCCCTCCTCTATATTTTAGAGGAGAGAGAAAATCTGCATAAATGCAGCCCTATATGCCGATGGTTTGAGAGAAAATCTCCTCTAAAAATGGCGAAATGCCAATTTTGCATATCGGTTGGGAGATGTTCTTAATAACTGAGTGAGAGACATGGATGGGTCTCCGCCCTTTTGCCCAAACACGACAGTATATCAACTAAAATTATTACACAGGTGGCTTCCGTTTCCCGCACATCACTATTTCGGTCATGACATTGTCCCAATATGACGGCACGAACCCGCCACTCGCAAACCCTTAAATATTGTACTCAGCTCATCGCTTTTTTGCGCCGTGCACAGAGTTTTGCAAGAAGCTGAAGACAACATTTTTTTTTTATTATAGGTAGATTAGTTTATTTACATGAGAAGGCGAACGAATTCACTTTTTCATCTCGAAAGTGGAAGAAAATAATCTCTCCCAAACTTGTATCTAGGAACGAAATCCTATCCGCTCATGTATGGTTAGGTTGAATGTATATTTGATGGAATCCTATCCGTTCATTTATTATTTCAATTTAAGTAGAATGCAAAATTTCGCGCGTGAATCATGTGCGTACTTTTAAATTAATGCATATATTACCACCTTGCCCCTCAATAATTCCTTCACACAACACCAAACAAAATAAAATTAATTTCGCCTCAGTAGTTCTGACATGAAGCTGAAGCCAAATGTATTTTTTGGCAAAATTTATAAATCAGTCCCTTCATTTTGATTTTCTTATGAAAAAAAGTTCCTAAACAGTAAACACTCTTTCACATCAAAAAGGTCCAGAACTTTACTTTTTTAATGAAACAGGTCTCTGCTCTCTAGAATCATTTTCATCTATTTTTAATTGTGCTTCTACAAAACTAACGGAATCGTACAGTTCTTCCTCGTGGCGACTATCTTTTTCTAGTATCTGTTCTGTATAAGATTGCTCTGTATCACGGGATGACATTCTTCCTCAACTAATTATATTAAGTTCCCAATAACCTGTGATTCATTTGTCGAACAACTCAGGTCCCAGTCTTCGCCTATTATCATGATGCCGATAATGACTGCAATGTGTCTACCCTCGGCAAAGTCAGTTATCCACTCATCTTCCTCCAACCTGCAATCTTCTGGAACATAGTTTCTTCCTTGCCCGAGAACCCTAATCCATCATCAACATTCACAAACATTCAATCTAACAATTGTTCATGCATGTTGAATCAAAATTAAAGAAGAACACTAAACAGAGAATGGAGGAAAGTGAAAAATGATAACTTTATAACAAGAAAAAAATTACGCTCTCGTTTTTTCAAGACATTCAAATGAAATGAAGTGGTGAATCAAATAATCAATCCAAGGAAGTGAAGGATATGCTATTACTAGATCTGAATCCGCTCACATTCCCCGACGTCTCGCTCAACGTGGTATAGAACAATCTCATACAGAGCAATTGCCAGATAATATGAGACTTTCTGGTACACTTGCAGTGTTTTAAGACGAAAAAGAAGAGGAATAAGAATAACATAGCATTTGCGGCGATATTTCTGCTGTACTTGCTCCTCCGTTAGTTTTCTTGGAAAGAACCGTTAAAAATGGATGAAAATGATTAAGGGGATCTATTTCAAAAAGCAGTAAAGTTTTGGGATTCTTTTCATGTGAAATAAAGTTTAGGCACTTTTTTCATAAAACAATTAAAGTTTATGAGTTTTGCCATTTTTTGGGCGTTGTTATTAGTACCGCAGTTTTGGCTAGTGCATCGCATTTTCTTCTAATTTTTCGTGTCTTTTTAAAATACGTATTGTTCAGGCATTTTTAGAGAAAGTGTTCAACATGAAAGTATAGATCTCAACTTTCGTGTTGAACACTTTTTCTAAAACGCATGTACAAGGCGTACTATGAAAATAAGCTCAAGTTTCACGCCTTTTGTAAATACTACTTGTACATGTATTTTTAGGAAAAATGTTCAACACGAAAGTTATAGACATGAAAGTTATAGATTTGTCTGTCTTTTTTAAAAATACATGTAAGTATTTTCAAAAGCGATGGAAAAAACTAGAAGAAACTACGGTGCTAACAAGAAGACTTTTTTTTTGGATTCCGAATCCGTCTGACTATGACGCGTGTTCTTCAGTTTTTTTTCTTCTTTATTTATTTTCCTTTTTTTTTCGATAATCTTTACCTCAGCAAATATCTAAGAGATTTTTTTAATTCAACACCGGAAATAGCTGGGTTTTTAGAATTTTTTCTCAGAAATCAGATGATTCACGATATTTTTATTTTATTTTTTCAAAATATTACCTTAATTTTATTTATTTTAAAAGCTAGTTTACAGAGATAACTTTTAGTTGTTACACTTTTAGGCTAGGTTTTCTCAAATTTTTCCGCATTTTTGAAAGCTATGATTTTTAGAAAATATTCAACACGAAAGTTGTAGATCTCGACGAATCTACAATTTTCGAACCTTTTCCTAAAAATCACAACGCGTATTTCTAGAAAGACGCGAATGTACGTATTTTCAGTACGCATTGTACATGTTTTAGGAAAATGTTCACACAAAGTTTAGATTAATCGTGTTGAACTTTTCCTAAAATGCATGTACGTATTTTTAAAAGACGCAAAATTTGGAGAAATTGCGGTGCACCTAGCAAAACTGCGCCTTAACAATAATTTTATTTATTTTAAAAGCTAGTTTCAAAATATTACTTTAAATTCAACGCTACACGTGCTCCTTCCTCTACGAATGGGTAGCACAGTAAAAAATTATTATGAACGAAGGATGAGAATCAGGTGCGCAGCGCACATAAAATTTACACATTTACTATATGCAGTCCCCACTTTGGCTATTTGCAAGCCGTGTATTTGAAAATGGCTATATGCAGGCCAATTTCTGAACGGGTTCACTGGTTCTATGAGTTTTTAGTTTGGTCTGCATTTATCCGTGGACTGCATAACTTCAAAACTGACCTGCTTATAACATGACCATAAATTTATGTGCACACATGAACCGAATTTTCTCACTTTTTGTACAGCTCGCTGGGAGACTACGAACACAGCACGGAGCAAAAGAAATTATTTTATTATTATTATTGATGGGTTCTACAGAAATCGGAGGCAAATAGAGATGATCTTGACCTAGGAAACAGAGGCAAGCGGATCCGACTAAGTGAGTTGCGCGCTCTAGGCTGCACTCGCCTCGAACGTCCGGGAGCACCCTAAAAGAGGTGCTAAGCCAGGCACCGTGCACGCGTGAGAGTAGCAGCCCGCGGGCGGCAACGTACATCGCAGCAGCCCGCATGCGACACCGCGCGCACGATACTGATGCGCGTGCGGCAGCACTCGCGTGGCGCCGCCCGCGGCGCGAGCGTGCAACTACTGTGCGCCCCGCAACGCGACAGTGCATCGGTGGCCAGCACCGCCTCCGGCCGCTAGGGCCTGCTCCGGTCGCCACATCCGCCGCCCACCGCCGACTCTGGGCACCGTGCCCGAGCCGCCCGAACCGCCCGAGGGGCACTTCCATCGTTTTGCTAAAAGTGGTAATCCAAGTGATCGAAATGGAGCAATGACATTCGTCAGCACAAATTCCGCTCTGACGCAATTACCAGCATAACCCACCAGAAAATTATAAATAGGACATTAGTCCTTCATTTGAAGACAAACAACTCCAGAGACAATAGTGAGCTGAGGTTTTTCGTTGATATTGTGAACTTAGGTCGATCCTCCGCTTAGGAATTCGCTCTACTCCTCTTCTTGCGTAAAGGCATCGTGGACTTGGCCAAACTTTTATGCCGGAACACTGCCACCAAGGTTCAATAGACTTGGCCAATTTTTTAGGTCGTGACGCTTCTGTCATGGTTCTATGAACTTAGCCAAACTTTCAGGCAGAAGCGCTTCCAGTCTGTCACCCTCCGAGATCAAATCTAAATCCTTGTAAACCCAAAAAAACTAGTGGATTTTGGCTCGGCACAATCCAGACGCGTGGTTTTTCACCATTTTGAGTTTTTTACGTCAAAAAAAGTCTTTTTATTATTTGTTACTGTTTACTTTGACTGTTTGCGCACCCGGTCCAATTCCGAGCTATGACGGTCCGATTTCTCCATACCGGGGAAAGAACAGGTGACTCGCAACAGTTTGACGTCTTCTATGGGAAGATGTTCCTAAAAGCTCTAACAAGTTACAACATACCCCAACTATATCAGCAATAAAAAAAGGTAGCGCGTACACTGCCAGCCCAACAACTTATGAGGAATCCAACAATCAAGCCTTCAACGACTTACCCACCAAGCGATGTGTTGCGCCTCAAGAAATAACCTGGACCCGACGTCCGAAGAAGGAATCAGGCGTTTCAATATAAACCCGCGAACTAGGGTGCAGCCTTACGATTCGCACCTCGCTTCGCTTAATGTTTCTCACGTGAAAGCTCTGCATGCCAATTAAGACACCGCCAACTCGCCTGCAGGCGATGCCATGCTTAGACAAGGAGCTACCGTTGTCGCATCCCCAGCATCTGGGGAAGAACAAAGGCGCCAGATGGAGGAGTGCCACGTCAAAGCGCTCACTTTATTAGAAGACTTGAGGGCTCGTCGCGCCCCCAACACATACATCGCCCCAGGAGTCCAACCACCACTGATCCCAAGTCAGATAGTGTAACGCCCCTAGCCGATCCAACGTGACAGCGTCACGGCTCCGCTCTAGGCGACGCTATCGGGCTGCAGCCCAAGCACCCCAACCCCTTTCCTGCCCACAAGCGGGTTGTTGGTGGCCACAACCTCCCTTTGATGAGCGAACTCGACAGTTAAGCTGGGCCGTACGGGGACTTCCCAGGAGGTCACCCATCCCAATACTACTCTCGCCCAAGCACGCTTAACTATGGAGTTCTTTCACTTCTCATCACCAATTGAGCTGCAGATCAACTGGTGATGAGAAGTGAAAGAACTCCATAGTTAAGCGTGCTCGGGCTGGAGTAGTACTGGGATGGGTGACCTCCTGGGAAGTCCCCGTACGGCTCAGGTTAACTGTCGAGTTCGCGCATCAAAGGGAGGCTGTGCCACCAACAACCCGCCTGTGGAGGGAGAGGGGTTGGGGTGCTTGGGCTGCAGCCCGGTAGCGTCGCCTAGAGCGGAGCCGTGACGCTGTCACGTTGGATCGGCTAGGGGCGTTACAATAAAAGTGCGCTTTTTGTAACGGTCCAGGCCCATCAACATTGGACCCATCTGGAACTGTCGGCCTACCAGAGTCCAGACCCGGGCCCACCACTGGTAGTCAGCCTTTCACATTCAAGCCTGCAGGCCATGCACCCCAACCCCTTTCCGGCCTGTTTATCAGCACGGTAGGTTGTTGACACTGGGTCTCGAACCCAGGACCTTGATAAGAGAGCTTTCCACCACTCCCTCATCACCAACTGAGCTGCAGCTCAGTTGGTGATGAGGGAGTGGTGGAAAGCTCTCTTATCAAGGTCCTGGGTTCGAGACCTAGTGACAACAACCTACCATGTTGATAAACAGGCCGAAAAGGGGTTGGGGTGCATGGCCTGCAGGCTTGAATGTGAAAGGCTGACTACCAGTGGTGGGCCCGGGTCTGGACTCTTGTAGGCCGGCGGTTCCAGCTGGGTCCAATGTTGATGGGCCTGGACCGTTACAGATAGTGCCTGAAGACACTGCCATCTCTATAGATTCTGTCACATACGAGTTGTCTGGCGCTGGTAGCTCCACGCATCTTGCACTACTCGAAGGGAATTTCCGAGCACGTATAAGAAAACGTTTGAGCCACGAAGGAGACCGCCGCTCAGGTCGTTAAGTGAATTACTCGCGAGGAAGTGAGACGCATAATCAAGGAGTAATATGGGCATAGAGGGCACCAAGACACGAACATGCAATGCCTCGTCCACCTCATCTCCGCCGCTAGCTCCACCGGTACTAGCATTCCTTGTTCTGCCCGAGATCAAGCTCCGCAACTTCGAGACGTTTGACGGGACATGCGATCCCCTGGAGCACATCAGACACTTTGTAACCATCATGCGCATGTGCAATGCAACCGGCCCACTCATATGCCTAGTGTTCCCGAAAACTCTGAAAGGAGAGGCTCACACCTGGTTCAGCTCCTTAAAGGAGGGGAAAATCAAGAACTTCGCAAAACTAAGTCAACTCTTCACGGAGCAGTTTATCGCCAACCAGTGAATATTTCAAGACCCCTCACACCTCACGGGCATCCGACATACCGAGAGAGAATCACTCAAGGAATGTTTTTGTCGCTTCACCGCAGAGGCACGACAGATTCCGGGGATTAACCTCGAGCTTCTGCGCGGAACTTTCCTATGAGGACTCAGACCGAGAAAATTCTACTGCATGATGATGAGCAAAACACTACCCAACTACTGTGACCTCGTCCACCGAGTCCACGCTCAAATCACAGCGGATGAAGCAGTGAAAATGCATCGACAGCGATTCGAGCAAAGTGCGAAAAAAAAGAGGAATACAGATCCACTCCGCATCCAGACTACACTCCCTTGAACACCACCCGAACCAACATTCTCCTCGCTATCCATAACATTAGTGAGCCTCGTAGGCCCAAACTTCTCCCGCCAAACAGAGGAAACTAACCACAATATTGTGACTTCCATCGCGGATACGACCACATGATAGAAGGCTGCAACTGGTTGAAGGACGAGATTGAGCACCTCATCCATTAAGGTATCCTCAGAAGCTTTGTGCAGGACCCCGCCCCAAACGAGTTTGCACCCCAGAGTGGCAATTCAGCTAGGGGTCGTGCCACACCCTGACATAGGTAAGCTAGGGACCATGAGCACGGGGCCCTCCCCCTGAATAGCGCGGGCAACAACCGTAACTCATCTCCATGATTTTCCTTTGCCATAATAAGCCGTGCGATAGGATCCTGTGTGCATACTTATGTATCCTCTTTTACAATATTGCATCTGTTTTTGACTTCCGTCGAACATACAGGACCCTGCAAAGCAATATTCTAAGTAGACGACCACAAACCTGGCATTGAATCTAAGTGACAAGTAATAGGGATCATCCTGAAGCAAAGCTTCCCGCTCACACGCTATCAGGAATTTTACCCCCCAAGTTGTAGAACATCCCACTCCCTTGCTGCTGGTCATTTCGCCCCCACGTTGCAGAACATCCCGCTCCTACACTGTCCGGGTATTTCGCCCCCGTGTTATAGAGCATACCTCCATGGTGTCGGGCATCTCGCCCCCGCGTTGCAGAGCATTACGCTCCAACATTGTCGGGCATTTCACCCCTGCATTGTAGAGCATCCCACTCCCATGTTGTCGGGCATCTCTGTCACAACCCACATGTTTTCACCACCATTAAAGTAATATCAAAGTAAGGGAAAAATGCGCGTCATGATACCACGTCAGCAGGGGATAACTGCGTATGCACAGGAAAAACTCCTACTTGACCAAGAAGAAAGATCTTTAAGTTATTTAGAGGCAAAATCAGTTTAAGTGTAGCAGTTAGTCGTATCCCTCGGCTCAGTGGCTCATTTGGTCCATGCAAAAAGACAATTAAACGTTGCGAAAAATACTTCTTTTACAATGTTAGACATCCTACATGAGTTTAGAGGTTCCTAGAGGATACCTCAAGGTATGCAAGTTCTAAGTTTATAATAGCAATAAAAGTAGATTTTTACTGTTGTTAAAAGTAGTGATTTAACATTTTAAAAAATTTGCAATGCATGAGGTAATAATAGTAGTTTTAATATTTGAAAACACCTACCATGCAGTCCTAGCATAAAACATCTCAGAGAGTAAGTAATTCAAATATACAGAAAGAAAACTAAGCAGCTAGCAAGCATCCAAAATCAACAATCATGTGGGTGTCAACAAACTGACACGAACTCCACATAAAATAAAGTATGTTTGAACTAGTAAAGTAAACTAAACAACAATCTACATCGCTACAATGAGGCAAAACCACAGCCAACACTGCTGCTCAAGAACTCCAAACCAGCACTGCAATCAGCTACAGCTCTGAACCTGAGGCATTTCAAAGACAAAACACATCCGCAAAAATATACAAGTGATGGCAGAAAGTAAGCCAAAAGTAAACAAAGCCAAGGGGTACCAACCCAAGACCAAATGAAAGATACTTGAATAAAGTACGACAGTAAGGTACCCAAGTCAAAAAAGGAAACACTTACGTGAAGCATGACATACAACAAAAGTACCCTAGATGCATAAGACTATAAGGGGAAAATGTCATGATTAAAACATCCGGAAGAAGGCAAAACTCTATTAGCCACCTGTGGTCAACTCCACCAAAAAACAAAACGGGCAGGGTGGTCAACTCATCTGGACACACCCCCATGGATATATTAATTCGTCATAAATGTGGGGGAGATTGGATACTCCACCATACACCACAAAAGCTAAAACACCCGGTAGAGTCCACAAAGTACTAATAGAGGAATCATACGTTGCGACGGTGGATTCGCCCACAAATAACACTCCGCAACGAAAAAAATCATGAAGTCACACCCCATAACGATTCAGGTTTAGAGCTCAGGGGCACACGACAACCCTATCAAGGCTTGGCAGGCTTGTCTCGCCCTACGGCATCACCACGAACGAAACCATGATATAGGTCTCAAAACAACAGTGGCACATCAGATTCTACTAGACAATTCTAGATTTAACATGGTTGATCAACCTTTAGGAAGAATTTACAATCCAAAATAAACTCTAACACGTTCTACATAAACGTTTAGGAATGGTTATAACTTATAAGGGTCAGATTTAACCACATCATCAAAGCATATAGGGATCTAAACAACACTATATTCAACAAGTTGTAAATAATGATAACAAGAAGTTAGAAATTTCTGCAAATCGGGTTAAAGAAAGGAAGAGAAGGAGGAAACCATCACTTGCCTTGGTTTTATCGGAGAAGACCTCCAAATCGCACCACGGCGTAGATCAGGACCAAGAAAGACGATGGAAAATTAAATCTAACAAAAATAGCCAAAAATAGGGGTTGGGGCCGAAAACCCTAGCGAGAAAAACTCAAGGAATGAGGAAGATTTTACCACGATGGCGTAGCTCTCGTTGAGAGCTTTTCGGATCTATATTCAGGTTGAAGATTTCGAGCACCGGAGCGCCGTCGGCGACCACCAGAAGATTCACGAACGGACGTTCTCTCTCTCTCTCTCTCTCGCTCATGCCTCTCTGGTTCGGGAAGAAGGAAGAAAATCGGCCTAAGGAGGAGAAGAAGTTTATCCTATTTATATATTTGTGTATATGTATAATATCGAAATAAATAACATATTGGATCATTACACTTAAAGAGATAGTCAAGGGTCGGTTGAATCAGAATTCTCGGGACGAAGCAAGGATTTCTCGAGAGCAGCTAAATTTCTCGAGAAGGGACGGACTTCTTGAGAGCAATATTGGATCACTCAAGAACAAGATGAGGACTTTCTCGAGAACAGGATGAAGCTTTCTCGAGAATTGGACAAGACGCTTCTCGAGAATAACATGCCTTCTCAAGAAACACCTCTCGAGAACAACAGGACATCTCGAATACTGAGATCGACTTCTCGAGAACCAGGAGGACAGTTTTCGAGTACAATTAAAAATTTCTCATGTAAAGAGGGAAATTTCTCGAGTGAAGGAGGTAACTCGAGAAATGAAGGAGAGATTTCTCAAGTACCCATGAGGCAATTCTCGAGTACAAAGGGCAAATCTCGAGAACAAAAGAATATTACTTGAGTACTAAAGCATTACTCAAGAACAGAAGGAAGTACCACTCAGGGAATAGCAAAACCCAATTCTCGAGTACAGAGCCAAAACTTCTCGAGAACAAGGGTAGTTCTCGAGTACAAGCGGATCTTCTCGAGAACAAGAAGGGCAGTTCTCGAGAACAAGACGGTCTTCTCGATAACAAGAACAGATCTCTAGTACAGAAGAAGATTACTCGAGTACTAAAATAACCTTCTCGAGAAGTAAAAGTTTTTCTCGAGAGCAAAACTGCATATCTCGAGAACAATAGGGTACTTCTCGAGAACAACCTAGTATTACTCGGGAACAACACAAACATTACTCGGGTACAAAAGTAGACCTCTCGAGAACTAGAAGCGTTACTCGAGAACTAGAGGAATTGTTTCGCGAGTACAAGAAAAGGCATCCTCGGGAATCAACACACTACTCGGGAACAAGTCCCGTCCTCTCGAGAAACGAAGGGCCAAAGCTACCGAGTACACAACGATCTCTCTCGAGGACAAGGCTGTCCATCTCGAGTACTAAGCATGGTAAATTTCAGAAATTCTAATTTGACTAACATTCGAGATAAAATGTGACTCTACGAATTTAGAGGGAGGACAATCCCTAGAATCCGACGTACCGTTCTTGAGACACAACAGCAAATGCATACACAAGCAAAAATCACCTCGAGGGTCCAAACACATGCCGAGACTCCAAAATGCTTTGATCACAATAAAACTAGACAAATACAAAGCCTCAAAACCCCGTCCTTTAAATCAAGGAAGACATTCAACTCAATCAAAAGCCCAAAATCTGGTCAACCAGACCCAACAGACGCCAAAAGGCACAAACGGTGCGGCGCCGCCAAAAAAACGTAAGAAGGGAGGTAACGCCCCGACGTCATAACTATGACGACACCAAATCAATAATAACATCGGAAAATAGGGGCGTTACAGTCACACCCCCTAAAAAAATGTTCTGCCCCGAAACTTTTCACAACATTAAGACTTAATCAAAACGAAAAATCCAAATATTACCAAAAACCTGAAGACATACCTGAACTAAGGGAAGAGATGTGGATGAGATTCTCTCATCGCCGACTCTAATTCCCACGTCGCGCTCTCGACGTCTTGATTTCGCCAGAGAACTTTAACCATGGGGATGGTCTTTCTCCGCAACACTCGTTCTTGAGTGTTGGAACACTCTATTACTAATTTGGGTCAGGATCACTATGTCTCTAGGAATCCCTTGCTTGACCTTCTGTATAGCTTAATAGGTCAATTAGAATTGAGTCTAAGGGTTAGAAGTCTAGGTTTGGAAGCTGCCCTGAAGACCAGGATTCTCTATCTGAAGACCAAGTCATATCGTCGAGCTCAGCACGACGATTCGTCGAACTCCGGTCGACGATCGTCTAGCTCAACTTCGACAGATCGTCGAACTCCATTCGACGATCGCTGAGCTCAACTTCATAATATCGTCGAACTCCATTCGACGATCAGTGAGCTCAGGTCGACGATTTTGACTCTGCTTTGGATCTTTATCTCTGAGCTCAGTTCGACGATCTTTGAGCTCAGATCGACGATTATTTTGCTGGTGTGTGTTTCCAAATCGCTGAGCTCAGCTCGACGATAGCAGAGCTCAGTTCGACGATTTCAGATAACTTCCAGAATTCAAATTCAAATCAGTTAGGAGTTATTCTGCAATTAATTCAGAGATTTGCTAGCCGTTTTCATTTAATTCTGGACCAAGTTTCAAGGGATTTTTAAAGGAATGTCTCTGTGGACTTTCCTCCAGAAGAGTTTGTGCAATTAAGGATGCAATCAATGCAGACCAACGGCTATCCTTGACAGAGAATGATATTCTATTCTGACCAGAGAATAAAAGATAGAACTTTTTGAATCTCTCAATAGAGCACACACAATACAAAATTACAGAGACACTCTCAAAAATCTTCTGTCAAAAAGAATTCTGAAGAACACTCATCCAAGGAGATCAAGTTTTCAAATCTTCAGATCTCTTTAGTTTTCAAAGTGTTCAAGGCCAACACATTTCAAGACTCCAGACACTCAACATTTCAGTTATTGTTGAAATCATCTATTGCTGGAGTTCAACCTTTGAAGGCCTATCACCCTCAGCAAAGCTTTCCTTCCTGAAGATTTCAAGGATTCAGGGGGAGCTTTGACATCAATCCACATAGTCTTCTCAGTTGTTTGAGAAAGAGAAGACTTCCATCACTCTCTCACCCCCACTCTGTAAAGGGTTTTTCAAACTCCCTTCAAAAGTTTGAGCTTGGTTTTTGAGCACCTTGTCAAAAGCTCATTGGTGGCAAGACACCTGATCAAAAAATCTGCTTTGGTTTTTGAGCACCTTATCAAAAGCTCATTGGTGCCCAGGACACCTGATCAACTCATCCTGCAGTGGATTCCTACCTAGGGTGGTAGAAGAGTGGATGTACCCAAGTTTGGGGAACCACTATATTTCCTTGTGTCTTCTGGTTTTGCTTGTTTTCATTTTTGTTTCTGGCCTTGATTTCTCTGTGCTTAGTTTTGCTTAGCTTAGTGCTGTGATTAGATTTATTTTTGCTTCCCTGCTCACACATATTACAACAACTGTTGTAAAAGTTTGTAAAAGTTTTAAAGCACCATATACTCTATTCACCCCCCTCTAGAGTATATCAGATCTAGTTGCACTTTCAATTGGTATCAAAGCCAGGTTGGTTAAACATACCATAACTGATTGGTTGTACAGGTTAACACCTGAACTCAAAGATCTCAAACTAGATCTATTTTTCTTTGGTATTGTATTATTAGATTTTATTTTACAAATCATGGCCCAAAACAAAGATTATGCTAGCACCAGACCTCCAGTGTGCAATCTGTCAAAGTTTGCACTTTGGAAAGCAAGGATTAGACTTTACATGAATTCTATTGACGAAGATATTTTTAATTCTGTTTTGACAGTGTGTCCAAGACCCCAGAGAGCACAAGTACAAATGTTGTTCCACCTCCATCAGGAACAGATGCTGATATCAAAAATGGAAAGTAGCTGATGCCAAGGCTATGAACATCCTGGCCCAGACAATGTCAGATGACATATTTCAAAAGGTAGCTGAATGTAATTCAGCCAAGGAAATTTGGGACAAGCTCTCAGAAATAGTCTCAGGCTCAGCTGATGAGAGAAAAGACAGAAGATCCCATCTCATCTCTCAATATGAGAACTTCAAGAAGGGAGAGACTGAGTCAGTGGGAGACATGTACAACAGACTAAGTCTAATTGTCAGTGAACTAAGGACATCGGACAAAGAGATCTCTCTAACTGAACTTAATGACAAGATCCTAATGTGCTTCCCCAACACTTGGGATTCAAGAATCTGGATAATTAAGGATGCCAGAAGTCTAATGAGATCACCACTGAAGCTCTATTGGGTAAGCTCAAATCTTATGAGCTACTCATCAAAAACAGAGAGGAAGAACAGAAGGCTGCCTCACCAGCCACAAGAAAAGAGAAGACCATAACATTCAAGGCTACTGAGGATCTGCCTGAAGACAAAGCCACAGGCAATGATGAACTACTCAGTATGCTGGCCAAAAGATTCTACAAGATGGCCAGAAAGGACTTCAGAAGAAGATCATACAAGGAGCAGGATAAGCCAAGGTATGACAAGTCCATTAGCAACAATAAAGATATTATTTGCTTTGGTTGCAGGAAACCAGGGCACATAGTTCCTGACTGTCCAGAGAACAAGAACAAGGACAGAAGGGACAGAAAAGAAAGAAGAAAGAAGAAAGACTCCAAAAGGAATGGCAATGGCAAACCTTCTTCAAGCAAAAATAAGCATACAAGAAAAGGGTTTGTTGCTGAATCCTGGAGTGAGACAGAAGAGGAGTCAGAAGCCTCATCCAGCTCCAGTGATGATGAGGATGATGCAGAAGAAAAGGAGTTCTGCATGATGGCAATCAATGCCTCACAGCACAATTCAGAGGAAGAAGAGTCAGAGTCAGACTCAGAGACTCAACTTGAAGAAGATCAGGTAATTAGCTCTTTTGATTTTAGTTCAGAAGATTTTAAATCTGAATTTAAAGCACTGTGTTTAGACCTGCTAAAGTCTGAGAAAGAGATTATCTCTCTCAGAAATCAATTATCTGAACACAATGTTTTAAAGTCAGAAAACCTCAAACTCTCTCAGGAGTTGGAGTGCTGTAGGGAACAGATAGCTTCACTGAAAAGTGAGCTCTCTAAGGCCAAGAAGCTTGAAGAATCCCTTAATGGGAGAAGCATCAAGCTGATGGACATCACAAGCACAGTGAACTCTAGATTCAACAGTACACTGGGCTTGGGTGCTTCATCCAGCCAACCTATAGTCCTAACAACTCCCATCAAATTCATTTCTGACAAGGGAAAGGGAGTTGTAGAGGTTGCCAGGAAAAATTCTGATCTGCCTCAGAAAACTAAGTCCCAGCAGAAATCGTCGAACGGAGATCGACGATCGCCGAATGAAGATCGACGATCGCCGAACGCAGCTCGACGATCTCAGGAAAAATCGTCGAACGCTGATCGACGATCTCAGCCAAAGTCGTCGAACGCAGGTCGACGATCTCATATACCTGACCTCACCTATAGTCGACCGTCGAACGGAGCTCGACGATCTGACCCAAGATCGTCGAACGCAGCTCCAAGATCGTCGAACAGAGGTCAGAGCTCTGAAAAATTTTTCAAAGGCAAATCAAAATTGAATCCTAAGGGTCCTTCATCCCAAATCTTTAACCCTTATACTGAATGGATTTTACCTCCAAGGAGATATCATCCTGAAGGATATAAGAGTCAACCTGGGATGTCTTTCATTTCTGAATTTAAAGGCTATCAACCTAGGCCCAAGGTAAACTGGGTCAAAAACAAATGAATTATTTTATGTGCAGGTGAAGACCTATCCAACATCTAACCAGCAATGGTATTTGGATAGTGGGTGCTCTAAGCACATGACAGGGAACAAGGACAACCTCACATCCTTCAGAGCCAAGCTTGGACCCAAAGTTATCTTTGGTGATTCAAACTTTGGACAGACTAAAGGATATGGTGCAGTCCAGATTGGTTCAGTAACTTTCAAGAAGGTAGCTTATGTAGAAGGACTGAAGCACAACCTAATAGCATCAGTCAGCTGTGTGATGAAGGCTACCAGGTGACCTTCAGCAAAGCCTTATGCAAGATCAAGTCAGAGGACAACACAACTGTGTTGACAGGTAAAAGGAAAGGTAACATCTATCTAGTAGATTTTCTTTCAACTATGTAGATATTTGCTTGTTTAACTCTGTCTGTAGACCAAATGTTTTATGGCATAAGAGATTAGGACACCTAAACCTTAGAACTATTGCTAGGCTATCCAAGGACAACCTTGTTAGAGGACTACCTTCTGGCCCCTACAAGAAGGAAGGACTCTGCAGGGCTTGTCAATTAGGCAAGCAAACTAAAAACAGCTTTAAGTCACTTAATAAGAGTGATTCACCTAGGATATTGTATTTGTTACACATGGATCTCTTTGGACCCATCACAGTACAAAACCTAGGAGGGAAATCCTACACTTTAGTAGTGGTAGATGACTTCTCTAGATTCACTTGGGTGTTCTTTCTAAGGAAAAAGACTGATAACTTTAAGTGTCTGACAGAGTTTCTCAAATGTATACAGATTGAGTTCAATACTCATATTGTCCTGATCAGAAGTGATCATGGGACAGAGTTTGATTCTCTTCTTATGCAAGAGTTCTGTCAGAGTGAAGGGATCAGGCATACTTTCTCAGCTCCTAGAACTCCTCAACAAAATGGGGTAGCTGAAAGGAAAAATAGAACCCTTATTGAATCTGCCACCACATTGTTGTCAGATGCTCATCTACCTCTATCCTTTTGGGCAGAGGCAGTGAACACCTCCAACTATGTGCTGAACAGAAGTCTGATACATAAACTAAAGGGAAAGACTCCCTATGAATTACTCAAAGGGAAGAAACCTAAAGTTGACTATTTTAGAGTATTTGGTTGTATTTGCTACATTCACAATAATGACAAGAAATATTTAGCAAAATTTCAAGCCAAAGCTGATGAAGGAGTGTTTCTGGGATACTCCATGATCAGCAAGGCATATAGGGTCTATAATAAATCATCTTTGAAAATTGAGGAATCTGTTCACATTTCATTTGATGAAACTAACATGTCTTTCAAGGAGAAGATTTCTTCTACCATAGAACTTTTGCAGGAACATTCTCTAGTTGAAGATATGAACAAGTTACAGGTTGCTCAAGAGGATGAAAGCAGTGAAGATGAAGGGAATGCTCAACACATTGAAGCACAACCTGAAGAGCCAGTTGTTGTACCACAAGAGGAAACAACAACACAGGTTGGTGAACAATCAACACCCCCTGTTGATTTATTAACATCAAGAGACCATCTAATTTCCCAAATAATTGGAGAAATCTCAGCTGGTGTGCAAACCAGAAATCAGGTCAACCAAAACCTGTTGCACACCTGCTTCCTATCTCAAATTGAACCTCAGTCCATTCAAGATGCAGAGCAAGATCCACACTGGATCATTGCAATGCAAGAGGAGTTGCATCAATTTGAGAGGAACAAGGTATGGGAACTAATGCCAAAGCCTAAGGATCATTCCATTGTTGGAACAAAATGGGTATTCAGAAACAAATTGGATGATCAAGGAGTAATTATAAGGAACAAGGCAAGACTAGTTGCTCAGGGATATTCTCAAGAAGAAGGAATTGACTATGACCAGACCTTTGCACCTGTTGCAAGATTGGAAGCCATCAGAATATTTCTAGCTTATGCAGCTCACAAAGGCTTCAAAGTATATCAGATGGATGTCAAAAGTGCTTTCTTAAATGGAGACATCAAAGAGGAAGTTTATGTCAGACAACCTCCAGGTTTTATCTCTCCAACTTTCCTGATTATGTTTTTAGACTGAACAAAGCATTATATGGTCTCAAGCAAGCTCCTAGAGCATGGTATGAGACCCTAGCATGCTTTCTCTTGGAAAATAGTTTTATAAGTGGTAGAGTAGACCAAACTCTTTTCATTAGAACCCATAAGTCTCATACCCTACTAGTACAAATTTATGTAGACGACATTATTTTTGGCCCTACTGACTCCAAATTGTGCAGAAGGTTTTCTAACCTGATGCATTCTAAATTTGAGATGAGTAGCATGGGTGAGCTATCCTTCTTCCTAGGATTGCAAGTCAAGCAACATGCTGAAGGCATCTTTATTTCTCAAACCAAATATGCAAATAAGTTGGTTAAGAAATTTGGTATGTCTGAGGCATCTTGTATGAAAACACCCATGCCTACCAATGCTATATTGGATGCTGATGAACATGGGAAACCTGTTGATCAGACAACATATAGAGCAATGATTGGCTCTTTATTGTATCTTACAGCTAGTAGACCAGATATAATGTTTGCTACATGTATATGTGCTAGGTTCCAAGTAAGCCCTAGAGAGTCACACCTAACATTAGTAAAGAGGATTCTCAGGTATGTTAAAAGTTGTCCAAATCTAGGTCTCTGGTATCCAAAAGATTCAGCATTTGAGTTAACTGGATTCTCTGATGCTGATTATGCTGGATGCAGAATTGACAGGAAAAGCACCAGTGGAACTTGTCAGTTCCTTGGTGACAGACTTGTCTCTTGGTTTTGTAAGAAACAAACATCTGTGTCAACTTCAACAGCTGAAGCTGAATATATGGCTGCAGGCAGTTGTTGTTCACAAATCTTGTGGATCCAAAACCAACTCCTAGACTATGGCTACAACTTAGAGAAGTCTAAAATCTTTTGTGACAATACAAGTGCTATTTCCATAGCTCAAAATCCAGTCCTCCATAGTAGGACAAAACACATAGAGATTAGGCATCATTTCTTAAGGGATAATGTTGAAAAGAATAAAATTGAATTACAATATATCCCAACTGATTTACAAAGGGGAGATATTTTCACCAAGCCCTTGGATGAAAAGAAACACACTTCTTTCTAAATCAGTTAGGAATGTTAGATGGAGGAAGCCTTAAATAATATCCAAGATTTTGAAAGCTTAAAAATTGACCAAGACTAGGCAAACATTCTGATTTTTCTTAGTGTCTAGCATTTCTCTGATCTCTGAACTGCGCTCGACGATTTGCCCCAAGATCGTCGAACGGAGATCGACGATTTCCAAAAATCGTCGAACTGAGTTCAGCGCCTCTCAGATAGTATGAACTATCTCTTCCGGTCAACGATCGTCGAACGGCGCTCGACGATTTTGTTCTCTGAACGATCGTCGAACGGAGCTCGATGCTCTCCAAGATCGTCGAACGGAGATCGACGATGTTGAAGACTCTTCAGATTCCTTTAGGAGCCTCGATCGTCGAACTGAGTTCAACGATCTTTCCATTTCTGCGTCGAACCCTAATATAAAACTCTTTTTTCGCCGTCGTTCTCGTTTGCGCTTTCGATTTCTCTGCAAGAATTTTCCTTCCCTCCAAACAGTTCTACGCTTGGTCGTTTTGTTTGTTGAGTTTTTGCAGGTACAATGGCTGTGTCAGTTGCTGTCCTAGCTGCAATGAAGTTTGATGCAGGTTTTGATATTGATATAGAATCTTTCAGCACCACTGATCAGATCTTTCAGGATATACTGGGTTTGTTCCAGGATCAAAATCTGACTGCCCTCATGACCACCAGGATCAAGTTAGCTTCTAATGAAATCAAAGAGTGGGTTTATACTGCCCATAATCAAGATAACAACACTATAGTTGGGTCAATAGCTGGAAATCAGGTACCCTTGACCCCCACAATTCTTTCAGAGGTTTTTGAGTTGAGAAATGGAGAAGAATCTGCTGAGTTATCTGGAGAAGAATATTCTGAACTGCTTGTCAGGATGGGTCATCCAGAGGGAAACCCTAGCAAGCTATTCAAGAGGAATCTGTCTGTTGAATATAGGTTCCTGGCAGATGTTGTTGGAAAAGTGCTCCTGGCAAAGCACTCATCCCATGATACTATATCCAGACATCAGCTCTGTCTCATGGGAGCTCTTGTGGATAAGAAAAATTTGAACTGGGGAGAGGTTTTCTTTGACCTCATCAAAAAGAAAATAAACAAAAGTTTTGTTAATTTTGGGAGAATTATTGGAGTTTTTCTGCAGACCAGGTGTCCTGCCTTGCTGGTCTCCTCTGGAGTTCATATCAATGCCTCCAAGAGACTAACCTGTGCCCTCTTTGGAAAGTGGGACAGGCAAATAAGCAAGCCTAGCAGGCCCTCCTCCAGTGCTCCTTCAGGCACAAGGACTTCAAGAGTCACTCTCCCACAGGTCTCTGCTCCTGCAGATGACCTGGCTGCTGCTGTTGCTGCGTCTCCTCCTCCTCCAATTCCATCCCTTCCCTTACAATCCACCATTCCAGCTCCATCCACCGTCACCATATCCAGCCCATCTCCAACATCAACTCCATCTCCAGAACACATTCTACATCCACCAGCAGACCAATTACAACCACTGTTCTCCTACCCTCCACCTGATGTCACCTCCTCACCTTCTATTCCATCTTTCACCCTACTGGATGATTCCTTTATGGATGATTCCCCTTCCTCTCCTCCTGGATTACCCACCTCCTCCACTTCATTCCAAGACCTCCTACACCATATCATAGACCAACCAACATTCACTCCATCCATATCCATCCCCTTATCCTCCATATCCACCCTACCAACACCTCAGCCCTCCATTCCCCAATTCTCCAGCCCTTCCCTTCCAGCATCCCCAGCTGTTTCCATACCATCTACCTCTGCTCCAGCTGTTGAGCAAGTAGACCTCTCAGCCCTAGCTGACAGGCTGTATGAGCTGATTGCCCCCAGGCTCTCTCTACTATTGGAGACCTCATTGGCTCCTCTACACCTGTCAGTGGCAGCTCTCTCTGTCAGGCTCTCCTCCCTCTTCCCTCGGGCAGCACCTACAGCAGTGTGCCTTGATCTAGATGTATCTGCATCTAGGCAGGGGGAGATGCCATATGAAGAAAGCCTTCATGCTATTGCTGCTGATGTTTCTCTGCCTGCTGCTGCTGTTTCTCTGCCTGCTGCTATGAGCCCTCCTGTTGCTGCTGTTTCTCTTTCTGCTCCTGTTGCTGTGCCTCCAGAAAGTCAGAGTTCTACTGCAGTTCTTGCAATTGACCTCAGGTCTTTGCTATCTGCCTTTGATTCTGCCTACTTTAGCTGTCTGCCAGAGGTCCATGCTGTCCAGCCTCTAGAAGACTTATCCAAGGCACTTGTGCCTTTTTCTTGCTGTGACCCTAGCATGCTCTCCTCCTTTGTAAATTCAGTCATTGCTGCTGCTTCTGAAGAAAGGACTGATTTTGCTTCTGAGAATGTTGATGCTGCTGCTGCTGAAGATATTCATACTGCTGCTGAAGTTCCAACTATTTCTGATGAGCCAATATCCAAGGACATTCTGATGTCAGAGGCCACTGATTTTGAGCCTGCTGCAGTTTTTGATGATGTCTCTTCTGTTTCTACTACTGTAAGTGAGACTGTTACTGCTGCTATCACCTCTCCAGCTTCTGTGGCTGTTAGTGAATCTGCTGTTGTTAGTAAAGTTGTTGCTGTTGTCACATGTCCAGAGTCTGCTGCTGCTGTTGTTGCACCTTCTCCATCTGCTGCTGTCCCTGTTGTTACCATCTCAACCCCTACTGCTGCTGCTGTTTCAGCTTCTGCCTCATCTGCCTCTATTCAGCTAAAGAAAGATTTGATGAAGAAAATAGATGCTCTATATGATGACCAGAGTTCTGAATCTGATGAATTTAAAATAGACTCTGATGACTCATCTGCTACCATTGCCAGGAAAAGGAAGGCAAGGAGCAAGGCTATGAAAAGGGTTCCTCCTTCTAAAGTTAAGGATAACAATGATATCCCTTATTATATCCTTCATAATTGCCCAATCACTGAACACTGGATGCAGTATTCCAAGAACCAGCTGAAAGCCATGAAGAAAAAGAGAAAATATGAGAAGGGCTCATCCCAATTCCAGCACCCTCATCCTCCTCCACCACCTCCTCCTGATGCAGGTGCAGGTGGAAGCTCTGCAAGTCAACCCCCAGCCAGAAGCCAGGCTCCCTATCAACCTCATGCCAGATCCTATCAAAGGGAAAGCCAATCCAGGGGTTCATATTCTAGGAGAGGAGGATATAGGGGTAATCAGAGAGATATTCAAGTATATTCCAAAGGGTACTCCAGGCAGCACCCATATTCTAGGGGAGGACATATCTCATCTGATACATCATCAGGTCCTTTCCCTTATAAGCTGAAAGAGACTGTGTCTGTCAGGCCTCCTCAAGACAATCCTTCCAACAGTTATGAGCCACCTGTACCTTTTGAGGACCCTGAAAACAATCCAGCTGCTTGGACTGCCAGGATGAAGGAATTGGCTGCACTGGATCAGATTAAGAAGGCCAGAGATCAATGATTGGATTCCTCCAACATTTCTACAATGTCTGAGCAAAGACAGAAAGAATTAGAGAAATATGCTTCCAGTAAATTCTTTGATGCTGAGAGATACATGGAATTACATCCTGCAGCTGTGGTTCCCAGGCCTACAAAGCAAACTTATTTGGGTGCAGCAGATGACACCAGGTCCAACAAAGAAGCCCTCAATCCAAACAGAGAAATCAAAATGGTTAAAGGCAAAGAGAAGAAATGACATTGTAAGGTGACAGTTTCTGGAATTTCTGATTATCTGGATGCCATATATATATCTCTGTGATGTTTCTGCAATGTCTAGCTGTTTTTATGTTTTACTGATTGTGTGTTGTTATTTAAATTTTCCAAAGTCTGTAAATAGTAATCCTAACCCAAATAGGGGGAGATTGTTGGAACACCCTATTACTAATTTGGGTCAGGATCACTATGTCTCTAGGAATCCCTTGCTTGACCTTCTGTATAGCTTAATAGGTCAATTAGAATTGAGTCTAAGGGTTAGAAGTCTAGGTTTGGAAGCTGCCCTGAAGACCAGGATTCTCTGTCTGAAGACCAAGTCATATCGTCGAGCTCAGCACGACGATTCGTCGAACTCCGGTCGACGATCGTCTAGCTCAACTTCGACAGATCGTCGAACTCCATTCGACGATCGCTGAGCTCAACTTCATAATATCGTCGAACTCCATTCGACGATCGGTGAGCTCAGGTCGACGATTTTGACTCTACTTTGGATCTTTATCTCTGAGCTCAGTTCGACGATCTTTGAGCTCAGATCGACGATTATTTTGCTGGTGTGTGTTTCCAGATCGCTGAGCTCAGCTCGACGATAGCAGAGCTCAGTTCGACGATTTCAGATAACTTCCAGAATTCAAATTCAAATCAGTTAGGAGTTATTCTGCAATTAATTCAGAGATTTGCTAGCCGTTTTCTTTTAATTCTGGACCAAGCTTCAAGGGATTTTTAAAGGAATGTCTCTGTGGACTTTCCTCCAGAAGAGTTTGTGCAATTAAGGATGCAATCAATGCAGACCAACGGCTATCCTTGACAGAGAATGATATTCTATTCTGACCAGAGAATAAAAGATAGAACTTTTTGAATCTCTCAATAGATCACACACAATACAAAATTATAGAGACACTCTCAAAAATCTTCTGTCAAAAAGAATTCTGAAGAACACTCATCCAAGGAGATCAAGTTTTCAAATCTTCAGATCTCTTTAGTTTTCAAAGTGTTCAAGGCCAACACATTTCAAGACTCCAGACACTCAACATTTCAGCTATTGCTGAAATCATCTATTGCTGGAGTTCAACCTTTGAAGGCCTATCACCCTCAGCAAAGCTTTCCTTCCTGAATATTTCAAGGATTCAGGGGGAGCTTTGACATCAATCCACATAGTCTTCTCAGTTGTTTGAGAAAGAGAAGACTTCCATCACTCTCTCACCCCCACTCTGTAAAGGGTTTTTCAAACTCCCTTCAAAAGTTTGAGCTTGGTTTTTGAGCACCTTGTCAAAAGCTTATTGGTGGCAAGACACCTGATCAAAAAATCTGGTTTGGTTTTTGAGCACCTTATCAAAAGCTCATTGGTGCCCAGGACACCTGATCAACTCATCCTGCAGTGGATTCCTACCTAGGGTGGTAGAAGAGTGGATGTACCCAAGTTTGGGGAACCACTATATTTCCTTGTGTCTTCTGGTTTTGCTTGTTTTCATTTTTGTTTCTGGCCTTGATTTCTCTGTGCTTAGTTTTTTCTTAGCTTAGTGCTGTGATTAGATTTATTTTTGCTTCCCTGCTCACACATATTACAACAACTATTGTAAAAGTTTGTAAAAGTTTTAAAGCACCATATACTATATTCACCCCCCTCTAGAGTATATCAGATCTAGTTGCACTTTCATTGAGAATCCAAAATACGAACAGGTTCTTCCATGTACGTAAGGTTGGGCTGAATCTGGTGCACCGAGTCAATGACTTGACAATCACTACGAACACTTCCGCAACTGGCACACATGAAACACATCATGGACACCAGGGAAGGTAGTAGGAAACACCAGCCTATAAGCAGACACTCCGATGAGCTCCAGAATGTGAAAAGGTCCCACATACCGAGGGTCTAACTTGTGATTCCTTCCAAACCTTTTAATACCAGACATCGTATAAACATCAGAAAAACCAAGTCCCCAACATCGAACACCAGATCAACCCTTCGTTGATTAACATATTTCTCATAGAGCTCTTGTGCTACATGGAGCTTTTCTCGAATATGAGTCACAACATAATTCATTTCTTCAAGGGCTTCCGGACCTAGCAACGGTCTCGCACCAACCTCCGTCCAAAACAAAGGAGTCATGCAACGCCTCCCATATAAGGCCTCAAATGGGGTCATCTACAGACTCTCTTGATAACTATTATTGTAAGCAAACTCCATGAGTCTGAGACTCTCATCCCAAGCACCACTGTGATCTAAAATATAACACATGATCATATCTTCAACGATCTGATTTACTCTTTCTGTCTGACCATTCATCTGCGGATGATAGGCCGTGGAATACCTCAAATCGGTACCCAACCCCTCCTGTAAACTTTTCCAAAAATGAGACGTAAATCTAGAGTCTCGATCTGATACGATACTGACAGGCACTCAATGTAATCTGGTGACCTCATCAAGGTATAACTCAGCTATCTTCTTCCTAGAATACACAATCTTAAAAGCCACAAAATGAACACATTTATTCAATCTATCAACTATAACCCAAACAGAGTCGTGCCCACGGGGAGATCTCGGTTAACCGGTGATGAAATCCATCGAAATACTCTCCCACTTCCAAGTTAGAATATCAAGCAGTGTCAATTTACCTCCAGGCCTTCTATGATCAGCTTTAACACGCTGACACGTATAACATTCTGACATGAACTTCGCTATATCATTCTTCATCCCCGACCACCAAACAATTTGCTTTAGATCTCTATACATTTTAGTGGAACTAGGATGGTAGGCAACACTGGAACCATGAGCTTCAGTACAAATCTTAGCCCGAATATCACCAAAAGCAGGGATGCAAAATCTACCCTGATACTTCAAAGTGTCCAACTCATCAAAAAAGAAATCAGGTAGCTCTCTCTTCTTAGTTCTATTCCGGAGATGCAACAAATCTGGATCATCCTTCTAGTGTGCTCTAATTAGGGAAATCCAAGAGGGCTCTCCTGCTTCTAAACTAATAGGCACGACACTACTCCCAACCTTAATGTCCATCAACAAAAATTCTTCTACCAAGGACTTTACAGACAGATTAAAAATTTTGGCGGTCTTTCTACTCAAAGCACCGGCTACTACGTTAGCCTTTTCCGGATGATAAAGAATCTTCACTTCATAATTAACCACATATTCTAACCACCTACGTTGGCGCAGATTTAATTCCTTCTGAGTGAAGACGTACTTCAAACTCTTATGGTCTGTATAGATCTTACACAACATGCCATAAAATAAATGTCTCCAAAGTTTCAGCGCATAAATTACAGCAGCAAACTCCAAATCATGCGTAGGATAGTTTCTTTCATGAATCTTTAATTATCTTGATCCGTACGCGATCACCTTTCCATCTTGCATCAAAACACAGCCAAGTCCAATGTATGATGCATCCACATACACGACGTACTCAACTCCTTCAGTAAGCAAGGTTAAGACTGGAGCAGTACACAATCTCTTCTTCAACTCCTAGAAAGCTTCTTCACACTTATCGCTCCAAATGAACGCAATATTCTTCTGGGTAAGTCTAGTTAGAGGAGCAGACAACACTGAAAACCTTTCCACGAATCTTCTATAATAGCCAGCCAGGCCTAAGAAGCTCCTAATCTCCTTAGGTGTAGAAGGTCTCTCCCATTCCATCACAACAGAAATCTTGGTCGGGTCTACGGAAATATGACCCAGAAAGGACACCTGAGGTAGCCAGAACTCACAGTTGCTCAACTTCGCATATAACTTATGCTCCCTCAGGGTCAACAAAACCAATCGCAGATGTTGAGTATGCTCCTCAACACTGCGGGAATACACAAGGATGACATCTATGAATACGATCACAAAACGGTGCAATAAATCCTTGAACACTCTATTCATTAAATCCATGAATTTAGAGGGTGCATTGGTCAAACCGAAGGACATCACCAAAAACTCAAAATGTCCATGTCGTGAACGGAAAGCGGTCCGTGGAATATCTGGCTCATGAATTCTCAACTGGTGGTATCCTAAATGAAAATCGATCTCTAAAAATACTGAGCTACCACGCAACTAATCGAACAGATCATCAATCCTCGGCAAGAGATATTTATTCTTAATGGTCACCTTATTCAATTCTCTATAATCGATGCAAAGTCTCATCGATCCATCCTTTTTCTTTACAAATAGTACGGGAGCACCCTACGGAGAAGAACTAGGTCTAATAAAACCACACTACATCAACTCATCAAGCTGAGTACGTAACTCATCCAACTCACGCGGAGCCATACGGTACGGTGTTTTGACAATAGGATGAGTACCTGGCTCGAGGTCTATCACAAACTCTATCTCCCTCACCGGAGGAAGTCCTGGAAGACAATCAGGAAAAATATCTGGAAACTCTTGCACCACCGAGATATCCTCAAGATGTGGTATAACAAAAGCTGTTTCCAAAGCAGAAATAGAAACCAAATACGCCGCACAACCAGAATCTATAGCACGAAAAACACGTACCACAAAAATAATAGGGGAAACCCTATTCTAAAAACCATAGATCATAGGTTGGCCATTGTCCATCTTGAAGTCCAGTCGCTTTGCTTTGCACTGGATGACCGCATCGTACTTGGACAGCCTGTTCATGCCCAAAATCACATCAAAGTCTGCCAGGTCCAAAACCATCAGATCCGCAAAGGCTATGAAATCTCCTAGATAAATAGGACATCTCAAAACTCCTTGATTAGATATCACCGAATCACCGGAGGGAAGCTTGACATTGAAGGAGTCTCCTAACTGATCCACGTTCAAACGATGTTTATCTACGAACCTCCGTGCCACAAAGGAATGGGTGGCACCCGAATCGAAAAGAATGTGCGTCCACCTATTCTGCACCTTAAACTCTCCTAAAACCGTAGCATACATAACTAAACGAACGAAACTAGGGCAATAATAGAGAGTAAAAGTAAACTAGGGTCTAACCTGATATCACTTGTGTAGAGGTCTGAGCTTCCTCCCTGGTCACCACATTCAGCTTTCCTTTTCCTCTGTCCTGGTTTGGTGGCGACAGCAGAGCCCGAAGCGGGGCAGGCTGCAGTGGAGTCTAAGCCTGGGGGTATGAAGTCTTCAGGTGGCCCTTCTGCCCGCACTGGAAGCAAGTCTTATCCTTAAACCAGCAATGACTCACGTCATGTCCCTTCCTTGTGTAGTACGTGCATACCAGATCTCCTTTGGGTGCACCTTGGATGGCGAGCACCTGTTGCTGCTTCAAGGTAGCAGTTCTTTTGAAACACCTTTCGTAAGGGTGGCTAGAACGACCACAGAAGCTACATACTTCTTTACTTTCCTTCTTCGAAGAAGGGCTAGATGCCCTATAGCTTCCATCTTCATCACCTTTTCTCTTCTCTTTTCTCGCCGCGGCACCTCGATTCTTGGCATTCTCAATCGTCTCAACTTTCAGAGCGGCTTCCACTACCTCAGCATAGCTTTTAGCTCTATAAGTGCATGTCAATTATTAGACATTGCTTCTTAATCCTTCGAGAAAGCGCTTCACTCTTCCTACCTTCGAAGCTACTATATTAGGAGCAAATCTGTTCAACTTACTGAACTCAATTTCATATTCGCTCACCGTGAGTTGTCTTTGCTTCAAATACAGAAAATTATTCATCAAACAGTCCTACTCGACCGAGGGTAAAAACTTCTTAAGCAGCATCTTCTTGAAGGACTCCCAAGAGCATCCTTCCTTCAAACTTTCTTTTTTCTGAATCCATCAATTCTTTGTCAGGCCTTTTAGTTGGTAGGCCGCAATCATTACCTTCTGGGCTTCAACAATCCCCGAATACGTGAACATCTCATCGATAGCGATGATCCAATCATCCAAGGCCATAAAGTCGGCACTCCCGTCATAAGTGGGAGGTCTCAATCAATGGAAATGCGATATAAGGTTCATCTCTGGTGGTAACAACACTGGAGGCACCAGAGTAGCAGGGTTAGCAGGTACGGCTTAACCCGCAGAAAAATCTTGCGCTAAGGGTTGCTGCGCGGGAGCAACAGATAACAAGAACTAAATCTGCGACTGCATCGCAACTAACTGTCTCGACAGAGCCTCGTTACTCTGATGCAAACTCTCGATCACCGCATCACTTTGCGCACCAGACGACTCACCGTCTGACTGGGGAGTCGACCTCATCGCAGGACGTCTAGTTAGCATTTCTAGAAAGGTAACGAACGACTCATCAAAAATCCTAGATTACAACTAGGCCAGACAACTAGTTCAGACAATACTTTAAAGACACTTGCTTTTGCTGCAAACTTGCTCTGAGATTATGATGTTATGTCCTACTTAGGATGATATCCTCACATCCTATTTACTCATGTGCATATGATATGAATGCATGAATTCTTTATTCTTATTTAAAATCATGTGTGTACGTGTGTCATCATGTAAACCTTAACTTAGCACGTGTGTTTATGCGGTGATATGTTATATATGCAGTGCTATGCATTCTAAAAAGGCCTTAATGCATGTATGAGCGGCGCACACATAAAATGTTATGCATCACATCCTATATAACATCGCATATAACGAGAAAAGAAAATGTGCTAATGAGCACCTATGTGGTGATGGTTATGCATCTCATACTACATAACCATCACATGTTGCCTCCTATGATGGATCCATATACAAACACATCTTATGCATCTCATACTACATAATATGCCATGTATACTTCTTATCATGCTATGAGTGTAGTGACTATGCTTCAGTTAAGACATACTTAGGATACATCGGTGTGTGTATGCAAATGGATGAAGGAAAGCAAAACTATACGAGATTGGCTGGTTCGACCAACTTGTCAAACGAACCTCCCTCTGATACCAACTGTCACAACCTGCATTTTTCACCGCCATTAAGTTAATATCAGAGTACGGGAAAAATGTGTGTCATGATGCCACGTCAGCAGGGGATAACTGCGGACGCTCAGGCAAAACTCCTACTTGACCAAGAAGAAAGATCTTTAAGTTATTTAGAGGCAAACTTAGTTTAAGTGTAGCAGTTAGTTGTATCACTCGGCTTAGTGGCTCATCTAGTCCACTCAAAAAGACAATTAAACGCTGCGAAAAATACTTCTTTTACAAGGCTAGACATCCTACATGAGTTTAAAGGTTCCCAGAGGACACCTCAAGGTATGCAAGTTCTAAGTTTATAATAGCAATAAAAGTAGATTTTTACTGTCGTTAAAAGTAGTGATTTAACATTTTAAAAAATGTGCAATGCATGAGGTAATAATAGTAGTTTTAATACTTAAAATACCTACCATACAGTCCTAGCATAAAACATCCCAAAGAGTAAGTAATCCAAATACACAAAAAGAAAATTAAGCAGCTAGCAAGCATCCAAAATCAACAATCTTGTGGGCGTCAACAAACTGACATGAACCCACATAAAACAAAGTATGTCTAAACTAGTAAAGTAAACTAAACAACAATCTAGCTCGCTACGACGAGGCAAAAACTACAGCCAACACTGCTGCTCAAGAACTCCAAACCAGCACCGCAATTAGTTACAACTCTGAACCTGAGGCATTCCAAAGACAGAACAGCTCAGCAAGAATGTACATGTGATGGCAGAAAGTAAGCCAAAAGTAAACAAAGTCAAAGGGGTACCAACCCAAGACCAAAGGAAAGATACTTGAATAAATTACAGCAGTAAGCTACCTAAGTCAAAAAAGAAAACACTTGCGTGAAACATCACGTACAACAAAAGTACCCCAGATGCACAAGACTACAAGGGGAAAAGGTCATGATTAAAACATCAGGAAGAAGGCAAAACTTTATTAACCTCCTGTGTTCAACTCCACCAAAAAACAAAACGAGCTGGGTGGTCAACTTATCTGGACACACCCCCATGGATATATTAATTCGTCATAAATGGGGGGGAGATTGGATACTCCACCATACACCGCAAAAGCTCAAACACCCGGTAAAGTCCCACAAAGTACTAACAGAGGAATCAAACATTGGGGCGGTGGATTCGCCCACAAATAACACCCGCAATGAAGAAAATCATGAAGTCACACCCCATAACGATCCGGGTTTAGAGCTCAGGGGCACACCATAACCCTATCGAGGCTTGGCGGCCTGTCTCGCTGTACAACCTCGTATTCGCAGAGTAGGGTCCCCTCGGCAGGTGCATGACCAACTTTGTATTTTTAAGCTTTTGGAGTGGTTTGCACTCTTGGTGGCCGATTTAGGCATAGCCCTTAGAATATACTTGTAGGGGAGGAAAAATCTGCCTCCCCCCCCCCTCGTTTTCTTCTAGGAGGGACCGGCCGGGTGCCGGGGTCTCGCCCCTGCCACGCGGCCTGGCGGGGCGAGACCGGCCGGAGGCCTGGGTCTCACCCCTGCCCTGCGGCCTGGCGGGGCGAGACCGGCCGGGAGGCAGGGGTCTCGCCCCTGCCCCGCGGCCTGGCGGGGCGAGACCGGCCGGGGGCCGGGGTCTCGCCCCTGCCCCGCGGCCTGGCGGGGCGAGACCAGCCGGGGCCGTGGTCTTGCCCCTACCCCACGGCCTGGAGGGGCGAGACCGACCGGGAGGCCGGGGTCTCGCCCCTGCCCCGCGGCCTGGTGGGGCGAGACCGGCCGGGGGCCGGGGTCTTGCCCGTGCCCCGAGGCCTGGAGGGGCGAGACCGGCCGGGAGGCCGGGGTCTCGCCCCTGCCCCGCGGCCTGGCGGGGCGAGACCGGCCGGGGGCCGGGGTCTCGCCTCTGCCCCACGGCCTGGCAGTGCGAGACCGGCCGGGGGGCCGGGGTCTCGCCCCTGCCCCGCTGCCTGGTGGGGCGAGACCAGTCGGGGGGTCAGGGCCTCGCCCCTGCCCCGCGGCCTGGAGGGGCGAGACCAGCCGGGAGGCCGGGGTCTCGCCCCTACCCCGCAGCATGGCGGGGAGAGACCGGCCGGGAGGCTGGGGTCTCACCCCTGCCCCGCGGCCTGGCGGGGCGAGACCGGCCGGGAGGCCGGGGTCTCGCCCCTGCTCCACGGCCTGGCGCGACGAGATCGGCCGGAGGCCAGGGTCTCGCCCCTGCCCCCTGCTCCCTAGTTCTTCGGGATTCGCCTGCTCGCTCGGCCCCAAGGTGGAGAAGGAGTGGGGTGGTTTAACCCCCACTCACTCAGGGGTCCGGGTAAGGTGAGGGGGATGGTTTAGCTTCCTTTTCCCCCGGACCTCTTTTAGCCGTGTTTTTACCGTTGTACCCCTGAGGGTGGAATTGCCTCTTTGCCCTCGGTGTGGGTGTTTTCTATTGTCCCAAGGCCTATTTGGCGTAGGGGTATTGTTGACATTTTGGTCCAAGGGATTGAGAAAACTATAAATATACCCTTAGGGGTGCCTTGGATAGCATTGGATCTTGGCTACAAAAATCCCTTTGCTTTCTTCCTCCAAGGCACCTAGCTCAGCATCGGCTAGGGAGGGGGAGACTTCAAAGGTCTTCTGGGTGTGAGGTGGGACCTCCACGCTAGAGCCGAGGGTCTGTTCCAAGTTCCCCTACTCTTTGGTCTGTGACGTTCCCCCGAGTGTAGTAGGTGTGAGGTCACCCCCCGAGTGTCGTAGGTGTGAGGTCACCCCTCTTTTGGGACCCCGAACTCCACAGTGGTCAATTTTGGCTTCAACACTCGCCCCACGACATCGCCACGTAGGAAACCATGATATAGATTTCAAGATAACAGTGACACATCGGATTCTACTAGACAATTCAAGATTTGACATAGTTGATCAACCTTTAGGAAGAATTTACAATCCTAAATAAACTCAAACACATCCTACATAAACGTTGAGGAATGGTTATAAGAGTGAGATTTAACCACATCATCAAAGCGTATAGCGCTTAACATGGCTAGATAGCAAAATCAAGAACATGAAAATTATAAATAGAATTAGACAAGAGATCTAAACAACACTTTATTCAGCAAGTTGTAAATAATGATAACAAGAAGTTAGAAATTTCTGCAAATTGGGTTAAAGAAGGGAAGAGAAGAAGGAAATCATCACTTGCCTTGGTTTTATCAGAGAAGACCTCCAAATCGCACCACGGCGTAGATCAAGACCAAGAAAGACGAGGGAAAATGAAATCTAACAAAAATGGACAAAAATAAGGGTTATGGCCAAAAATCCTAGCAAGAAAAACTCAAGGAATGGGGAAGATTTTACCACGATGGCGTAGCTCTCATTGAGAGCTTTCCAGATCTATATTCGGTTGAAGATTTTGAGCACCGGAGCGCCGTCGGCGGCCACCGGAAGATTCACGAATGGATGTTCTCTCTCTCTCTCGCTCACACCTCTCTGGTTCGGGAAGAAGAAAATCGGCCTAAGGAGGAGAAGTTTATCCTATTTGTATATTTGTCTATATGTATAATATCGAAATAAATAACATATTGGATCAGTACACTTAAAGAGATGGTCAAGGGTCAGATGAACCAGAATTCTCGGGACGAAGCAAGGATTTCTCGAGAGCAGCTGAATTTCTCGAGAAGGGCCGGATTTCTCGAGAGCAAAATTAGATCACTCGAGAACAAGATGAGGACTTTCTCGAGAACATGATGAAGCTTTCTCGAGAACAGGACAAAACGCTTCTCGAGAATAACATGCCTTCTCGAGAAACACCTCTCGAGAGCAAAAGGACTTCTCGAATACTGAGATGGACTTCTCGAGAACCAAGAGAACAGTTCTCGAGGACAAGTAAAAATTTCTTGAGTAAAGAGGGAAATTTCTCGAGTGATGGAGGTAACTCGAGAAATGAAGGAGAGATTTCTCAAGTACCCAGGAGGCAATTCTCGAGTACAAAGGGCAGATCTCGAGAACAAAAGAATATTACTCGAGTACTAAAGCATTACTCGAGAACAGAAGGAAGTACCACACGGGAACAACAAAACCCAATTCTCGAGTACAGAGCCAAAACTTCTCGAGAAAAAGGGCAGTTCTCGAGTACAAGCGGATCTTCTCGAGAACATGAAGGGCAGTTCTCGAGAACAAGACGACCTTCTCGAGAACAAGAACATATCTCGAGTACAGAAGAAGATTACTCGAGTACTAAAATAACCTTCTCGAGAAGTAAAAGGACTTCTCAAGAGCAAAACTGCATATCTCGAGAATAATAGGTTACTTCTTGAGAACAAACTAGTATTACTCAGGAATAACACAAGCATTACTCGGGTACAAAAGTAGACCTCTCGAGAACTAGAAGCGTTACTCGAGAGCTAGAGGAATTTTTCTCGACTACAAGAAAAGGCATCCTCGGGAATCAACACACTACTCGAGAACAAGTCTCGGTCTCTCGAGAAACGAAGGGACAAAGCTCCCGAGTACACAACAATCTCTCTCGAGGACAAGGCTGTCCATCTCGAGTACTAAGCAGGGTAAATTTCAGAAATTCTAAATTGACTAACACCTGGGATAAAATGTGACTCTACGAATTTAAAGCGAGGAAAATCCCTAGAATCTGACGTACCATTCTTGAGACACAACAACAAATGCTTACACAAGTAAAAATCACCACGAGGGTCCAAACACACGCCGAGACTCCAAAATGCTCAGATCGCAATAAAACTAGACAAATCCAAAGACTCAAAATCTCATCCTTTAAATCAAGGAAGACATTCAACTCAATCAAAAGCCCAAAATCTGGTCAACTAGACCCAACAGACGCAAAAATGTACAAATGGTGTTGCGCCGCCAATTAAACGTAAGAAGGGAGGTAACACCCCGACATCATAAATATGACGACACCAAATCAATAATAACATCGAAAAATCAGGGGTGTTACCATCTCGCCACTGCGTTGTAGAGCATCCCACTCCCACGTTGTTGGGCTCTCCGCCCCCGCATTGCAGAGCATTTCGCCCCAACACTGTCTGGCATCTCGCTCTCGCGTTGTAGATCATTCCGCTCCCACGTTGTAGGGCATCTTGCCCTCGCATTGTATGGTATTTCACTCCCACGTTGTAGGGAATATTGCCCCCGCGTTATAGAGAATCTCGATAAGACGAATCCCCCAAAGTAGAGTTAAATAAATGTCCTTTTACACCTCTCAGACAAGATGGACAAAGGTCTGTCTGCACCTCTACTCAGACGAACCCTAGATCTCCAAAAGCGCGATTGAACAAAGGTTCTTCGCCACCTCCACTCGGACAAACCTTGATTCTCCAAAAGCACGATCGAACAATGGTTCTTCACCACCTTCACTCGGACAAACCCGGGTTCTCTAAAAGCCCAATCGAACAAAGATTCTTCGCCACCTCCTCTTCGATGAACCCCGGGTATCCAAAAGCGCGATCGAACAAAGGTTTTTCACCACCTCCTCTCCGACGATCTCCAGTTCTCTCAATGTGCGATTGAGCAAAGGTTCTTTGCCTCCTCCACCTAGACGAATCTCAATTCTCCTAAAGCACACGCGCACAAGGGCTCCTCCCTTCCAACTCCTAAGCAGACTCTGATCCTCCCAAAACGCAAGCGGACAAATATCTCCCACTAGCAACCTGCTCAAAATGTTAACGCTCAAACTAAGCACTACTCTGCCAAAATTATACACACACCAAAGCACAACCGGAATACAAAGATCCGAAAAGTGTGTCTCCGTTCAAATAATAGTTATCACAAAGAGCATGCGACGATGCAAAGTCCCACCCGCACGACGAAGCAAAAACAAAGCAAACAAACAAGAAAGGGTATAATGGGATCATCCCTCAACATCGCCTTCAGCATCGTCATCTGAGGCATCCTCCATGCCCAGATCACTGCACTCTGGTATCCTCCTAGCGGCCTGTAACCCCTTGCTAAAGCTCAAGCGGTATGCGGCTCGCACTCAAGCTAATCAATCGCAATCATCCTCATCCCAGAGCGGACCTCCTCTACAATACGGGATCACACCATCTCAAAGTCATGAGACTCGCATAACCTCGACATCCTTCAGCTCCATGGTCAATTGAGTCTTCTCTTTCTTTGGCTGCTCCACCTTCATCTGGACGGGCCATGTCCTCCTAAAGAGCGACCAAACAAAGTTTCTTCACCGCTACCACATGGACGGATTATGGTCCTCCCCAGGCAAAAACGAGCAAAGTCTGTTCACCAAATCTCGGGCACTCTCAAAGCGCGCACGAACGAAGTTATGTCACCGCCTCCCGAAACAAACAAATCTCCGAGTCCATCCGCACTGCCAAGGTATGGAGGCAAGTGTCCTCCCCATCGCGCTTAAGCAATAAGCTCCCACCGCTAATGCTCGTCGACAATTGCCAGCGATAACGTCCAGTAAACATGGAACATAAAAGCATCGGATGCTCCCAGACCGCCACAACACATGTCACGACACCAAGTCACTGTTGGCGTTACCATGGTGATCTGGAGTGATCAAATATGTATTCTCACTGCCAACTCAATATGAGCCTATGAGGTCGCATATAAGAGCATTGGAGAAGTTGGAAAGGTTTGTGTTTGTTTTACCCATATGTGATATGAGTGAAAGACCAAACCTATGATGTTCTAGATGTGGAGGATTTTCATTTCAGGACCTATATTGTGAATATGTGTCATCAGGTAAGTGGTCGGAAGAATCTAAGGGAAATTCATCGAGAATAGTCTCAAGGTTTCGATGAATAGTTTTTAATTCAACGAGTATAGTCATGACATCTCAATGAGTCCGTTTGAAGTCGTCGAATATTGTAATATTATCTCGACGAATTAGACTTGGTTCGTCGAGTATCGTCATGACAGTGTCAACGAGTCAGACTCTGATTTGTCGTATATCGCCTTGTTGCTTGGACGGTTTGCCCTGTCTCGATTCCTCGAGTATATACGTGTTGTTTCGACGAATGGTTCTTGATTCGTCAGATATCGACGTATATATACGACGAATTCTGTTTCCTCTTGTTTATTTTCTTTAAGTCCGGTTCGACGTGGTCTGCAGGTATCGACTGTTTTAGTGTTCAGTATATATACGATATGTACAGTAAATCGAAGATAGACGTACGGTTTTCTTCTGACCTAATCGAGCGAGACGTTCTTCTCCCCGATGGAATTGTTCTGCAAGGTCGTGATCGCTGCTTCTCGTCACCGACCACCCGACTTGTTGCCGTCGCCGAAAATCGTTTCCTAAGCGTCGTCTTCGTTATTGTCGCCTCTCCATTAATGGATCTAGTAATCCGTGGAGACGTTGAGGGCATCCATTCTTCCAACCTAGATCTTGTGTGATAGGAGTCTAAGGGTTCTCCATGCTCGTGTGGATATCGGTTTTGACGTGGACACTATTCTACGTTTGGAATTTCGGACGTTAGCGTTCGTTGGATTTCTTCAGAGCACCTTGGTTGAGTATCGACTCAATCCCGCAAATGTATAATTTATTTATAGCTATGTTACTTCTTGATCAATGTTCAATGCTAGATCTGAATCACTTGTGTTTTTCTTGTTCCTAATTTCGATGCGCATAAATGTTGTGTCGTATAGAAAAACCCAACAGTCACCACATCAAGGACAATAACGGGGAACGGTTCGACAACCGCTAAGATCCCCTGCCTAATGACGACAACATGATCTTCACCATGCAAGATCCCAAGCTTAGCATGTCGTCCAAAAACTAGCACAATCGAGTGAAGGAAGTGATAAAGGCGAAACACATACCAGCCATACCAAGCGTGCATACGACACAAATGCAATCAGGTGCTCCTCGTCTCCAACACCATCTTTCAAGGCAGCACCTCCTCGGGTGACGGAACACCGCCGCGGCCTTTACGACACATGAAGCCCCGGCCAAATACAAGATAGAGTTCAACAATGTGCAACCCGCATGCGCGATAATGCGCATGCGGCAGCCCGCACGCGATAGACTGCGTGTGGAAGCCGCAAGTGGTGATGCCCACGCTCGCAGCACTGAGCGCGCAGCGATGCATGCGCAGCAGCACCCCACGCGGCATCGCGTGCAGCGATGCACGTGCGACATCCCATGCACGGCATCCCGTGTGCTGCTTGCGTGCAAGTACCGTGTGCACCGCAGCGCACCGTGCGCACCCGCTCACTGGCAGCCAGTGCCGCCTCCGACCGCCGGTGCCTCCTCCTGTCGCTGTCTCTTGCCTCCGGCCTTCGTCAACCGCCTCTGCCTCTGAGCACCCTCTTCGAGCCACCAAAACCACCCCGGGGGGCACTCCGTTGTTTTGCTAAAATGGGTAATCAAGGTGATCGAAAAGGAGTGACGTCATTCGTAAGCATAAATTCCGACCCGACGCAATTACTAACACAACCATTTAGAAAATTATAGATAGGCTCGCAAGCCTTAATTTGAAGACAAGCAACTCCTGAGGCGAGAGTGAGCTCTGAGTTTTCCGGCGAGCACGGGCGGAACTACAGTCGGGCACGGTCGGGCACGTGCCCGACCGATATTTCTGTCATCCGCCATCCATTCTCGTCATCTCAGGGCTTCGTCCGCTAGGACTTCTTCTCCCTCGGCTGCTCCGTCCCGTCCCGATCCCGGCTCCGCCTACCCGCCCCGATCTCGGCTCTGCCTACCCTCCCCGATTCTGGCTCCGCCTCCGCCTACCCGCCCCGATCCCGGCTCCGCCTACCCGCCCCGATCCCGTCTCCGCCTACCCGCCCCGATCCCGACTCCGCCTACCCGCCCCGATCCCGGCTCCGCCTCCGCCTACCCGCCCCGATCCCGGCTTCGCCTACCCGCCTCGATCCCGGCTCCGCCTACCCGCCTAGGTGACTTCTTCTTCTTCTTCAAATGCCCATCAATGTTTTCAATTTTCATGGCCTTTAGTTTTTGAAAACTCATACACTACAATGAAATCTGGACTGAACAGTCCAGATTTCAGTTGTGAAATCTGGACTGTTTCAGTCCAGATTTTAGTTGTGAAATCTGGACTGTTCAGTCCAGATTTCAGTTGTGACTGTATGAGTTTTCTGTAGGCTGTAGTGTTTGGCACGTTTTAGCTAATTGGCTTACTGCTTAATTTACAGAGTTTGAGCAAAATTTACAGAGTTTGAGCTTTCCCAGTGGGATCCTCCTCCTTACAGAGTGACTGGAGGTGGAGAGGTGGTTGCGGAAATCGCAATAGTGGAGATAAAAACGCACCAAGGGTAACGATCTCTTCCTCTCAGTGTTTGTAATTTTTTTTGTGCAATGAGAGTCCCCTCACGCCAATTTGGTTGAGGATGGGGACTCCGTCAGGGCGTGGGATTGCGACCCCGATGTATTTTGATGTGTGAGCTGCACGAAGAGTCCCTTTCCCACTGTGCGGTGGAGAGCGGGGACTCCGCCAGGGCGTGGGATTGCGACCCCGGTGTAGTTTTCTGCTTTTACTTTGCTTAGGAGGGCCACCCGCCTTCAATTGGACGTGGTGTGTGTTTCCCTTGATTCATTGCGAACCTCTGTCCGTCCCAGGCATATTTTTATGCATTAGTGATCCAACGCGCGAGTCTGGATTTAGGCATACTGTGTGAAGCCTACCCGTGGCGGTAAGCCCGGATCGGTGATGTTTGTGATGTGCATAACGATTAGCCCTTGTTGCGCTAACAGGAATGTCTCGTTGATTTTATGCAGTGTGTTTAGTTAGTGCAATGGAGAAATTTTTTTCTAAAAAGGAGCATGTCAAAGTTCAATAGATTCTCAGGAGTTAGTTTTAACTATCAAAAGAAGTCGCGTAGAAGAGTTTAAAATAGAAAATTTACCTTCAGATCCAGGCTTAAGACATCCTATAAATTCCTATGATGCAAATGTTCAAGAGTCAGTACGAAGATATTATTTGCAGAAAGGTCCTTGTCAACCTCAGTTAGAAATATTTCCCCAAACAGAAATCGGAAAAAAAGCTCGGCGCTTTAATAGGAATTGGTTTAATGAGTTTAAAGGCTGGTTAGAATATAGTAACCAAAAGGATGCAGCATTTTGTCTTTACTGTTATATTTTCCCCCAAAAAGGTTGTTAGTCTACTTTTACTACTAGAGGATTCAGAAATTGGAAAGATAAAACAGTATTGTAAAAACATGTTGGAACTCACACTACTCCACATAATGCTTCTAGAAAACTTTGCGAGGCTTTGATGAATCAAAAATAGGGTATTGAAATTGCTTTTGCGAGACAAGAAAAACAACAAAGTATAGATTATCGTGCTCGTTTATGTGCTTCAATTGATTGCGTTAGATTTCTTTTATGACAATGATTGTCTTTTCGTGGTCACGATGAGAGTAAAGAGTCTATCAATCGAGGCAATTTTTTGGAGCTTATGAATTTCTTGTCTCGCATAATGATGACATTAAGGCAGTTGCGCTTCAAAATGCTCCTCGAAATTTTCAGCTTATATCACCTAAAATTCAAAAAGAAATCGTTTCAGCAATTGCAACGGAGACAACAACAAAAATCGTTCATGAGATTGAAGAAGATTGTTTTACAGTTTTAGTGGATGAATCGCGTGATGTTTCTACAAAAGAGCATATGTCCGTTGTGTTACGCTATGGGAAATCCAGTGGTAAGATTGTGGAGCGTCTTCTTGGTTTTGTTCATGTAGCCGACACTACTGCATTATCTTTAAAAGCTGGTATTGAGTTGTTATTTATGCAATATGGTCTTAGTATATCTAACTTGTGTGGGCAAGGATATGATGGCGCTAGCAATATGAAAGGCGAGTTTAGAGGGCTAAAAGCTTTGATTTTGAATGAAAACAGGTGTGTTTTTTATGTTCATTGTTTTGCACATCAACTACAGTTGGTGCTAGTAGCGGTTGCAGAAGGAAATTCTGATATTGCCGAGCTTTTCACACTTATTAGCACTGTTTTGAATGTTGTTGGCGGTTCTTGTAAACGGCGTGATTCTCTTCGAGCATTGAAAGTTGATCGGGTTGCTAGAGAGCTCGGTTGCGGGGAGTTGGAAAGTGGTCAAGGGTTGAATCAAGCTTTAGAGCTCAAACGTGCCGGAGACACGAGATGGGGTTCACATTATGTGACAGTTTTAAATTTCATTCGTATGTTTTCATCGATTGTTGATGTACTGGAGATTGTTGTAATTGATGGGGCAGATGGAAACCAAAGAGGGATGACAAGCACAATGTTACAAGTTATCCTGACTTTTAAATTTGCATTTGTGATTCATTTGATGGAACGTATTTTGTCAAAAACTAACGAGTTATCACAAGCGTTGCAAAAAAAGAATCAAGATATTGTCAACGCAATTCATTTTGTAAAGTTGTCAAAATTGCTATTATTACAGATGAGAAATAATGAAGTTGAGTGAGAATCCTTTATTGTTGAAGTCTCTATGTTTTGTTGTAAACATGACATAGAAGTTCTAGATATGAATGAAAAGTTCGTTCAATCAGGTAGATCAAGACGCAACGCACGTGAAATTACAAATTTACATTTTTTTCAGTATTGAAATATATAATGCAGTGCTTGACTGGATGTTAAATGAGTTAAATGACCGTTTCGATGAAGTAAACACCGAATTGCTGTTATGTGTCGCTTATCTTGACCCAAATGATCAATTTGTTGCTTATGATAAACAAAAACTAATTCATCTTGTTGAATTATATTCATATGATTTTACTCCGATAGAGTTGCAGTTACTTGAAAGACAACTTGACATATACATTTGTGACATGCGAACTGCATCACCGGATATATTTTCAGAAGTTAAGGAAATCAGTGGACTGCTTCAAAAAATAGTGGAATTAAAAAAAACAAGAGATTTATCAACTAGTTTTCAGATTGTTAAAGTTGGCTTGTCTCTTACCAGTTGCAACAGCTAGTGTTGAAAGAACATTTTCGGCAATGAAGATAATAAAAAATCGTCTGCGAAACAGGATGAGAGATGAATGGATGAATGATTGTTTGATGACTTACATTGAAAAGGATACAATTACAACTGAAGAAATTATTTCACGTTTTCAGAGCATGTGTCAACGTAAAGTCGCTTGTTGATCTGTAAATTTTTTTAATGTTCTGCTATCTTCTTCTACTTTCAATAAAATGTATGTTAAAATTTATTGTGCCCGGGCGGTTTTCAAATCCTAGTTCCGCCACTGCCGGCGAGATCGTGGACTTAGCCCGATCCTCTGCTTAGGAATCCACTCCGCTCCTCTTCTTATGTAATGACTCCGTGGACTTAACCAAATTTTCTGGCTGGAACGTTTCCATCAAGATTCTGTGGACTTAGTCAAATTTTCAGGTCGGAACGCTTCTATCGATGTTCTGTGGACTTAGTTAAGTTTCCAAGTCTGAGCGCCTCCATCGATATCCCGAAGGACTTGGTTTCATTCCCTTATTTTTGTACTTTACACTTGTAACAGAGAAGCATTTTGTCGGTCTATGAGATCAAATCTCAATCCCTATAAACTCAAAAGAACTAGTGAATTTTGGCTCGTCACAGATCCAGTCATGTGATTTTTCATCCTTCCGGATTTTCTACATTAAAAACAAGTCTTTTGCCATTTATTATTGTTTGCTTTGACTGTTTGTGCGCCCGGTTCAATTTCATGCCAAGAGCGAAACACCATATGACCCCCAATAATTATTATTATATTTTGACAGGGGAAGAACACGTTACTTTGCCGGAGATGTAGGATCTGTTTGGCTTTGTATTAGTTAGAACAGGTGCTCCACTTAAATTTCATTAATTACAATTGATTAAAACATTAAAGGAGCAGACAAAATACTGCGCCATATTTATTGTAACTCATAAATAATATTAAAAACACCCTCCCGAGTCCCGACTACTTAGTACTACCCCGCCCTCTTATTCCCGCGAAATTTTATGGTTTGGGCCCGGACCAAAATTATTGTTCAGGCTCATGTAATTTTGAGTCTGAACAATAATTTAGGAAAAAATACGGTGCGAATAGTCAAGGTGTATTTGGGAAATACGTATAGGTTTTGCGCCTTTTAAAAATACACTTTGTACATCTATTTTTAGGAAAAGTGTTCAGCACTAAAGTTGTAGATATCGTCGAGATCTACAACTTTCGTGTTGAACACTTTTCCTAAAAATACATGTACAAAGCGTATTTTCAAAAGACACGAAAAATTAGTAGAAAGTGCGGTGCGAATAGCCAAAACAACGGTGCGGATAGCAGCGCCCTTTTAAAATACAGATATTTTCTTTTGTCCTGTGTAATTACTTTTTTTAAAGGCAAAATTAAAAAAATGGTGCCTAAACTTTGGGACATTTTTCAAATCAGTCACTAAACTTTCAAATGATTCAAATAGATTCTTAAACTATTAAAATCAGTTCAAAGTAATCTCAAATTGGTCCCTATGAGGGTAGGTTATTTGTACTGGTTTTAATAGTTTAAGGATCTATTTGAATCATTTGAAAGTTTAGAGACTGATTTGAAAAAGTTCCCAAAATTTAGGGACCAATTTGATAATTTTGCACATATTCTGATATTCATTTTTATTAAGGGCAAAATTATCAAATTGGTCCCTAAACTTTGGGATCTTTTTCAAATTAGTCCCTAAACTTTCAAATGATTCAAATAGGTCCCTAAATTATTAAAATCAGTTCAAATTAATCTCAAATTGGTCCCTATGAGGGTAGGTTCATTGTACTGGTTTTAATAGTTTAAGGACTTATTTGAATTATTTGAAAGTTTAGGGACTGATTTGAAAAAATTTCCAAAGTTTAGGGACCAATTTGATAATTTTGCGTTTTTATTATCGTGTCACATCTTATATGAAATATTTAAAATAATGTATTTTTAATTCAAATAAGACTCAAAAAAAACAACTGAGACAGTGAGACATTAAAATTTTCTCTCAGTCATCGCACAAATTCAAGATATTTTTGATATACCATTCCTTATTCTCTCGCGTGTATTTCAAAAATAACGTTATGTCACACGTTAAAACACGTAAGCTCGGGCCCGATCCGGACGATGATCTTCGTCCGGAACCCAGACAAAAAAAATTCGTCATTTAGGGGATCATTTTATTATTAATATGTGAAAAATCTAGAAAACAAACATAAAAGAAATTAACGGGAGAACCAGTGGAATATATATCTATATCTGTAATATATACAGAAAAACATTCTGTATCATTTTTAATAGGGCCCTCCGTGACATTTTCGAGCCGATCTGATCCAAGTGCAAAAGGGTCGGACCGGACCGATGGCACGCCGAGAATCGCAAGCATCCGAGGAGACCGAGAAGGTGATAGTGTCGCTCGAAGCATCCGGGTGGTGGTCAAAGTGGAATCCTCTACCCGTTGCCCCTAGGTGGGTATAAATAGGCAATCCCTTTGAGTTACTACGGGTATCGGATATCCGTGTATCCAAACCGACCCGTTAAGGCTCCAAACCCGATATTTATCCAAATATACATTTATCATCTCCTCCTATTTTTGTGACAAATAATGTGTGCGTCTCGGAGTGCAGAAAGTAGAGTGTACCAAAAGAAAAGTTTTTGACTTTACATAATTTCATAATAGTTAGCACATTTAAACATAAGTAAGAGTTTTCAAAGAACAGTAACATAAACATTCAAACATAAAGTGCTACTCAGAAATAAATAACTCTGAAAACAAAATAACAATGGATCAAAAAAATATAATAATTTCACTCAAACAGTAGATCATCATCATCCATGTCAATATCTATTTTCTCTCATCCATCTTCACCAGTGTCTGTAAAAAATTTCATGAGTTAGACTCTAATAATTCATAAATATATGCAGTGACGTATCAAAGTAAACTAGCTCTACCTAAGTGAGCTTAGTATTTGTAGCAGTAGTGCAGTAACACTGTCAGAATCTCTATCTAGTCTCAGAAGAACCAGCCAAGTTATGATTTTAATAAATCACACATTGTTATCTTGCACATTAGTAACAACTATGTATCTTATCATATGACTTGGCACACCGTCATTTATAATTTTATCAAATGTGGAATAATGTGCTATGATCCCTAATGTTACGCCTATAAATTATAAAAATTTCCGTCGTCGGGGATTTAGGGTTACGCCTATAAATTATAAAGACTTTTTGAAACGGAAGCTAACGAGATCGTGGGAACACTCAACCACAAACGAAGTCAAGTAAAAGACAGCAGCAAAAGTAGCACAAGAGTTTCCAATTGAGATCAACTTCTGTTACAGGCCGAGGCATACAATGCCGGACATGATTTTACAATGTACTTGGGGAATAAAAAAATACAGCAAGAAGTTAACCGCGCTGACTGATTCCAGTAATCGCACAAAAGCCTACTCGCCAGCTGAGACCGCCTAACTGCGGCTAACCGCATGAACTGCTGTTATTGCAAATGCTGAGCCAGGAATAGAACCTGCTGATTGACTGGGCGAACTGCTTTGCTTATCCGCAACTCTGGGGAAGAGACCAAGCCGCAAAGACCTCGACCTACTGCTTAACTGCAGACTGTATCCTCGAACTGTTTCACACCAACGTTCTCGCTAGTCGCCCAGCCGCCCGGTGTTAGTCGCACAACCTGCACATAACCAACTTCCTTAGTCGCAGCGGTTAGAAAACCGTAACCGCAAAATCAAACGCGAGTTTGCTCTTACTGTTCACTACTAATCATGACAAGCCGAGGTGTCCTATTTATAGATGTGAGAAGGAGTGTCGTTAGCACCTACACCGATAGGATAAACACCTATCAACTCTATCGGCTAACACACTGTATCCGTACAGAGTGGACACCAAACCAGTTCGCCAGGTCGTGCCAATCAACAATGCCTAAATGACGACCAGTCTGTCTAACCACGCAAACACTGTTACAAGTCCGCGTATCCGCAGCCTGTGACTTGGACGAAATCTGTTCAGCCAATACTGCCAAACTCGACGAATACAAGAGCTGTCTGTTTCAGGCGAACTCATCGAGCACCGACCAGACCGCCCCAAGGCGAACTAGGTAACTAACTGGACTCAGCCTCCCCCCAGTCCATGTCCACCAAACTCTGCGGTCACCAAACTTAATCGCGCCACAAGATACCAAGATCGCGCCCTACTGAACAACTTCAGTCCGCCACCATGCGTAATGCTCCATCAGTCAGCGCGACCTCCAGGCAACCTGTGTAACCACGCAAACACTGTAGACATCGTGTGTGAAGCCTACCCGGACATGTTAGTCTAGATCGGTGATGTTGTATTTGTTATGATTTGCCGGAGAAGACTCTGTGCTTTGAGTTTTCGGATTTCTACGAGGTAGATTGCAGCAGGGATCCTTGGAGGTTAGCTCCAAGGCGCACCCGGAAAACTGAGCGGAATCGTTGTTCTGCTAACTTGGCGTTCTGGGAACCGGCCTTGAACATAACTGGGTTATGTGATTGATTGAAATATTAGGATCCGAGAGAAGCTTGGCCCATGCGTACGTCTTAATGTGAACTACGCGGTTGAGCAATGGGCAAGTGGAATTGGACCTGAGCTATGTGGTTTGGTGCGAGAGACCCGAAAAGGGGACTGGATGTTTGCATAGTCGGAAGCCTTAGACAGTGACCAGGAAGGATAAAATGCTCATGTTGTTGCCATCCTGGGGGTGGTGGTGAAGACGCTGAAGTGTCAGGATTCACCATTAATGTGCCCTGAGTGCACGGGGTGTTTGGCTGTGCGAGCCTACACCTATGGCGAAGTATGTTTATACATAATTGTTTAGCTGGGCTAATGATATGCAGGGAAGGAGCACTGTGTTCCCGAGAAAGGGATGGGGTCGTTATAATTTGGTCGGCTTTAGCTGACCGTTGCCTGTTTGCCACCGTGCGGTGGAATGTTGCTTGCAGGTGCTGCGAAGCCAAGTGCAAAAAAGCAGGTTGGAGCCCATGTTGTCGTGCTGGCCCTCGAAAGCCTTAGCGTATAGTTGTTTTATTTTGTCATGTGTGGCCAGCCTGCGAGCCGATGTACGTAAGATACTATTTGATAAGTGATATCTTTGTAAGGCCATAAGGCCGTGTACCCTTTCATTGTATTTGGGTTTCAATCCTATTGTGTGGATGTGGACATTAATGATTATGGATTTAAGTTTTGAGTTCTTTCAATTATTTAAAAGATTCCGCTAGAATGCTCTGTGTAGCACGAGTAGTCTAATTGGAATGTTTGGTTATTAATACGTAACCCTTCCATCTGTCCATAGTATATGGCGTCGGGTTCCAGCTGGACCTTCTATTATATGTCATACGACGGATGAGGGTGTTACAATTTGGTATCAGACTTCTGGTTACAGTCAGGCTTAAATGAATTCGTGGGCGAATTCTTTTAAGGGGTGGTGAGCACATGCGTGCGTCATCGTTATAACATCAAAAAGAACCCATGAATGTCCACTTAAGAATGAAAAATACACTTGTTTTGTGAAATCTGAGTGTTCCAATGATTGCTTTTAGCAATTTGGTTGTCGTCTAATCGTGTGTCTTTGCTTATATAGGCAGCTAGGAGCAGTGATGTTCAATCAGAGCGTCCGCAATCGGCAGAAAGTAGTGCACCGAGAGACATGCCTACTACACCTCCTTCATCGGAAACCATTAGGATGGTTGCTGAAGCCGTATTTGCGGATAGCAGCGCCCTTTTAAAATACAGATATTTTCTTTTGTTCAGTGTAATTATTTTTTTAAAGGCAAAATTAAAAAAATGGTCTCTAAACTTTGGGACCTTTTTCAAATCAGTTCCTAAACTTTCAAATGATTCAAATAGATCCCTAAACTATTAAAATCAGTTCAAAGTAATCTCAAATTGGTCCTTATGAGGGTAGGCTACTTGTACTGGTTTTAATAGTTTAGGGACCTATTTGAATCATTTGAAAGTTTAGGGACTGATTTGAAAAAATTTCCAAAGTTTAGGGACCAATTTGATAATTTTGCACATATTCTGATATTCATTTTTATTATCGTGTCACATCTTATATGAAATATTTAAAATAATGTATTTTTAACTCAAATAAGACCCAAAAAAAACAACTGAGACAGTGAGACATTAAAATTTTCTCTCAGTCATCACACAAATTCAAGATATTTTTGATATACCCAATAAATTATTCGTGTTCAACATTAATAATTAATTTTGATTATTCAAACTGAAGAAAGATAAAATTTTTGCCTGTTCAAATGATGAATTAAGATAAAAGCAACGCCAGTTACACCGTCACAAATGGGATCATTTCTAGCAGAGATTGAATTCGAGCGAAACATGGGCAGATAATAGTGCAACTCTGGCACGAAAACAAGCTAAGTGAAGACCATTCCTTATTCTCTCGCGTGTATTTCAAAAATAACGTTATGTCACACGTTAAAACACGTAAGCCCGGGCCCGATCCGGACGATGATCTTCGTCCGGAATCCAGACAAAAAAAATTCGTCATTTAGGGGATCATTTTATTATTAATATGTGAAAAATCTAGAAAACAAACATAAAAGAAATTAACGGGAGAACCAGTGGAATATATATCTATATCTGTATTATATACAGAAAAACATTCTGTATCACTTTTAATAGAGCCCTCCGTGACATTTTCGAGCCGATCCGATCCAAGTGCAAAAGGGTCAGACCGGACTGATGGCACGCCGAGAATCGCAAGCATCCGAGGAGACTGAGAAGGTGATAGTGTCGCTCGAAGCATCCGGGTGGTGGTCAAAGTGGAATCCCCTACCCGTTGCCCCTAGGTGGGTATAAATAGGCAATCCCTTTGAGTTACTACGGGTATCGGATATCCGTGTATCCAAACCGACCCGTTAAGGCTCCAAACCCGATATTTATCCAAATATACATTTATCATCTCCTCCTATTTTTGTGACAAATAATGTGTGCGTCTCGGAGTGCAAAAAGTAGAGTGTACCAAAAGAAAAGTTTTTGACTTTACACAAATTCATAATAGTTAGCACATTTAAACATAAGTAGGAGTTTTCAAAGAACAGTAACATAAACATCCAAACATAAAGTGTTACTCAGAAATAAATAACTCTGAAAACAAAATAACAATGGATCAAAAAAATATAATAATTCTACTCAAACAGTAGATCATCATCATCCATGTCAATATCTATTTTCTCTCATCCATCTTCACCAGTGTCTGTAAAGAATTTCATGAGTTAGACTCTAATAATTCATAAATATATGCAGTGACATATCAAAGTAAACTAGTTCTACCTAAGTGAGCTTAGTACTTGTAGCAGTAGTGCAGTAACACTGTCAGAATCTCTATCTAGTCTCAGAAGAACCAGCCAAGCTATGATTTTAATAAATCACACATTGTTATCTTGCACATTAGTAACAACTATGTATTTTATCATATGACTTGACACACCGTCATTTACAATTTTACCAAATGTGGAATAATGTGTTATGATCTCTAATGTTACGCCTATAAATTGTAAAACTTTTCCGTCGTCGGGGATTTAGGGTTACGCCTATAAATTATAAATTTTTTTGAAACGGAAGCTAACGAGATCGCGGAAACACTCAACCACAAACTAAGTCAAGTAAAAGACAGCAGCAAAAATAGCACAAGAGTTTCCAATTGAGATCAACTTATGTTACATGCCGTGACATATAATGCAGGACAAGATTTTACAATGTACTTGGGGAATAAAAAAATACAGCAAGAAGTTAACCGCGCTGACTGATTCCAGTAATCGCACAAAAGCCTACTCGCCAGCTGAGACCACCTAACCGTGGCTAACCGCATGAATTGCTGTTATTGCAAATACTGAGCCAGGAACAGAACCCGCTGATTGACCGGGCGAACTGCTTCGCTTATCCGCAACTCTGGGGAAGAGACCAAGCCGCAAAGACCTCGACCTACTGCTTAACCGCAGACTGTATCCTCGAACTGTTCCACACCAACGTTCTCGCTAGTCGCCTAGCCGCCTGGTGTTAGTCGCACAGCCTGCACATAACCAACTTCCTTAGTCGCAGCGGTTAGAAAACCGTAACCGCAAAATCAAGTGCGAGTTTGCTCTTACTGTTCACTACTAATCATGACGAGCCGAGGTGTCCTATTTATAGATGTGCGGAGGAGTTCCGTCAGCACCTACACCGATAGGATAAACACCTATCAACTCTGTCGTCTAACATACTGTATCCGCACATAGTGGACACCAAACCAGTTCGCCAGGTCGTGCCAATCAACATTGCCGAAATGACGACCAGTTTGTCTAACCCCGCAGACACTGTTACAAGTCCGCGTATCCGCAACCCGTGACTGCGACGAAATCTGTTCAACCAATACTGCCAAACTCGACGAATACAAGAGCAGTCTGTTTCAGGCGAACTCATCGAGCACCGACCAGACCGCCCCAAGGCGAACTAGGTAACTAACTGGACTCAGCCTCCCCCAGTCCATGTCCACCAAACTCTGCGGTCACCAAACTTAATCGCGCCACAGGATACCAAGATCACGCCCTACGGAACAACTTCAGTCCGCCACCATGTGAACTGCTCCATCAGTCAGCGCGACCTCCAGGCAACCTGTCCGTGCAACTGTGCTTACTCCACGATCCAACACCCAGACCGCAAGCATAGATCCATGTCGGACACCGGCGAGCTCCAAAGAGTCTACAACAAACCCGCGGATAAACAAACCTATCTTTTCGGTTACACCACCGGAGTGTTTGCTGGTCCAGACCGTCAGAGAAGAACTACAGCTGAAATCGGCTGCCCGGCTAAACTATCCGCCAAGACTATCCGCCTAATCTGCGCTGTCTCTATGGTCTGTGCGGACTCTCCAACATGTCCGCCCGACTTCCCACAACTTCACACTTCAACTATTTCAACATAAATACCGATGTAGGAGATAACGTGAAGGTCATTCCAAATTTGACGGCCACACAAGATGCTTGGAGTACTATAACAAATTTTACCTTGTGGAATTTTACTTAGAAGAGTTTCCTAAAATTAGGGTTGTCGGTAAAGGCAAAACATGCACTCGCATTATTAATACACGATCGTTAATTAAATGAAAAAAAAATTCCGTGCGACACCCCCACGGTAATAAGCTGTGGGTTTAAATACTGCCTGGACCCACTTTTTTTATTTTCTTTCGCGATTTCATCGGGGACAACTGCGAACCAGCGAAAACCCTAGTTCAAGCTCTGCTTCCATCCTCCTCTTCTGACCTCCTTGGCGAAAGCCCTAGTTCCCGTCGATGTTAAGGAACCAGGTTTTGGTCGTCGACGCTGCCCAAACTCCCATGAGAGGACCGACAGGACCAATCGTAAATTATTACAAATACAGTCGTAATTGGTGTATATTCATACAACTAGAAAATGTAGGATAAAATCCAGTTGGAAAAATAGTTTATGCATACAGTCATAAAAACCACAAAATACAATTGAAAAATTAATTACTGCATACAGTTTTTAAAAGTCAGGTAAGCTTCAGGACTTAAATTATTACAAATACAGTCGTAATTAGTGTATATTTATACAGTTAGAAAAATGTAGGACAAAATCCAATTGAAAAAATAATTTGTGCATACAGTTATAAAAAAACAGTGGTTACGGAAGTGCAGACGAAGCTCAAAAAGATCATTGGAACACCGAATAGCTTGAAAATGGGGTAGAAGACGGTGGAAGCTTGAGCGGGAGCTAGGGCTTTCGCCGTAGAGCTAAAGTCTTCGCCGTGGAGGAGGATGAAAGGGGAGCTGGAGTTAGCTAGGGCTTTCGCTCGTTTGTATTCTTATTTCGGGTGAAATCGTGAAAAAAATAGAAAAGTGGGCCCATTCGCTATTTAAAGGTGCAGGGTTTTCCCTTGCGGGTGCGGCACGGAAAAATTTTCGTGATTAAATGGTCTGGTAGGTATCTTTCGGTACTTTTTACTCTAATTTAGGTATGGTCTGGTAGGTATGCCGGAGAAAATTTAGATTTATTAAGGCGATTGGTATTAACATTACACTTTTGGATATTCGCACTGCGTTTATTCCTAATTTTTTGCGCCTTTTGAAAATACTCCGTGTACATGCATTTTTAGGAAAAGTGTTCAACACGAAAGTTTTAGATCTCGTCGAGATTTACAACTTTCGTGTTGAACAATTTTCCTAAAAATGCACGTACAAGACGTACATTAGAAAATACGCTCAGATTTCGCGTCTTTTAGAAATACGTCTTATACATGCATTTTTAGGAAAAGTACACGAAAGTTGTAGATCTCGTCGAGATCTACAACTTTCGTGTTGAACATTGTTCCTAAAAATGCATGTACAAGGAGTATTTTCGAAAGATGCGAAAAATTAAAAGTAAATATAGTGCGAATATCCAAAAGTATAGTGCTAATAACAATCGTCTTTATTAAAGGCAAAACATGTCCCCCGCATTTTTACACGACCGTTAAATGAGCTGCCAACAATTTCATGTGAACGCATAAAATAATATTAGTTTAGTAAACTAAATTTTAATTATATGCTCTACCAAACGTCAGGATTTTGGTCCCGGTATAGGGGATGGGACACCTATTAATTTATAGAGGACTGTGTCTCGAAGTACTGGGCACTCACAATTTATGTCATGAGCATATATTTATGTAATTTTCTCCTAATATAAAAAACCTTTTTCGGCATCGGATTTTTTGAATGTGAGAAACGAAGGAAAAAAAAGAAGCCGTATACTGTTGATTTTTTCATAGTGAATTTTTTTGGATGCTGGTGATTGTGATTTTTTTCCCGAATTTGAGATTTTTTCACGTTAAATCTTTGTGTTTTTTTTGCTTGATTTCTCTGCGATTCTTGTGTGCTTCGTGGACGTCGTATTCCCTAACAACACCTGTATGCATGCATGCCACGTGGTCAATTCGAGGAACCAGCACAAATGTATTAGGGAATTGTTGTTAGATATTTATATATAAGTTTGTTCGTGTGTTATACCGACTCGGAATAAGCTTACGGGTTCGTGTCATATTAGGGTCTTGCTCTCATGAGCGGAACTAGCCATGGGCACGGTAGGGCACGGTAGGGCACGTGCCCGACCGGTTTTGGGCGGAACTAGCCCTGGACAGGAGGTTCTTCTTCTTCTTCGGGCACGTGCCCGACCGATTTTGGGCCGAACTAGCCCTGGACATGAGGTTCTTCTTCTTCTTCTTGAAATCTGGACTGATTTCAGTCCAGATTTCTGTGAAAAGTTGATTTGAACGCACCATTGTGCTAATCTTCGAGTATTTTAATGTTAGGTACACACCATTGTGTTGCTGGAATCCATCGTGAAGTGTTGATTTGGAGCTCCAATCGTCTTTTGTTGCTGGAACACACCATTGGTAATTACTCTTGTTCTCCGGTTTTCTGTTTTAGTTTGCTTAGGAGTTAGGAGGGTCACCCGCCTGCAAAAAAAAAAAATTTGGGGGCGCTGCCCCCGAACCCCCGCTCAAGGTGCGCTGCCCCCCGAACCCCCCTAATTGACAGTATTTAGATTGTGCCCGTGCGACTTCAAAAATCTAGTTCCGTCACTGCTTGCTCTATACTGGAAGTACTATAAATACGCATTTCATACATAGATGTGGTATTCGTAGAATACTTTGAGCGGAGCCTTCTACATTCTCAAAGTAACCGCTAGGGTTTCCACTCTAACCCCGCTCCAGAGCGATTTCACCGTCGTCGCTCTCTTCATCGTGATTTCCGTTCGCGTGTTCCTCCGCCGCAGATCGCTATTTCTCTTGCTCGAATCCACTTACCTCGCCCTGGTTTTCTTGTGATAACTTCGCTGCTGGAAGATCGAGAAGGAGAGTAATTTCGTTCTGGCGATTTCTCGATTCCGCCACTGTTCGCCGCTTCTACTGTGCGTGTCGTCATTGCTGGAAGGAATTTTGCAAGATCGTGAAGCAGGATCTCGTGTGACGCTATTAAGATCGCAGATCTCTGTCGCTAATCGGAATATTCCACCACGCGCGTGCTCTCGATCGCTAGTTTCCGGTTCGCAAGATTGCAGATCATGAAGGAGACTCGGCTTACCGGTGCAGGATCGTGGATTTGCCGCTGTATTTCATCGGATGCCTCGCCAGGCGCCGGAAAAGGGACCTTCGCCTCCTATTTGAAGTACCTCCAGGAGTGCAGTATTTTGTTTTTTTTTTCTTAACCTAGATCTGGACTGACTTCTTGCCCTAGACCAGAGGGATCAAAGTTTAGAAAAGCTTTAGCCAGTAGAGTCGCAAGTTCTGAAAAACAAAAACCGCAAGCACCGCAAGGAGCGGGTCTTGGATTTTGGTTCCAAAGTCGTTTCCATCCAGATCCGCCGCCATCGCCGCGTGGCTCTGTGCCGTCACCGCCTGGATCAAATCAGCAACATATCTGTTTTGGTATTCAAACTTCCAAAAATTTTATTGGTATGGTGTTGGACTTCTAGAGATCAAGAGAGGTTCTCTGGAGGAGTTTCCTACCTCCTTGGTGTTACTTGGAGAGCAATTTTTTTTCTGTATTGGAATCGAAGAAACTGCCACGCCTCCGAGCGACTCAGGTGATTTTTTTCTGATTACTGTTCTAGCTTTATCAAGATGTCGAATGTTACCTCCTATGACATCGTTAAGATAAAGTCGTTCGACCTCTCCGACTTCCACACTTAAAAATTGCATGTCCAACTTGGTATGAAGGAACTTGAGATTTTCTACACAGTCCTGAGTGATTTTGCCACCACCGAAGATGACGTGAACGAATTACAGTGGAGAAAGGACGAAGACTTTTGCAGGGACTACCTCCTAAATTCACCGAACACCAGGCTCGCCCTAACCTACAATGGTCATAAGACTGTAAAAGAGATTTGAGATCGCTTGAATGCGCACTTCCAGAAGGAAGAGGGGTTATGAGGACTCTCCTTGGGGAGAGACTCTTCACTTCAAAATTTAATTTAAACTCGTCAATCACCTCTAAAATAGTTGAACTGTAGAGTTTGCGTCTCAAGTTGGCAGACGATAAGTCTGACATCTCGGAAAATCTCTTTGTGTGCCTAATTCTTAGCAAGCTACCTCCTGAGTGGTTCACCTTCAAGACTGAAATGCACATGTTGAGGGAAAAGTACACATTGGATGAACTCAAAAGGTTCATTCATATCGAGGATCAAAATATCGCTGGCAAGAGTTTGGAACAAAGTGGTCAGTCCTCACAGGCTGTCAACTTCATTTCTCGACCCAGCAAGCCTCGACGGAAGCCACCAACACCCAAAAGTGAAGCCTCTACACAGTTGGCGCCTAAAAAGCACTCTTTCAAAAAGAAGAAGGGGCAAGTGCCACAACTGCGGCAAGTGGGGTCACTAGGCGGCTGATTGTAAGGCTCTTAAGAAAAAAAGGAGGAAGCCCCACAAAATATGTGAACATGTTGTTAGATGTCTTAGATCTCAAGTCCTTCGTGGCTATGATCGGAAGCAGTCACCGCAGTTCAACCTCTGAGTGGTGGCTAGATAGTGATGCTACCTGTCATGCGACGAATGACAGAGGTTTACTAACTGAGGTCAAGGCGGTCCAGGAGAAGGTGAAGAACTGCAATGAAGGAGAAACCGACGTGACTCATGCTGAGACAGCCGAGCTGATTCTCTCATCATGTAAAATTTTATTTTTAAACAATGTTAAAGTAATTCCTACATTAACTAAAAATATAATTTCAATGAGTCTGTTAGATAAGGCTGGGATGTCCTTCACAACTCAAAACAGTAGAGTGACCTTAACAGTCAATTCAAATTATTTTGGGTGTGCGTACCTGATCAATGGAATGTATAGACTTAGCTTAAACAATGATAGCATTAACCAAATAAGTTCGAAACTTATTGATCCTAAGTTATTACATAACAGACTTGGACACATGAACTATAGGAAAATGCTAGATCTAGCGAAGAGTCATAACATTCCCTTAGATCTGTCCATTCGATTTGACAAGTGTGAGGTGTGTTATCAAACCAAACTAACTAAAAAGCCTTTCAAATCTATTTCTAGAAGCACGAAACTTCTTGAATTGATACATTCAGACCTCTGTGATTTACGTAGTCACGTCACTAGAGGGAGAAGGAAGTATCTGATTGCATACATAGACGATTTTTCTAGATATTATCATGTGTATCTGTTAAAATCGAAAGACGAAGCTTTTAAGACATTTAACACCTTCAAGTCTCGTGTGGAAAATCAGTTAAACCTGAAAATTAAAAGATTTAGAACTGATCGAGGAGGAGAATACACTGTTGCTGGGTTCAAGAAATTATGTGCCTCTGAGGGAATAATCCTTGAAACCACAGCTTCTTACTTATCCCAGTCAAATGGTGTTGTCGAGCATAAGAATAGAACTTTAACAGAAATGTTGAACTCTATGCTCCTACCAGCTGACATGCCTAATTCTTTTTGGGGAGAAGCAGTGCGTGCTGCAAATCACATTCTGAATAGAGTGCCTTATTCTCAGCTCACCGCTACCCCGTACGAGCTGTGACACGGTCATCCTTGTAGATACAATCCTTTAAAGACTTGGGGTTGTATTGTTTGTGCGTATACAAGACCTTAAGAGGCCTAAGGTGGGACCTAGGACGACAACATGTGTCTATCTAGGTAGTGCAGATGATAGTGCAGCCGATAGATTTATCAATCTATCCACGAACATCGTGATAGATTCTAGAGATATCATATTCTTTGAAGATAAATTTATCAAGAATCATGGTTTGTCCGTTTCCGGGTATAATGATATGATTTCAGAATCTATCATAGAACCTGAAGCTGACCCTTCTGGTACAGCTCCCCAACCATTAGAGGTGGAACCTGTTCCACTTAGAACATCTACAAGAGAGAGAATCACTAATAACTTTGGTGAGAATTTCGTCACCTACCACTTAGAGGATGATCCATTCTCCTATCATGAAGCAATGAGATCTAGAGACTCGTTGATGTGGGTAGAAGCCATTGATGATGAGATGGACTCGCTGCTACATAACAATACTTGGCATCTAATTGACTTGCAGAAAGACACTAAAGTCCTAGGATGCAAGTGGGTGTTGAAGAAAAAACTATATAGTGATGGGTCTATAGCCAGGTATAAAGCGCGTCTCGTATCTATAGGTTATAAACAACATGGGGGAATAGACTATTTTGATGTTTATTCACCTGTGTCACCTATCGACTATCAGGATTCTTCTGACCTTAGCGTATATCGAGAACTTTATAATTCATCAGATGGATGTGAAAACAACCTTCTTAAATTGAGAGCTTGATTAATAGATCTATATGACACAATCTGAAAGTTATGTGCAGAAAGATCTAAAAGACAAAGTGTGCAAATTAAGTAAATCAATCTATGAGATTAAACAAGCGCCAAAGATGTGGCACATGAAGTTTGACCAGGTGGTAAAGAGCCTCGAATTCCAATCCAGTCTTTCAGATAAATGCCTTTATCACCGCTCAGTGTCGAATCAGACAGTCATCATATGTTTATATGTGGATGATATGTTGATTCTGGGGTCAGATCTTGCTGCAGTTAGGGATATTAAATCTATTCTGGCAGAAGTCTTTGACATGAAGGATCTTGGTCCTGTAGATACCCTATTTGGTATGAAGGTTAGAGTTGACAAGGGTCGAGTTACTCTTAGCCAGACTCATTATATTGATTAACTTTTTTCTACCTAGGGATATGATAATTGTAGACCGATTGAGACATTATTTGATCATAATTATTGAAGCCAGGAAAAATCCCAACCTCAGAAATCAGACCAAAGACGCCTAAGGTTACTGGCTCAGAAGCTAGATCAGACGGCAAAGATGACTAGAACGAAGAATCAGGTCAAACAGGACCCCAGATGTTGCGGCAGGAAGGTCCCACCACGTACCCGGATGCTCGAAAAGAGCAGCCCCTTCTTAACCAAGGATGGCCGAACTGGGTACGAGGGAAGCTAGCTGGCGAGGTCGCAAGGTCGCGACTTGCTCTCCAAGGAAAATGAATCCAAAGATTTAGCTAGTATCCCGAAACTGAAGCGCGCGAGTATCCTACCGAGGATTTCAAGTGCCTCACCTCGTACCCCTGAGGTCCTATTTATAGGCAAATGCAAGGGGAGGGGGGGTCATATTTATACCCCACCCCCTAACGACTAGGCGACTTCCAGAGGAACTCGCACGGGCTGGGCGAGTATCTCGCCTAGTCTCCTACCTGGCGATTATGCGAGGGGAGCTCGCCTATACTCGCCCAGGCCTTCCGCGATCTTGAGTGCTGACTTTGACTCCTGCCTTGACTTGTTGAGTGTTGACTTCTGCTGACCTGGCTGTGGTAGGACCCACCCTCGACGAATACGGGTTGTACACAATCCAACTCTTATTCGACGAGTTGTTGTGCCGAGTATCTGGGTTGCTCGCCTCTTGTGACTGCCTGACGATCTCTATAAATAGGGAGGCCTAAGGTTAAAAAGTCTAAGAAGAAACTCGTCTCTGGTGACGATAACTCGCAGCTACCCCTTTCTCAAACCGCAGCTTACACCAGCAACCCCATGCGCTATGCCAGCACGCAACAGTTGCTCGGCGACCTAGGACTTGACGACATTCCCAATGTCGTTGTCTCTGATGCGAGTTTCCTCGACTCGCTCGTCATCCCTGAGCTCGTCACGACCCTGGCCCCGGAACTCGCCTCCACTCCGGTGCCGCAGCGGGTTGAAATCGTCGACCTGCCAAGTTGTCATATTTGCTGAGATGCTTTCTTGTTCTGACGGTCGTTTCCACTGCTTTCTAACTTGACCATGATACTCGCAGATTCTCCCTCGGGGGGCGCTGACGCGGTTCTGAATGTCGCCCCGTTGAGCTCCGCGTCGCTGGTCGCCCTTCCTGCCGGGAGACTAGTAAAGACCGCGTACACGGTGCGGATCAATATCGGCGGCAAAAGAACATCTGAGGCCTCGGTTCTTTTGGCGAGCAAGGAACTACCGTCGAAGAATCCTCCGCTGAGGAAGATGACCCTGGCGAGCAAGGATCCTTTGCCGAAGGACCCTCAGCCCAAGAAGGATCCGCCGGTGAGCAAGGGTCTCCCGGCGATTTCTGCGCTGCCCGCGAGGAGTTTTGCTCCGCTCGCGGCGAGTTCTGCACTGCCTCCGCCGAGGTCTTCTCTGCCCGAGGAGAGCTCTTCGCTACCCCCGCCGCCTCCTCTTTCAAACGTCGCCACCATCCAGTCGGTAACCGTATCCTTGCTGCTGCCGCCGCCTCTGGTCGCGCCTTCTCAAGTCGCCACGACGCGACTTCCTCCACCTCCTCCGCTGAAGAATCCTCAGCCACCGACGAGTTCGTCGCTCCCTCCGCCTCCTTCATCACATCCCGCGGGCAGTAAGCCGGTCAAGCCGCGACCGAGCTACTTTCCGCCAAGAGTTGCGGATTCTGGACAAGGGGGACGTGGGCAAGGCAAGGCGGCCGAGCACGCTGGTGGGCCATCTTCGAGCCGGCGAGATGAGCCAACTCGTGGATCCTCTCCTCGCCGATCTAGATCTCCTCGCCGCGGTATGTGTTGCTATTGATGTCGTATAGGGCGGCTAAGTACCCTGTCTAACCTGGCGACTTTCATTTGCTGTCAGATCGGTCGGCGACTCCAGGGGCGGCCTTCATCGACGCCATGGGGTTACCGGGCATGGAATATCACCATGCTGCTGCTCGCGCCTACCTGGAGCTGGAGAGCAAGTTTGACCAGCTGGCGATCTGCGAGTCTCATCGCCGAATATCATCGTTGGAAGTGCGGATGTCGAAGATGGAAGAGCTCAAGAGTACTCTGGAGAGCTATGAATCCCGCTTCCACATGGTAAAGGAGAATGATCGTCAGCTGGCGATTAACAACCATCACCTCCAGCTTGTCCTCGACGAGGTTGCCGGCATTCGCGCGAGCATGGGCTCCGTCGGCCGGTTGACGAGGATGGAGGAGCAGTTGCGGCTCGGCGATGACGCGATGGCGCTGGTGACAGAGCACTTCCGGCGGGCGCGCGAGATGGGCTGGGCCGGGCGACATCCCCATCCCCTAGAGAGGCCTAAGCCTTAGAACTTTCTGTATCTTTCTTTTTTCTATTTGAAACTTGCCGAGAGCGACTTTATGGACTATCATTGATTGTAATAAGCGAGTTTGAATCTCGCGTTTTTATCATATTAATTTCTTCTTTGTGTTGTTTATGCGATGTCTTGTCTGGTCTGTGCCGAGTTGGTTCTGCAGGTTGCGATAATGCTTTATCTGTTCTGTGCGACCTACGCAACAGAGTCGGATTACTCGCTTAGGGCACGACTTGGTCTGATACTCGCTGTAAGGAAGATATACCCCCCCCCCCCTTTGGCGCCTATAAATAAAGGGGGTAGGTAGGACATAAGTACGCTGTTGCGCTTTTGAACCCCTAGCTCGCGAGTATCTTTGTCTGCTCGGGCGCTGCGACTTTGCTTTGCTCCTCGCTCTTCTTTCTTCTTCCTCGTTAGAACTCGCAAGATGGTTGGAGACGATGCCAGTGCTCGCCGCCAAGCCCACGCCGCCAACTTCGCTGATGCGGCTTTCAAAAAGTCAATTACAACAGAGCGGGACTTAGAAAATTTCAGGGAGCGACTTTTGCCGGAGGGATACTCGGCCCGACTTCCTAGTCGCAGCGAGCGACTAAACAGATGCATAAAGGGCACGCTGGTCCTCCCCCTTCACCACTTCGACGCCGGTCTGCGACTTCCATTGTGGCCGGAGTATTGCGATATTCTCTGATACTTCGGCATAGTCGCCGCGCAGATCAACCCCAACGGCGTCGCCATCATCATGGGGTTCCTTTGCTACTTGCGCGAGGAGAGGATCATCTTTGATCTTTCCGTCTTCCGCAAAATATTCGCCTTCGCTGCGACCGCCGAGGGCGTGGTGTATTTCAGCAGCCATGTCTGTACTCTGGTGGGGACGGCGAATAAGGTGCATCGCTGGAGCGAGATGTAAGTCGTCGTTGAAGGCGACTTTGGTGACGTCCAGGGAAGGCCGCACCAGCCTGCTGATGTCGCCTTCCTTCCACTGATATTGGGGGGTGTGCGCGAGCAGCTCGTCGAATCGTTCTGAGGTCGTCGGTTCGATGTTATCTTTTGGCGACTAAACGTCAATACACTGTTCGAGGTCCACTATAATGAAGGTAAGTCTTAGCGAGGAACGTCCCTTGCATACTCGTCGCGATAGCTGTTTGTTTACATTACTCGGCCTTTTGCAGAGCCGAGTGAGCTCCCGGCGAAGCCGCTTCCTCCAGCCAAAGAAGTCGTCACCTCGCTTCTTGAGCCCCACTCGCCGGGCCCCGCGACCAAAAAACAGAAGGTGTCGTCGCCGCAACCTGACGACCAGGAGTCGCCGCTCCATGCTCGGCTTCCCCACTTCCACCCCAATTTCAACCTGGGGCTGGATGCGGTGGACGCCTATGGTCGCCCATTGGTGACCTGGTCGGCGGACGAGCATCTGGTGACGTTGAGCACCAATCTCCCCTCCTGGGCGGAGGACGGGGAGGACAAGGGGGAGGCCTTCGCCGTCCTCCACGCGATGTACGGACGAGGCGACGTCGAGTCGATGCTGGATCTCAGCGAGGAGGAACTCGCCCAGCAGGCGGCCTGCTTGCTCGCACGAGCCGTCGAACTAAATCACTTCGCGGCGAGGAGGATGCTGGAGAGGACTAAGGCCTTGAAGATCGTCAGCAAGAAGGCGATTGATCTTGGCATGGAATCCACTCGCTGGCGAAATTATGAGGTAAGTCGCCCATACGCGCGATGTTGATGTTGACACACTTGGATTCTTTTTGCTGACTCCGTTCTTTGTCGCTGCCGAGATAAAAACCGCCAAAAAGCTCTCTGAGTACGAGGCGGAACTCGCCAAGTCTCGGGCTAATCTGGAGGCAGCCCAAATCCGCGCGGCCGAGATGGAATCTCGCCTGGCCATTTTAGAAGCCGGCGCGAGTTCCTCTGCTCCTCAGCCGCGGCCGGAGGACGATCCTCACTATGCCATCAAGCGATCTCGCATCTTGTGGGAGGAGAGGTCGTCGGTTCGCCGTGAGATAGCCCGTGTGGCAGGCAACGTCGTGCTCGCGAGGCTGAGGATCAGCGGGAAGCTTGATGAGGGGGAGGTGTTCACTATTGACGAACTCATCCCTGAGCTGCTCGCCGAGAAAATCTCTCCAGATCGCATACCCTCACTGTCGGCGAGCTCCAGCAGCAGCGACAGCGGTAGCAGCAGCAGCGGCAGTGGCAGCGGCGAGGAGGAGAGCGAGGAAAGCGGCGAGGAAGAGGACGCCGACATTGGAGATGAGGAATATCGGCCTGATACTGGCGACGATGAGTCCTAGTTGCTCGCCGATATTTCTCATACTCGCACAAGATAGTTAGCATCATTTTTGTAACAGACATCTTTTGTAACTTGTAATCATTTTGAAAGAGAAATATACATATAAGTTTAAGTTACCAAGTTGCTGATTTCCTGCTCGTTTGTCTGCTGGTAATACTCGCTAGGCTCATAAGCTCGGGGAGGACGAGTGTACATGACGCTTTACTCGTACGTCGGCGTTATTCATAGTCGCGTAGTCGATACTCGCACGACTGTAGTCGCTCTTCATAACTCGCACCCCGGTACTCGCGCGCAGCTACTCGTCCATATCATATTCGCACTTTGCTATGTCATGCTCGCATATTCGTCGTTGCCTGCACGCATACTCGCCCAATTCTGCTCGCATCATTCCAACGAGGAACTCGGTCTCACTCGAGAAGGTTTTTGGCCAGTATACAGCTCGTGCAGGGACTTGGACTTATGACGACCTGCCACTCGAGGACTCGATATGCTGAAGTCGACGGCTCTTAGGGACCTTGCTCGACTAGAGTGGTGTAGGTTGACTCGGGGAGGCAAGTAGTCGGTCTGCAGGAGAGGAGCTCGCACAGAGGTCTCGGACTACGACATCATTCCAGCGAGAAACTTGGTCTCACTCGAGGAGGTCTGTGGCCAATATGCAAGAGAGGAGCTCGTGCAGGGACTTGGACTTATGAGGACCTGCCACTCGAGGACTTGAACATTTGTTGGAGTCGACGGCTCTCAGGAGCCTTGCTCGACTAGAGTGGTGTAGGTCGACTCGGGGAGGCAAGTAGTCGGTCTGCAGGAGAGGAGCTCGTACAGAGGTCTCGGACTACAACATCACTCCAGCGAGGAACTTGGTCTCACTCGAGGAGGTCGTTGGTCAATATGCAGGAGAGGGGCTCATGCAGGGATTTGGACTTACGAGGACCTGCCACTCGAGAACTCGAACATTTGTTGGAGTCGACAGCTCTCAGGAGCCTTGCTCGACTAGAGTGGTGTAGGTCGACTCGGGGAGGCAAGTAGTCGGTCTGCAGGAGAGGAGCTCGTACAGAGGTCTTGGACTACGGCATCACTCCAGCGAGGATCTTGGTCTCACTTGAGGAGGTCATTGGCCAATATGCAGGAGAGGAGCTCGTGCAGGGACTTGGACTTACGAGGACCTGCCACTCGAGGACTTGAACATTGTTGGAGTTGACAGCTCTCAGGATCCTTGCTCAACTAGAGTTGTGTAGGTCGACTCGGGGAGGCAAGTAGTCGGTCTGCAGGAGAGGAGCTCGTACAGAGGTCTCGGACTACGACATCACTCCAGCGAGGATCTTGGTCTCACTCGAGGAGGTCTGTGGCCAATATGCAAGAGAGGAGCTCGTGCAGGGACTTGGACTTACGAGGACCTGCCACTCGAGGACTTGAACATTTTTTTCTGCTGCTTCAAGAATTTGAAAATGGATTAAGAGCATCGATATCTTTGAGGATGAAGAAATCAGAAATTGAACGACGATCACGCCGACGTCGAGTTGGGAGGTTGGCGTTCTACCCTGTTCCTGATAGTTCCTCTAGTCGGAGGAGAGATGCAATCGGGGGTAGCTAGGCCGATATGCAAGGGGGGAGCTGATCTCGACCGTCAATGTAGGGGTCCGGTCTTACAAGGGCGCTTATATCCCGAAGCATCGTCCCATCGTCCGAACTAGGCTATCTACGAGAAACAGGTCGAAGGCACATTCCCCAATCCAACCGCTGCGATCGCTCTCAGCTCTGCTAACTGGCTATGAGCGTAAATGCAAGAGCGAGGGGTTATGTTCTTCCGAGGGTCCTACAGGACGCACTCGCGGCTAACATATTCCCTTGGGCCTATAATGGCTCTCTGGCTACTAGAGGGAAAGCTTGGCAAGGTTGATCATTCCTCAAATCCGAGAGGTTGGGGTCCAGACCTGTTCCCGCTAGTTCCTCCAGTCGGAGGAGAGATGCAATCGGGGGTAGCTAGGCCGACATGCAAGGGGGGAGCTGATCTCGGCCGTCCATGCAGGGGTCCGGTCTTACAAGGACGCTTATATCTCGAGGCATCGTCTCATCGTCCGAACTGGGCTATCTAGGGGGGACGAGTTGACGGCCAGCTTCTCGAATCGATCTTGGAGCAAAATCTTGAGTTTTCAGAAAACTTGCGATGAAAAACAGAATGAACAGAAGCAGAATAGTTGTCATTGCATATATGTAAAAGCATGTACAAACAAAATACATCATTGACCGCTAAGGAGAGAACCTTTTCAGGTCATCCCCGCTCCAAGTACCTCCCAGCTGCTCTCCAACCTGATCCTGGAGATAATAGCCCCCGGTGGCCAAGGCTTCCTGGACAATGAAGGGACCTTCCCAATTTGGATGTAGCTTGCCCGCTGTTGCTTCTCTTCCTGCGGCGTCCACCTTCTTCATAACCAGATCTCCGGCGAGAAAAAGCTTTAGGCAGACATTTTTGTCGAAGTGCTTCGCCATGCGCCGCTTGATCTCCTCTTGGCGGATGGAGGCCAAGTCACGAAGCTCTTCTACGAAATCCAGTGAGAGTCTTCGGGCGTCCTCATTTTCCAAGCGCCATTCTTCGCCGCCATCTCCAGCTGATATAACTCTCGTGCTCCGAACCTCGAATTCCACTGGGATGAGTGCCTCAGACCCGTGGGACAACTTGAAAGGAGTTTCCCCCGTGGCCGAGTTTGGAGTTGTTCTCAAAGCCCAGAGAACCGAGGGGAGCTGCTCCGCCCAATTGCCCTTCAAGTTGGTGACTTTTTTATCAGAAGGTTGATGATCAACTTATTGGCTGCCTCCAACTGTCCGTTGTTGCGAGGATGATGCATAGAGGCGAATCGAAGATCCGTCCCTAGCTGCTTGCAGAAGTCCTCTAACTCCAAACTGGCGAACTGCGGCCCATTGTCGGTGACGATGGCTAGAGGAATCCCGAACCTGCATGCAATTTCTCCCCAAATGAAGTTCTTCACGATCTGTGACGTGGTTTTGGCCAAGGCTTTTGCCTCGATCCACTTGGAGAAGTAGTCGATCATGACAAGCACGAACTTCCTCTGCCTGCTGGCCTGAGGAAAGGGGCCGATCAAGTCCATCCCCTAGATGGCGAAGGGCCATGGAGCTGTGATCGAGCGAAGATGCTGAGCTGGTTGTTGTTGAAGAGGTGCGAAGAGTTGGCACTGGAGGCACTTTTTGGAGAAGGCCTCTGCATCCTTCCTAATGGTGGGCCAGAAGTATCCATGCCTTAGAATCCTTTGTTCAAGAGTGCGAGTTCCCGAGTGACTGCCGCACTCTCCTGAGTGAATCTCCTCCAGGATACGAGGTACTTCAATCTCTGACAGGCACCGAGCCAGAGGACCTGAGATGGTCTTGCGGTAGAGCTCTCCTTTTTGAAGCAAATAGTAGGCGGCTTTGTAGCGAAACTTCCTCTGGTCTCCCTCGCTGGCAGGAACCTGACCCGTTGTTAGGAAAGAAACAAACGGATCCTTCCAAGACACTCTCTGCTCGATCTCCATCATCTCCCCTTCCTCGATGGATGGTCGGAAAAGTTCAGTCACGATCCCCCCAGCCAGGGGACCGTATTTGGCAAGATAGTCGGCTTCTGAATTCTCCTCTCGGGGTACGTGTTCGACGAAAAAAGATTGAAACCCCCCAATCAGACCTTTCACCTTGATCAAGTACCGCTGCAAAATCGGATCGTTCACCTCGAACTCGCCTCTGATCTGGGACGCGACTACCATCGAGTCGGTGAAGGCCCTGATATCTCGAATTCCAAACTCCTTGGCTAGACGCAAGCCGGCCACCATGGCTTCGTACTCCGCCTGATTGTTGGTAACTAGGAAGAGGATCTCAACTGCTTGCTCGATCCTGGTTCCCTGAGGGCTTACGAGCACGACTCCGGCTCCCATGGAATATCTGCCCGAAGCCCCGTCTACAAACATCTTCCAGGACACCGTACTAGAAGAGCCTTCCTCTACTTCCACCTCGGCCGAGAAATCGGCCAGGAAATCCGCCACCGCCTGCGCCTTGATTGCTACCCTTGGAGAGTAAGAAATATCGAACTCACTAACCTCCACCGCCAACTTTGCCAGCCTGCCAGAGTGCTCCACTCCATCCAGGATACTCCGTAGAGGATGATCGGAGACGACCCTGATGGAGTGAGCTTGAAAATACGGATGGAGCCTACAAGCCGAAACCATCAAAGCGAACACCAGCTTCTCCAAGATAGGGTACCTCGTCTTCGCCTGCCGCGATACTCTACTAACATAGTAGATAGGAAGCTGTCTCTTGCCCTCCTCCCGGACCAACACCGAGCTAACTGCTTCCACCCCGACTCCTAGATAGAGAAAGAGATCATCATTACCCCGCGGGCCCTGGAGGAGAGGAGCTTGGGTAAGCTGTTGCTTGAGCTTTCCGAAAGCCTCCTCGCACTCCGCCGTCCACTCGAACTTCTGATTCCCCCAATGGGTCTTGAAAAACGGAGAGCACTTCTCCCCTGCCTTGGACAAAAAACGGTTGAGGCCTGCCAGCCTTCCAGTCAGCCTTTGAACTTCCTTAGGATCCCTTAGCGACGCCATCTCCAGAATGGCCTTCACCTTGTCTGGATTAGGTTCCACCCCCTGGGAGTGAGGAGGTGACCTAGAAATTTCCCCCTTCCTGCACCGAAGACGCACTTGGCCGGGTTGAGTCGCATCTTGTACTTCCTCAGGGTAGCAAAGGTCTCCACCAGATCCGTTATGTGCTCTGCGACGCTTTTGCTCTTGACGAGGAGGTCATCCACATAAACCTCCAAGTTCCGCCCTTTCTGCCCCTTGAAGATTTGATCCATCATCCTCTGGTAAGTTGCGCCTGCATTCTTGAGCCCGAAGGGCAGCATCTTGTAGCTATAGCAGCCGTCGCTGGTTATGAAAGAGACGTCCCGGCAGTCGGGGGATGCATCTGAATCTGGTGATACCCTGAAAAAGCATCAAGAAAACTCATCGCAGGAAACCCGACGGCGGAATCAACCATCGCGTCGATTTGAGGCAAGGGGTAGCAATCATTCGGGAAAGCTTTATTCAACATTGAAAAATCGATACATAAACGCCAGCCCCCTACAGGCTTCTTCACCATTACAACATTGGAGACCCGACCTGGATACTGGATTTTCGAGATAAAACCTGCCTCCAGCAGTTTCTCTACCTCCTCCCTAATCGGCTCGGCCAGTATGGCAGCGCTCTTCCTCTGCTTTTGCCGAACTGGAGCCACCGCGGGATCCAGGTTGAGGCGATGACATGCAACATCGGCGTCCACCCATGGCATCTCGGCGGCGCTCCACGCAAAGACATCAACGTTGTCCTGCAGGCAAGCAGCCATCTCTATCTTCCCCCCAAGCGGCAGGGATCCTCCCACCTTCAGCAGTCCTGGCTCTCCTCCTCGAGAGATCACCTCTATCTCCTCCACCTCCTCAGCAGCACACAGTCTTTTCTCCTTCTCCAGCAACTCTTCCAGCTTCTCTGCGTCACCCATCCAGCTGATGGTGCTGACGACATTCAAGTCGCACTCCCTAGAAGCCTTGAGATCTCCCCTGATCCTGATCTGCACATCTCCGCGACAGTATTTCAGGCACTGGTGGTACGACGACGGAACGACCCTGAAGTAGTTGATGAGGGGCCGACCGAAGATGGCGTTGTAACCGCTCGGCGCGTCGACGATGATGAAGCGGCAACGGATCGACGTCCCACCGAGCGTAACCAGTAGCTCCACTGCTCCCTCCACCTCTTTCTTCTCTCCTGAGAAGCCAAAGAGCGGTCCATCTGCAGCTTGGACCCGGGACGCTTCCACCTGAAGCCCGACGAAGGTTCTTTTGAAGATGACATTCACCGAGCTACCGTTGTCCGCGAGGATTCGGTCGACGGTGAAGTCCTCAATAGCGGCTAGAATGACCAAGGCATCATGGAAGGGGTTCTCATTCCATAGCATGTCTTCCTCCGAGAAGGTGATCTCCTCTAATGGCGGCGGGGTCTGTGACGTCAAAGCGACATTTTTCCGATAGATCTGGTGAAGACTCCCCTTGCGAGAAGCTCCAAGCCCGGCCCCTTCATTGATCACGCCTACATGCTCACCTTCTGGGCCATATATCACTTCCCAGCGACCTCCCAGGTCGACTCGGTCCTCATTCCTCCTCCTCGGTGGAGCTTGGAATGCCACCTGCCCCATCGGGGCCTCCTGCCTCTGTTGCTCTCTTTCTGCCACTCCTGCTTCCAGCCTCCTCCTTGCTTCCCAAAACTCGGGGCAAGTCAAGGTCCCGTGCCCCACTACCCGATGAATATTGCAGTAAAGGGGAATCCCTGCCTCCTGGCGCATCGCTCGCTGCTCCCTCCGGCGCCGCTTGTTGTCTTGGCAAGCGATGGTCATTGTCTCCCTTCTTCCTCCTTCTCGGCCTCCCTCCTGCCGATTTCCATTCCTCCTCTCTTCCTGATACTGCTGCCTTGCTGGTCTCCATTGGGGGCGATTCTCTGGATACTAGAATCGCCTTTCCCCCCTTCCTTCTTCCCGAGCTTCCGCCGGCCTTCTCTCTTCCTGTCTTCGAGGCCTCTCATGCCTCCCTTCTTCAACCCTCCTGGGTTCCTCTCTCTTACTTCTCTCCTCTCTCCTTGGTTCTTCCTTCTTCTTCTCCTCTCGCCTCTTCGGCGTCCTCCTTGACTTCGACCCCGAAGGTCCTGCTCCCCTCTTTTCTGTCGCAATCTCCCCATCCAGCCTTACTAGGAAGTCCTTGTTCTTCTCCTCCACTCGAACGAAAGTGTTCGCCTTCTCTATCATTTATTCAAAAGATCTTGGGGGATTGGACCCCATCTCCAGACTGAACAAGCCTTGCCTCAACCCAAACTTTAGGGTCACCATCAAGGTAAAACTGTCCACCTCTTCCACCTCCAAAATCTCCTCTTGAAAGCGGTCGATGTAATGACCCAAACTCTCATGCTGCCCTTGGACGATTTTGAAGAAGATCGTCGCTTCCTTCTTCCTCTTCTTCGATGTCGCGAACCTCGCCATAAGGCCCCGACGCAGATCTGAGAAGTAGTTCACGGACCCCGCAGGTAGTTGATGGAACCAATCCCTGGCGTTCCCCTTTAGGGTGATGGAGAAGAACCTGCACTTGAAGGCGTCGGATATGTTGCAGATGGAGATGACGTCTTCAAACCATTGGAGGTGTCTGACAGGGTCGTCTCTGTCGGAGTAGTAAGTGAGAACGGGTTCCCTGAACCCTTCTGGAACTGGAGCGGTGAGGATCTCGTCATAGAAGGGGCTCCTCCCTCCCTGGCGGTGACGAGTTTCATCCTCGCTGGAGACGTCATACTCGCCATAGTGTCGAGTATCCCTGCACCTCGCTGGCGACACTGGATCGCGAAAACGGACCCCCTGACTACTCGTCGGGTAATGTCGCAACTGCATCGGTCGCTCTTCCCTCGCCCAAGCGGGCTCCTTTCCAGCTCGCCTCGGTGGCGCTTCCTCTTCTAGCGGCGTCAGGCGACGGGGGGAAGTCGTCGTGACCTCTGGATGCTGAGCGAAACCGGCGAGAATGGTTTGCTCGATCTTCCTCGCGAACTCTTCGAATGCGGCCACTGTTACAAACTCGCCACCTCGCGCGGCATCTCTTCCTACTGCTGAGTTGTCGACCAACTCTCCTTGCTTGCCACCAATGGCCATCTCACTCAACTTCCAAACTTTCCTCCTTGGCTGTGATCCACGCTCACCGCACCAAGTGTTGAAGCCAGGAAAAATCTCAACCTCAAAAATCGGACCAAAGCCGCCTAAGGTTACTGGCTCAGAAGCTAGATCAGACGACAAAGATGACTAGAACGAAGAACTAGGTCAAACAGGACCCCAGATGTTGCGGCAGGAAGGTCCCACCACACACCCGGATGCTCGAAAGGAGTAGTCCCTTCTCAACCAAGGATGGCCGAACTGGGTACGAGGGAAGCTAGCTGGCGAGGTCGCAAGGTCGCAAGGTCGCGACTTGCTCTCTAAGGAAAAGGAATCCAAAGATTTAGCTAGTATCCCGAAACTGAAGCGCGCGAGTATCCTGCCGAGGATTTCAAGTGCCTTACCTTGTACCCCTGGGTTCCTATTTATAGGCAAATACAAGGGGAGGGGGTCATATTTATACCCTACCCCCTGACGACTAGGCGACTTCCAGAGGAACTCGCACGGGCTGGACGAGTATCTCGCCTAGTCGCCTACCTGGCGAGTATGCGAAGAGAGCTCGCCTATACTCACGCAGGCCTTCCGCGATCTTGAGTGCTGACTTTGACTCCTGCCTTGACTTATTGAGTGTTGACTTCTGCTGACCTGGCTGTGGTAGGACCCACCCTCGACGAATACGGTTTGTACACTAATGTTAAGTTGAGTCCCAATGTAGAGACCAATATTGATCAAGTTAGGCATTCCAAGATAATTGGTAGTCTCATGTATGCCACAAGTTGTACTAGACAAGACATTGCTTTTTCGGTTAGCATGCTGAGTCGTTTTACCAGTAATCCAGGCAAATAACATTGGGAAGCCCTAGACAGGCTGTTAAGATACCTGAGAGGTACTAAAGATCATGCTCTGTACTACACTGATTACCCACCTTCTGTGGAGGGACATTTTAATGCATCGTGGTGTTCAGAAGTCGGGCACAGCAAGTCCACCAGTTGATATATATTCAGTTTGGATGGAGCTGCTATCACTTAGAAATCCAAAAGATAGACCTGTATAGCATTATCGTCTATGAAAGCCGAGTTGTTTGCCTTAGCTTCGGCGGGTGAAGAGGCGGATTGGATCAGCAACTTGATTTTAAACATTCCCTTATTTAAGTTATAAGTCAACTCATTGAGCTTGTATTGTGATAATCAAGCAGCAGTTCAAGTCATTAAGAAATAAGAATACCCTCTATAATACTAAGAGGAGACATGTACGACTGAGACATGTCTTGTTGAATTATCTGAAAAAACAATGAATTATCACTTTGATTGATGTACGTTCAAAGGATAACATGACAGATCCATTGACGAAAGGAATGCCAAAAGACCGTCTAATCAAAACAGTGAGGGAAATGAGACTAAAGGTGATTTAGTTCGGCCTTAGTTCAACAATAGGTGATTTAATTCATCATTTGTCCAAACGTTTTGATTATTCTGATTTCCTTTGTCAAAACAAGCATGTTATGTTCCGTTGATGCTCTTGGTTGTTGATCTCGGATCTGGTAAGTTGTTTCATTCCAAACTTGATGCTAACAACTTCACCTGAATTTGGCTTCTACATTGGAGGAGAGTGTTATTCTAAACTTGATAACACAATCTGACTTAATCTTGTCTCTTCTTTTGGAGATTAGTTCCATTTCAAACTTGATGAGTTCTAATTAACTTTAGAAGGGCAGTAACCGTAATATTCCATATAGGATCACAAATATAGTTGCGGTGTCCAGAAGTCTAAAATCGTTTCGATTGAAACAAATATCAGATTCTGAGATAAAAAACTATAATACTCTGTGAACGTGTCCTCTCAGCCAAATTAAAATAATTAATACTAAGTTATTTTAGTAGAACTAGATGTTTGCAAATTTGCAAATGATTGAATTCATTCTGAAATAAAATTCTCTGTTGAAATTGCAGAGGTTGCTGGGATAGGAGGAGCATTGGTTGACTGAAATCCAGAGCAGGATGATCTTTTGGATGATGAGTTTTAGAGTGTTATTAGTTTATCTTTTGCTACTTCTGTTCAGAGCATTGTTTAACTCTTCTTTTATGCACTGTTTTTTTTTTGGACTTTCTAGCTCTCTGTTGACTTGTGACGCCAGACATATAGGGTCTGTGTCTTGTTGTACCTGAGACTATTTCTGTGTTGCAGCTGAGTTCTGTTTACTTATGCGTGCATACTATTTTGTGCTTAAGTCTAATTTTGGTTGAAACATGTGCTGGACACGGTTGTGTATGATTCACGGTTGGTTGAACTTTGCACAAACCACCCTCTATCCGAAGTCTGAGTTCACGACGGACATAAGAGGAGATTGTTAAATATTTATATATATGTTCGTTCTTGTGTTAGACCGACTCAGAATAGGCTTACGGGTTCGTGTCATACTAGGGTCTTGTTCTACGTTGGAAGTACTATAAATACTCTTTTCATACATAGATGTGGTATTCGTAGAATACTTTGAGCGAAGCCTTCTACAATTGTTATGTGCACTTCACCTTTGACTACGTGCATGTTTTTGTTAGAAGTACCGTAATACACAAAGTACACACAAAATTGTTAAATGCACCACATGTTTTTAACCATAAAGCATTCACAAAATCTAACATTCCAATTCATTGTTGCATCATTTCGTCGAAAATGCGAGTAATAGACAATTGAAACATGAATTACATCAAAATATTCTAATACTAACAACAAAAATTGATTACATGATATCATCAAAGTTGAAAGAGCAAAAAGAAAATAAATGTTCATCATTTATTGTAATATTTTTGTCCATCTTTGATGTTTTGATTTGTTATTAAAACGGTCACCAGGAAGATTATTTCCAGATACTTAAAAATATTCTAACAACAAAAAAGAGCGGTTACAAAAAACGGTAAGTACGAAATTTTAAGAAACATCACAAACAAAGAACACAAAATATAAAGTGGTTTCCTGAAATTGAGTACGTCATCCACTGTGCAGGTAAAATATTTTATTTTCCTTTCTCAAGCATATAATACGGCTAAAATAGAGGAAGAAATAAACCGAGAGATTTATGACAATTTCAAATCCTCCAAGATCCGGCCGTACACGCTGCGACGAGAAAGAAATCCGACGGCAAGACAAAAATCGGGGCCGAGAATCGAGCACGTTACAACAAGAAGAAACCCGTCGGCAAAGCTCCTGCAAGAAAGAAGTTTGACGACAAAGATGGCGGCCGCCGACCAAAGAGACACGCACGCGATTGCAACGGGGAAGAACCCCCAGGTTCGGCCAAGGCCGACCTACTCTGCGCTCTCCTGCTAGCCGAAATCTTCACTTCTTTATGGGGGAAAACCGACCACACATTATATGTGAGAAGAACACTAAAATCAGGTAGAGAGGTGGGGCTGGCTGGATCCAATCAACGGAAGAAATATGTTACCAATGATCCTCCATAATTGCCAGAATTTGGGGAATTCCAAAAGTAGAAGCCACAAATTGAGCGGTCTCCAAAAAAGAATTGAAAGGTTTCAAAAAAATCATAAAAGATACCGCCAAGAATTGAATTTCAAAAACGATGACACCATAAATTATGTAGCTTCCAAAATCAATCCCCCTCCCTCCGTATACATGAAAATATGCGGCAATTACCAAAACATTGATCCTCATATTCCTGCAAAAAAACTGCACAATATCCCAATAGAAACAATGTCATATTGCTCAATCGACACACTCCCATAAGTAGAAAAGAAGTAAGAACTACAAAAAGAAAAATATAAATTGCTAAAACAATGCAGCAGATATTTCTAATTTACATGTCATAGTGTTGGATTGTGACACCTCATCAATCTGTATGCCTCGATAATTCCTGATTTGGAGGAGTCCTATATTTAGAATATCATTATGAGGAAAATATTCTTCCAGAGATACTTTTCCTATTTCGGCTGAGCCTCATTTTGGCAACCTCCTCATCCTCAAGGCTATATATAAAGGGGATATCTCTAGGGCTAAACACAAGAGAGAAACATAAGATCAAGAGAGGAGAAGTTCATTCCTTACCCGACCGGCCAAAGAAGGTGCAGCGGCGGCGTACAAAGGTTCTTCCTCCTGGGCGGTTCGGTCGCGAGCAAATCGGAGACCCTTCGGCAATTCCGTTGATCGGTCCAGGAGGATCATCAGATCGGCGACGAGTTCTCAGGCGGAGAATCTCTGGAGGCCGACGACGCAGGCGGTTCCGTGGAAGAAGACGAACGATGTTCGTGCGATACCGCCCGGTGATATCGTTATCGCCCGACGATAGCTTCCAGTTCCAAATCGGACGATTTCTCTTGACGCATCTCCGTTCTTTGTGATTTCAGCGTAAACTCTGTACTAAATTCTCTGATTATAGTGAAGTTTCTCTGGTGCTCTCCTCGTGGAGGTAGGAGTTTCTCTCTGAATCACGTAAATTGATTGTGTCGTCTGTGTGTGCTTGAAATCTCGTTCAATATTTTATTTTGCGCTACTGCGTGTGCTCGATTAAATTCCGTTGCGCTACCGCGAACTCGATCCAATTGCATAACAATTGATATCAGAGGGAGGTTCCGCAGGGGTGATCGATTGAACGTTCCGGTTTAAGGTTTGAGTCAACGGTAGGTGACGACATCAGACCGCTCCCTATATTCTCAGATCTGATCTGTGAACTTAATCAGATTGCCTAATAGCTCTGCGAGCAAAGCAATGACAGCAAAATTCGAGATTTCGAAGTACGACGACAAAATCGATTTCGGGCTATGGCAGAAGCGGATCAAGACGGTTCTTGTTCAGCAAGGTCTCCACAAGGCGCTCCTCGGCAAGGAGAAGTCTGGGAAGAAGGATGATGAATGTGAGGAACTGGATCTGAAGGCCATCAACATAATCCAGTTGTGTCTAGCAGACGAGGTCATGTATAACGTAGTCGATGCTGAGACTACAGAAGACCTGTGAAGAAACTGGAGGAGCTATAAATGTCTAAGTATCTCACGAATAAGTTATACATGAAGAGGCAGTTGTACAGCTTGAGGATGTCAGAGAGCACTCAGCTCTGGAGTGCATGAACGTGTTCAACAAACTCATCTCCCAGTTGCGGAGCATGGACGTGAAGGTCGAAGAAAAATACCAGGCTCTTCTTTTATTATCTTCTCTACCGAAGTCCTTTGACCGCCCGGTCACCACAATTATCTACGAAAAGGATACTCTTAAGACGGAGGAGGTGATGACGACCTTGCTCTCGAACGAAACGAGGAGCAAGTCTAGTCCTAGCACCGACGAGGGTTTGTTCGTGAAGAACAAATAGCCAGTCCGAGGCAGATCGGGAGACAGAGGCAAGAAGGAAAATTGACCTAGGTCTAAGTCCAGGGGCAAGAATAACAAGTGTCACTACTGCAAGGAAGATGACACTGGAAAAACAATTGCCCGAATAAGAAGCTCAAGGAGAAGACACAAGAGCCACAGCAGGCTGCAGTGGCATCCGATCCTGAGAGCGACGCTGACGTCCTTCATGTCTCACCCAGCCTTGATACCACCGACACGTGGATCATGGATACATGATGTTCCTATCACATGTGCCCACACAAAAAATGGTTTTCAACCTTCAGACAATGTCATGACGGTCGTGTTTTGATGGGGAATGACTCAAAATGCAAGACGCTCGGGATTGGCAGTATCAAAATCAAGATGTTCGATGGAACAATCAGAACGCTTACAGACGTAAGGTACGTGCCCAATCTAAGGAAGAGTCTGATTTCCCTAGGTGCTCTGGAGGCGGTCAGGTACTCTTACACCGGTCAGGGCGGATACTTGAAGGTCAAGAGAGGCGCTCTGGTGGTCTTGAAAGGAGAGCACTCTGGTACTATCTACAGACAGATCGATACCACAATTGCTGGTGATGCAGCGGTCGCTGTGACGTCAGATGAGAATTCCTCTCTGCTGTGGCATGCCAGGCTTGGCTACGTGAGCGAGAGAGGACTGCTGGAGCTACATAAGAAAGGCGTTCTGAAAGGGGTGAAGACGTACAAGCTGGATTTTTGCGAGACATGCGTTCTCGGGAAGCAGTGCAAAGTGAATTTTGTGACGTCAAGCAAGTGCAGCAAACACATACTGGAATACATTCACTCAGACGTCTGGGGGCTAGCCCCAGAGACTTCACTAGGAGGTGCAAAATACTTTGTGACCTTCATCGATGACTTCTCAAGGAAGGTCTGGATCTACTTTCTAAAGAAAAAATACGAAGTCTTTGAAAAGTTCAAAATCTGGAAGACCAAAATGGAGAAGCAGACCAGGAAGAGGGTGAAGTACCTCAGATCTGATAATGACGGTGACTACACCTTAGCAGAGTTTCAAGCATAATGCGATCAGGAGGGCATCACTCGCCACCTTACCATTCCTGGTATACCGCGGCAAAACGGCGTCGCAGAAAGGATGAATAGGACGTTGTTAGAGAGAGCTCGGTGCATGTGTTTGTTTGCCGGCCTACCGAAGTCGTTCTGTGCTGAAGTCATTAATATGACATCCTATCTAGTGAATCGGTCTTCATCGATGTCACTGGATCTGAAGTCCCGACAGGAGATTTGGTCAGGTACTTCCATTGATTATTCTGATATTCACATTTTTGGTTGCCCTGTGTACACACTGATGCAGGGCTCTGAGAGGATGAAGCTGGATGCTAAGTTCAAGAGATGCATTTATCTGGGCCGAAAGGCCGGTACGAAGGGGTTCAAGCTGTGGAACCCTAAAACCAAGAAGGTGGAGGTGAAGCGCGACGTCATTTCGATGAGGCCTCTATGCTTAAGAAGTCTCAGTCTCAATTTAAAGAGGTGAAATAAGAGGTTCGACGCATTCATGACTTCACATGGTTACAGCCGAAGCCAGTACGACAGCTGCGTCTACTACAAGTTCCTGGCTAATGGGGACATTCTGATTCTGATGTTTTATGTAGACGACATGTTGATTGCTTGCCAGTTAGATCAGGAGATCAAATCACTGAAACAAAAGCTACATGCTGAGTTTGAAATGAAAGATCTGGGTCATACACAGAAAATCCTTGGGATGGAAATCAAGCGGGACAAAAAGCGAGACATCTTTGGCCTTCTCAGACAGGCTATATTCAGAAGGTTCTGGAAAGGTTTAGTATGATGGAATCTAAAGCAGTTAGGACTCCGTTGGAATGACAGTTCAGATTATCATTACAACAGTGTCCAGACTCAGAAGAGGAATGCCAAAAGATGCTCAGGGTACTGTACGCAAGTGCGGTAGGATGCTTAATGTATGCGATGATTTGTACGAGACCAGATATCACTCAGGCTGTGAGCGTTGTCAGCAGATAAATGGGGAATCCAGGAAGACAACATTGGGAATCAGTTAAGTGGATTCCGCGGTACTTGAAAGGAATGCCAGATGTTGGTCTAGTCTTCCAAAGGAGCAAGGATGTCAGTGCTCTAGAGGGTTACGTCGATTCCGACTATTCTGGCGACCTCGATAAGAGGAGAACTACTTCCGGGTATATCTTCCTTGTAGGTGGAGGCCCCATCAATTGAAAAGCCACTCTTTAGGATATTGTGACTCTATCTACAATAGAGGCGGAGTACATTGCTGCGGTGGAAGCGGCAAAAGCGACCATCTGGCTCAAAGGTCTCGCCAAAGAACTCCGGATTTCTCAAGAGCCGGTGAAGCTGCACTGCGACAGCCAGAGTGCAATTTGTCTAGCTAAAGATCCGATCTATCATGTCAGGACAAAATACATTGATGTGCGCTACCATAAGTTGAGAGAGTTCATTGGGAGTGGAGACATTTAATTACTAAAGGTGCCCATGGAGGACAACGTTGCGGACATGCTGACCAAGCCACAGACATGAGTCAAGTTCAAGCACTGTCTTGACTTGGCTCACATTCATGCATGCTGATTGGGTTGACCCCAGGGAGAGGGGGTAGGATGTCGGAGGGAGAAAATCCAAGCTGCAGGTGGAGTTCGTTATTTAAGGCGTCAAAGTGGAGATTGTTGGATTGTGACACCTCATCAATCCGTATGCCTTGGTAATTCCTGATTTGGAGGAGTCCAATATTTAGAATATCATTATGAGGAAAATAGTTTTCCAGAGATACTTTTCTTATTTCGGCTGAGCTTTGTTTTGGAAACCTCCTCATCCTCAAGGCTATATATAGAGGGGATATCTCTAGGGCTAAATACAAGAGAGAAACAGAAGATCAAGAGATGAGAAGTACATTCCTTGCCCGGCCGGCCAAAGGAGGTGCAGCGGCGGCGTACAAGGTTCTTCCTCTCGCGCGGTTCGACTGCAAGCAAATCGGAGACCCTTCAACAATTCCGGTGATCGGTCCAGGAGGATCATCAGATCTGCGGCGAGTTCTCAGGCGGAGAATTTCTGGAGGTCGGCAACGCAGGCGGTTCTGCGGAAGAAGACGAACGCTGTTCCTGCAATACCGCCCGGCGATATCGCTATCCTACGGCGATAGCTTCCAGTTCCAAATCAAACGATTTCTCTAGGCGCGTCTCCGTACTTTGTGATTTCAGCGTAAACTATGTACTAAATTCTCTAATTATAGTGAATTTTCTCTGATGCTCTCCCCGTTGACGTAGGAGTTTCTCTCCGAACCACGTAAATTGATTGTGTCGTCTGTGTGCGCGCATGAAATCTCGTTCCGTATTTTATTTTGCGCTACTGCGTGTGCTCGATTAAATTCCGTTGCGGTACCGCGAACTCAATCGGATTGCACAACATCACAGTACCTATTAAATGATTTTTGTTCATTAAACTCTACAAACTGTAGAGTACTCCATGAAGCAGAAAGCATACCTTCCGTTAGGCATTCGAAGCACTCTCATTGAGACCAACATGGGGTCGATGTTAACGTTCCAGACACTGCAGCCAACTAATAATTAAAATTAATATATTAATTAGTTCATAAATGACCTCTTCTATCACAATCAAGCAACACATGTGATATCAACCGGCAAGTAACTTATCAGAACAACTAATAGTGACAAAAAAAACCTGATTCGTATCAAAATGACTACACACATAACATTTTAAAAACACAAGATTTTAGTAATTGCAATGGTGGATATAATCTACATTCACAAAAATCTGAGAGCCCTGACAGAAATAAAGAGTAAAATTAGTTTGCACTAACTCAATCGAAGAATAAAATCTGAGAACCAACTCAATGGAAGAAAAAAAAAATCTGAGAACAAGGAATACTGAGAACAAGGCATCTAAAAACCAGAAAAATTACTAAAAAAAGTGAATCATAAAGAAAAATATTACATGAAACATATAAATTATAGCCGGAAAATACGAACTTGCGGCCATCCTGCGTCGCCGACGACGGAGGTATGCTCGGCGGAAAAATCGGAATGATGCTCCATGCGGTGTCAGAAACATCCATAGAGGTGCCAACGCCTTGGTCGGGGCCGGCGGCAGCGCCTTTGTAGGGGCCGGCGGCGCCTTGGTTGCCGGCAGAATCTTGAGCGACGGAGGAGGTAGAGGCTCGAGGCGGAGACGTCATATCGCTGCGTCGCCGAGGACAACCGGCTGCGGCTGCAGTGCGCGTAAAGAACCTAATTATTTTTAAGATTGCGGTGTGTCGTGCACCTCGCCAAATCTAATGTGCACATAACAATTTCCCATTTAAACCCAAAAGAAAGTGTTTTTGCTGTTTAGTAAGATTTTGAGAGTAGGTATAATTTTGGGTATATATATTAGTTGTCTATGCTTTATCCGTAAATTTCATTAAATCTAAGATAAATTGTAGACTTAGCATTAATCTAGGGCCAAACGATAGATTTCGCCCCTTAAAAATTTTCAACAAGCTTAAGGCTCCATTTGGGAGGACTGTTTTCACCGACCAAGCGGTTACGACCGCATGAACCAGACCTTAATTAAGGTTCGACCGCTTGGCCGGTGAAAATAAGTCCTTCCTAACAGAGTCTAAATTTGAGTTATAAAATGGGTGCTTGTTGCGGACTAACTCGATGCCCCGGTCGGACCGGATTTGCTCGGACCGTCTTAGCTCACGAGACGGTCGAGGGCGCACACAGTCAATGAAAGTAGAAGGTTGACACAAGATGTGATGACGTGAAAAAACCTCTTAAATGGGTAAAAATCACGTGACCGGGTCTGTGCCGATCAAATTCCACTAGATTCTGGTGATTACAGTGCGTTGGAGAATCGGGGCGACATGCCGCTCCCGTTACAACTTGGGAGAGAGAGAGACTACGGCTCCCGACGGGCACAGACTGCGCCGGGACGGGAGTAACTTGGATGTTGAAATGCGTGTGATGATCCTGCTGCTCTGGCACTTGCGGTCGTGTACACTTGCTGACGACGGTTGTCTTCTTCCTTTGGCTTTTTTGGGGACTTGTGCGTTTTCCTGCTGGTGGCGTGTTGGGGAGCGCTGGTAGCCGCAGGTGGTTCACGGCGACAGGAGACCGAATCGGGGGAGGAGGATGGCGAGCTCTCACCTGAGGAAGAAGAAGACAACCCGGAGAAGTGAAAAAAAAGTGAAAATGAAGAGGCTTTGGGGTCCCTTTTATAGCCTCCGGGGGAGGATCAAAGCGGGCCCCGCCACTAAAGTAATGGATTAGTGGGTGGTTACCCTCTTGATCGGACGGCGAGGAGAGCCTCCCCGCGATCGGACGGTGGGGAGGTCGTCTACGGCGACGGGCCTCCACGGCGGCGGAGGTGGCGGCGGGCGCGGCTGGCCTGAGGGCCGGCGGCGGCCCGCCGGAGGTCGGCCGCGGCGAGGCCTGCGGCCTGCCGCGGCTTGGCCGACGGCCTGCCGAGGCCGGGCCGTCGGCGGCTGGGTGGTCGGCCATGGCCAGGTCGCGGCTAGGCCTGTCGCGGCCTGGCCGGCCGCGGCCCGGAAGGCCGCGGCCAGGACGGCCGCGGCTAGGTCGGTCGGGGTCGGCCGCGGCTAGGCCGGTCGTGGCAAGGCCGGCGGCCTACCGCGGCTACCCTGACGTGAGGCCGGCGGTTTGGCCGCTGCAAGGCCCGGAAGGGGGCCGGCCGCCGGTGGTGGTCAGGCCGCCGACGGCGGGGGTCTTCCGACGGCGGCGGCCCTCCTCCACGGGGAGAGGGCGTGGGTCTCGCCCCCCCCCCCCCCCCGGTCGGGCCTCACTTTGGTCGATTTAATCGGACTGAATTTCCGTGATTCCCACTTTACCCCCGATAGCTTCGCGATTTCTTTCCCGCAGGTCGCGAGTTCTCCCCATTACCGCAGTTCTCATTCCCGCAGGTCGCGATTTCTCATTCCCGCAGGTCCCCCACACCGACCGTTGCCCGAGCTTCCCGATCTCCTCTCTCTCGGACGGAAGCACCGAAGCACCCAACTCCAGCGACCGTTCTTCCCGGCGGAAGGCTCACATCGCCACCACCTCACGCCATCAATGTTTCCTAACTTCAGCGCCTCCTAAAGCCACACTGCATCCATCTTTCAGCAGAGGGCTGATTCTGCTTCTAGAGCCCTCCGAGGGCTCCGGCGACCCCTCCTGCAAGGCGATACCCATTTTGCCCCTGCAGTTGCGTCGGCCCTTTCACTCTTCCGCGGCTGCTAGGTCTTCTTCTCGCATGCGCGATAACTGGCGTCTTCCACAGCGAGTATCACTTGAACCAGCCATATTCTCGGGTTCGATTGTGTTCGGCGGGTTGTCGGACCCAACTGCTTCTATTCCTCCGTCCTTTTTAAGTTCAGTTTTGCCCTAAAGCCACGGCCTGAAGATACGATTGATTGATATGGACGACAGCGCCGAGCGGAAGGGGGATAAGGCTGCGATCGAGATATAGAAAGAATCCGGCGATCTCCGTGTGAATATCCCATTCGTTTTATTACGGGGCTCTTCTGCCTAAGCTCCGCTGTTTATTTTCTATTCTCTACTCCCACCATCGCAAAGGTATCTTCTTCCTCTTCTTTAAGAATCACTACAGCTTGGAATTTCTTCTTTCTATCATGTCTCTTGTAAACTTCCTATTCAAACTTCGATTGAACAATGAGGGCTTTATATAAAGAGCCCGTATTATTTTATTTGATGCAAGGCATGATGAATGACAATTTGAAATGAATTGAAGATGGAATTGTTCCCCACTGTGTTTATGACACTGAGGATGGCCAGGGAAACGCTTCTCAGACAACCCGTGCAACTATTATTGTTGGAAGATGTTGAAAATGGGAGTTTTCTTTCTTCCTTTCTCCTTTTCCTTGACTAGTTTTGGTTGTCATCTGAGCCTTTCGGTTTTCCTATCCACTTCTCATTCTCTTCATCCATCTTCTGGTTGTCATCTGAGCCTTTGTTTTCTATCCCACTTCTCATTCTCTTCATCCATCTTCTACTTCTCTCTCTTTAGATTTCAAGCAGCAGTGCACATGAGAATAGCCCTACATATTAATCATGCTACTACTTCTGCACCTCCTCCTCCTGTTGCTGCTGTTTGTTACTGCTGCTACTATTATACATGCAATTAACATTGGTAAACTTAGAGCGGAGGTTTTTGTAATTTTGAAATATAGGGAAAAATCCCTATAATTATGCAAAGTTGAAGGGGAGGTCATATTAATGACCTACATGGGGTGAATTAGTGGCTTTTATATAAAGAATCATGCTCTTATTTT